>OY804261.1:52463281-53063281 GCA_963680825.1 Meiosimyza decipiens | reverse complement strand
AAAAAATACCAAGTAATTTTTTTGTTCTTTTTTCGGTTTTTATTAATAATGGCTAGTGTTCAGAATATAAATAACTAAAAACTAAATAACTATTTTTTTTTTTATAAAAATTTCTTACTTTTTTCGTAAGGCCCTTCATTAAATTTTGTCCAGTCGTTTCATCGACAGTATGTTAAGATTTTTTCCACTTAAGTCTGAAAGTCTTGTGGATTTTTTGCAGTCTTACCACTCCTTCGAAAATTTTATTTCATTAGAGCCCAATATCTCTCAATTGGACAGTTGGGCAAATTTTCTATTTTTGGTACAAAATTGGTCTTTTTACTTTGATACCGTGCCATCGTAGCTTAAGAGTAGTGAGAGGTAAATAAATCGCGCCAGAACATCACGGTACAGTCATGTGAACGAATAAATGTTAAAAGACGTTTTTCGAGGCACTCGTCTACATAAACTTTGGAATTGATTGTGCCTTGCGTAACACAGGTGCATATGGCCTGCCAAACCGTATATTGCTTCGGAAATTTCGAATTTTTTTTCTCTTTAAATATACTGGACACATGCCCCTTTTTTGGTAATGCATAGTATTCGTGCCCAGGTAGATGCTTAAAACAAGCTTTAGCTTAAGTTTCGTCGTTCATAACACAGCCATAAAATTTAGTCAAGTACCTTTCACACAATTTTCGGGTTCGCATCTGAGCCATTAACTGCTATTCTTCAGAACGGTCTGGTACTTTTTGAACTATGTATGTCTTTAGCTTACTTTTCTCCTTTATCTTTTGCACAGTAGATTTTGATATATCTGCTCTAGCCGGCTTATCTCGCACCGAGGTGTTTGGATTTTGCTTAAAAAGGCGCTTCACCTTCGTCGCTACCTTTGGGTTAGAAAATTCTGGTTTTCTGCCTGAACCTTTTTTTTCGTGAAACAAGTAAACCCTTCTTATAATTATAACTAACCGTAAAGACAGTTTTTTCTGAGGCACCAACTATTTTTGCTATAGCTGAATATTTTAATTCTGAATTTTGTAGGTATGTGAACAAAATCAGTTTGCGGACTTTTTGTTGTTTGCTTGACGTCTTTGTCGTTAGAAGTGCTATCTTCAAGTGTTATACATCATTTTAAACGTCACTTTATATAGAACAAACGTTGTGTCTTTTTAGACCTATAAGATTATCAGGCAGAGTATAATACAAAATATAAAAAGCGCATATTTTTTTTTGTGGCAGTCCTTATATAGATCACTTATTATTCTTCTCAAATAACAGACCAATTGCTCTTACTCATTTCTTATGTTCTAGAATAATTTTTTGAAAATGTTTGTTGAAAGGAATAAAATATATTGTTTATTTTCCGAAAAGCAGTTTTGAGCTGCCCATCACGTCACTTTATTTCTTGAATGCATTCAAATGGATAATTCATACAAAAATCTAAGGAAAATATAAGTTTTTCTATGTAAACAGCCTATGATTTGCTCCTTTATCTCTAACTTTTGAGATATCATCGAAAGGTGTATAAAGTCAGAATACTTTAAGTACATTAAAAAAAAGTGATATTATAGAGACCTACAAGAGATTGTAAGCACAAAATTTTCATTTTATTGCGGTCAATTGTGTGTATTCCTACTGTGTTAATAATAGGCTTTCAAAATATCTTTTAAATAATTTATGACTGACCATACGGTTGATTCAATTGAAAAATCAATACGAAAGAATGACGGACTAAATAATTTTCTATGACCAAATTCAATTTCATTCCAAATTCACATATGTTGATAAATTTGGAACGACCGCAATTAGCTTACATTCATAGCTCGTATGTCTCTTTAATGTGTTGTAAGCTAAGAGCCAACTGCTCTTTCTTCCTATGTCAAACTTCATCAGGAAATCGTTGACCTCCTCTCCTCCTAAACCAAAGAAATCATCCATACTCTTCAAATCGCATTTATCGTCCATTCCTAAAACAATCCTTGCATATTTTACCCTTTACACACAATTACTCGTATAGTACCATAGATATGAGAATTCTGTTTTTTCTTCTGTTTTATGTTCTCACGTTGTTGTAGTAACGCCATAATCTGATTGTGTTGCTCTTTCCTTTGTTTTTTTGTGTATCGTTTTTTTTTTTATTTTCCATTGAAAGTTTTAAGTATTTTACATTTTGAAATAAAAAATAAATTTTAATTTTATATCTGTTGCAATAATCAGCTCATTAAAAGGATTCCTCACGGTGGGCAAGAACAAAATTATTATGAAGTAGACAAGGGTTGGCATTTTAGAAAATATCCTTGGTACAACTGTGTAAAAATGGTCAATGTCTTGAACATATTTGCCCACTTGTGTAACAAAAACCAGAAAGTGACGAATTTGGATGTTGAATTCGGATTCAGCGTCAAAAAATGAAAGGAATACGATGGTTAAGATTTTAAAAAGAAATTTTTTTAAAATTCTTGCCTCAAGCAGAATCGTATTTTTACAAGAAAATTCATTTCTTTTGTTTAAAAAATTTGTTTCTTTTGCATTTCTCCATAACATAAAAGTTAATATGCATTTCATGTTAATGTGCTTCTTGGCCACCTTGTCCCATCAAAGTGAAAAGGTAAGCCTCTTCTGTTTATTTTCCTTTCTAATGAATTGTAAAACATTTATGTTTCATGAATAGAAGCATTTAAAATCTGTGTTTGTTCTGACTTGATTATAACAAACAATTATTGTAGTAATTTAGAAAAGGTTTTTGACCTTTTTGATATATTTGTTCTTTTTGCATCGCGTCTGTTAGGTTTCTCAAGTTGCGATGCTGAGATAGGGCACTTAAAATAAACATGGATGACAATTTTGACGAATTTCTGATGTATTGCAGATGACGAAATACCAAGAACTTGGGTGAACTTTTACCTGCACAAAATTTGTGAAGACGTTTGTAAGTAAAAGAAAATTATAAATTGGCCAAAAATTGTTTTATGACCGTAACTTTAAATTTATACAATAAAGTTTGTAAGCCTTAGTAAATTTTTGTTCGCAACATCTTTTATCTAAATTGATTTTTATGTGTGCGCAAAATTTGAGCTATACTAAAATCCTCTATATAAATATGTTCTAGAAATACATTTCTATTTAGTACTTTTACTATAAATTTATTTCTGTACAAATTTCACTTTTCCTCTTAAGCTACTCATAAAATTTTTTATGGTATGCAGATTATATGCTTAAAGTTGTCAGGTAAAAATCGATTGCTACAAAACGAGATTTTGTGTGCCAAATTTCTCAAAATGTTGCAGAAGGCATACGGTGAATAGTGTTTGTAAAAAATACAGACATTTGAATCGTATAAAGCATTCAAAAAGAGGCCGATGCGATGTTGACGAAAACATTGACAATATGATAAAACTGGTGGTACAAATTTGTCGCATGAGTCTTCGAAGTGGCGTCTCAAAACTGGGGAAAAACTACAAAAAATTGTTTTCTTCGATTATCGTGGTATTGTTCACTATAAAATCTTTCCAGAAGGAAAAACGGCAAATAAGGAATATAACTTAGGCGTCATGAAGCGCTGGAAGACTGTCCGCCGAAAACGGCTAGATTTATGGAAGAACAACTAAAGGATTTTGCACCACGATAACGATCACTTAAAGCTTAAAAGTTTAAAAGTTTTTAGCCAAAAACTGAAAGAATGTATTTACGCAACACGGTCCGTTTTGATTTCATCCTGTTCATGAAGTAAACTTTCTGAAGCCAAACCAAAATGCTATTTTGAAGCGATGTTCCTACCAATTATTACATCACACTAATGAGATACATATTAGAGGTCTGCACGAGTGCACTTGAAACGTCTATCAAGCCACTCGCCACGATTGTGAGTCCATCGAGCTCTTGTGCATGAAAACCAGAAATCAAATCAAAACACCATGCAAGAGAGGCGATTGCTGCACTCGCATATAAAATGTTCTACTAGCTTTGGCACTAAGTGGCTTGTTGTCTCTTAGTACGCTTGCTCGGACAGTAGCTTTCCTATGCCGTGTTGCTTTGCACGATGAATTTCAACAATAACAGAGACGAACGTTAAACAAATCGTAGCATGATTAGTCACGCACGTGACTGCAGCATAGCCTACTTTTGGCGAAACATTGTTATTTCAATTGACTCACACTGCATTCATTGCTTTTTCCCATGTTCGACGATGTAGATGACTCGTAAAATGTCAATAGAACCATTTTACTCGACAGCGAGTACAATAATATATTGACTCAGCAAGCGCATTCGCGCAGAACTCTACTACTTATAATACCTTTTTGGCAAAATTTTATTTAGTGCTTGTTTGTGTCACCAACAAATGTTTCTGCATTAAGTGGAGCATATAAAGGGTGTTTTTTTAGAGGTATAGAGCTTCGAATTGAAATAAAACACAAGAAAATCATTTTAATGTCCATCAATATGGCTTTATTGGAAGGATAATTTTATGCCATTAATGTTTAAATATGACTTTGGGCATGTGGCCGCCGCGGCTGACTCGAATAAAGCCAATTCTACAGGTCCAATTTCGAACCACTTTTTCGAGCATATGGGGCCGTATGTCGGCAATAACGCCACGAATGTTGGCTTCCAAGTCCGCTAACGTTTCTGGTTTGTTGGCGTAGACGAGCGACTTCACATATCCCCAAAGAAAATAATCCAATGGTGTCAAATCACACGATCTTGGTGGCCAATTGACAGGTCCATTCCGCGAAATTCTGCGCTCATCGAATGTTTCCTTCAATAAATCGATTGTGACGTGCGCTGTGTGGCATGTAGCGCCGTCTTGTTGGAACCACAACTCATCCACATTCATGCCATCCAATTCGGGAACAAAATAGTCGGTTATCATGGCTCTATACCGGTCTCCATTAACGGTAACTGACTCTCCAGCATTATTTCGGAAGAAGTATGGCCCAATGACTCCACCAGCCCATAGAGCACACCAAACAGTCAGTTTTTGTGGATGTAATGGCGTCTCAAGGGTCTCATGTGGATTCTCTTCACTCCAAATGCGGCAATTTTGCTTGTTGACGTAGCCATTCAACCAAAAATGAGCCTCATCACTGAACAAAATTTTGCGATGAAAATCAGCATCGAGATCAATCTCATTTTCGGCCCATACACCAAAATCACGACGCATTGCATGGTCTCGCGGCTTTAATTCTTGCACAAGCTGGATCTTGTAAGGTCGCAAGCCAAGATCTTTGCGCAAAATCTTCCATAAAGTTGATGGACAAAGCTCCAATTGCTGTGCACGGTGGCGAATCGATTCATTCGGGTCCTCTTCAACATTTTGCTCTACAGCGGCAATTGTTTCTTCGGTGCGCACTGTTCGACGTCTCTGCGGATGCGTATTATCACATAGAGTAAACGTAGTGCGAAAACGATCCATGGTTAACCGAATTAATTGCTCTGATGGACGATTATGTCGACCATAAAATGGACGGAGCTTGCGGTAAACTTCGCGAACTGAACCATTATTTTCGAAATAAATTTGCACGATTTGCAAGCGTTGTTCTTTTGTCAACCTATTCATGATGAAATGGCAAACCAAACTGAACATAAATGACATTAGAGTTGCTAGATTTGACCATAAAATGCCAGTTTTATCTCTATTCGCAAAACAAACCTCTAAAAAAAACACCCTTTATATACATATATATAGCTGTCCAAAGCTTTTACTTGAATGGGAGGCTCCACACCAAATTGTCAAGCAACGTCCAAAGCATTTTTAAGATTTTCCTTGTTTGGACGGTACAACGCCCACTTGTTCAACTCTATCTATTTAAGCTTTGTACTTGCTAGTGATATCAAATTCCCATACTAAGTTTGGTAAAATTTGCGCGATCAAATGCCTAACAAAAATGTTGCTTGTATAGATAGGTGTCACTTCATTTACTTAAATATAGAACTAGACTTTTCGTTTTATAAAAATGGCACGCCTACTTTTTCAAATTCACCATCTTTTAGTCCAGAAATGATATTTGCGATCGGAGCTTCCTTAGCAAATTTGTACACATCATGTTCAGAGCTTATCACAACCTGATGGCACATCATCCTATGTATCATAAAAATTTGCATCAGCCTTCGATGCAACAATAGGTAATATCTTTAGCATATCAACACTCGCGTGGAACATCCATTTTGTTGGAAGGCTGCCATTATCGAGCCACTTAATCGCCAATATGGTTCCGCAGACCGTGCTATATCGGAGATATATTGGCATTTCTCACTGAGAGGTGAATGCTCAATGCAAATATAGCTGTCGTTGTGGATGTTTTTTTTTAAATTTAATTGAGCTAAAAGCTGTAAGTGTTTTTGGATACAATTAACAAAGAAAAGAGACAAGTGAAAATTAAATATAAAAGTGAAGTGATTGCATTTAATTTGAATGAATTGAAAGAAAAAACAAAAAAAAACCATTGACAAACTACATGCCCAAAGTATACCCTTAACAACGCTATAACACTATGTCACACCCCAAGTGGCCTTTCAAAATGCCTTTTTTTTTGTTATTTCCATGTTACATTCGATTGAATTTTGTAACAATTTCTATGTGTTTCTATTTGTTTAACATATTGTTGTTGCATTTATCATTCGAAATATTGTATCGTTATTCTGTTGCTGTTGTTGATTTTTCAAATGTTTACCTTTGTGAAATTACACTAACACTTTGCACACTAACACATTCCCAATCGAATAATACATTTATAGACTGCTACATCCCAGTTGAATCAATCAGCATGTTATGTAGGACTAAAGATAATAACTTTGCCAGGAAGACAGAGATTGTTGATTTCTCTCATTGCTATTGTATTTTCCTGTTCTTGCTACTTGGCGTTACACGGTAAGGTGCAAAAGTAATGGGGCGGTATGTCATGTAAATGGAATGCAATAGAAATGAAACAATGGCAATGGGTTTGATAGAATTAAAGTTAAAACTTCATAGAGACGCGAAAAAAAAAAACAACCACGCTCTTTTCTGCATTGTACGGAAAGTCAGAAAGGCAATGCGGTTAAAATAAAAATTCAATCCACAAAGAAAAAACAGCTTTATACATATGTGTTGAGTATCTACCCAGCAGGCAATTGAGCAAGGCCTTCCCCAGAGAAGGCCTGCTAGCACTGCTCCGATTGTAAGATGCCTTCTCAAAACTAAATTTTCATGTAAATAACAAAAAAAATTTTTTTTTTTTTACTATGATTTTTGTTTTTATTTACAATCTGTCAATATTAACAATAAGTAAATTTTATAAGTCGTGTATTTTTAATTAGCAGAATAGTTACACTCCATTGAGTGTATACTCATGAAATGCTATTATACCGTACCACGGCAGGCGTGGTCTTATGCCATCCCACAGCAGTACTGCTATAAGGCCTTCCCATAGCAGCAGTGCTATAAGGCCTCATAATAGAAGGCAAAAAAAGAAGGACTTCATGTATTTTTTTATTTCATGTATTGCAATGTTTTATGATTCGACATTACTTTTTTGTCATTGGATTGTACTTATACGACATCAAAAGTTGATACATGGTTAGCAGTACGGAACGGTGTGCATGTTGCTAGGTTGGTCTTCTGTTTCACGTTATGCTAAAGTGGTAGAGTGTTGTGTATTCAATGTCAAATTATAAATTAAGAAAACGTCACAAAAAATAAACATTAAAAATATGAACGTAAGGGAGGTTGACGCAGAAAAAAAAAACATTTAACTAAGAGTCTCACGACGTATTAAGATTTAATTTTTTCAAAGTACTTCTATGACCCCTTCTACGGTAAGCGCTCTTAGAAGGGCTCTTGACGCAAGCGATGTAGGTAGACCTGCTCGAAAAGTACTTCTATCAGGCCTGCTAAATGAGGCCTTACTTATCGGGACGTTTCATATAAAAAAGAAAGTAAGTTTGAAAGGAGGTGGTAAGGCCTTAATCTTATCAGGTAATGCCTACTAGAAGGCCTGCAAGCTCCTGCCATTGCCTACTGGGTATTTAAAAAAAAAATGTCTAAAGTCATGCTAAGTATCAGGAACCATCTTACTAGTTAAGCTAAATAGTAAGCATGTAAAAACCAAAATGAAAAAAAAAAAATTTTTTTTTTATAAGCGTTGTAGATCCCTTTCGTTTTTAGCTTACAAATTGTCAACGTTCTATATTTGTTCCCATTAGACCAGATTCCTCCATGTCTCAACTGGGATACTCCCATTGTTTTTTGCGTTTTAGTGTTTGTGTGGGTATAATTTTTGGTTCATTGCAGCTCTTGTATGCTGTTGATTCTGGGAAATAAATCTTAATTTGCCAACAAAACAATATGAGAAGCTCAATGGCAAGCGAGGGATTGAACGAACGGGTTCACACTACCTTCATATACGTAACTAAAGCTCAATACCAACTTTATCCCTCACAACTCAAATTTTATTTCACCTTCAATTTGTAAGTATTTAGCATTGAAATTGTATAAAACCATACACAATCAAATGGTATTACACTTCGAACTTGGTCGTATTACAAAAAAGAACACAACAATTGGTAACACTTTGTAGCGATTTTGCTTCTCTATTAAACATTGATCCCTCTGACGCTTGAAAAACCTTTGAATCACCTTTTGCCATAGCAGCGCATTTGGATGACAGTTTGCTATGCATGAGTTTGCGCTAGGATAATTTTTTCGATGCTTTATAGCGGCCATATCACGAACTAAACTTAAAGCATTTTGTTTAATAATAGTTTTTAACATAACAAGTTAGAAAACGGATATATCTTAATTTTTTAAAATTTTGAGTTACACAGTAGAACCTCTGTAAGTCCAACCTGAAGTGAGACGCCAAAAAATTCGGGCTATAGAGTTTTCGACTTATGGAGGACTTCGACTTAAGGTAATTTTGTCAGGAAATGTTCGACTTGTAGAGGTTAAGATTTATTCAAACTAATTTCCAATCGACTCAATTTCATATGCTATCACGTGTTCATAAATTCCTCTATCATTTCATAGAATTGGTTTATTGTACATATAAGTAGGAACAATTTCTAAGGAACAATGATGTACATTTTCGGCATATTCTTAAGGTCGGTATCTTATTTTTCTTCGAGCTATAGAGGTAATTCGTTTCAAATATTCGAGTTGTAGAGGTTGTAAAATCAAACTTTGCCATGTTCGAGATGCAGAGGTCAAATTTATTATTTCGAGTTATGGAGCAAAAATATATGCTGAATTTACTTGTAGGCACTCACTAATTATTTCGACTTATAGAGAGGTCAGGATTTGGGGCTTGAAGGGAACACAACATATTTTCGAGTTTGAGAGGTTTACGACTTATTGAGGTTTGACTTAAAAAGGTTCCACTGTACCACTTTTGACCTCAGCAGCTCATATGTCTTTTTAAGTATATTTTAGGATCTTAAATTTCTCTAATTACAGCTTAACCAAAACGGGCTTCACAACTATGCCGCAATTTGTATCTAATTACTATCATTGACATATATGTAAGTTTTATTATATGCAAAATAACGCTGTCGCATAGTGTTATCATTACCAAAATGGGTTATGCTGAGGTGTTTATAGTTGAGAAGTAAGCAATAACTTGATAAAAATACTTTTTTGAATATAACCCAAGCAATATAAATAATGTTGTTTTTTTTACAATAATATCAACAACAAATACAAAATACAATCAACCCCCGCCCCCTCCCACTGCCAAATGGCAAGCCAGTCAGTCAGCTGGGTAGCAGCAAAGCCAAACCATTAACATTTGGAATTCTCTCACTGTGATATTCAATGAAGTGGGTCTAATAGAATAATATTGTACACAATTTTTCACACTGTGCATGTCAATTTGGTTATTGATGGACACAAAGTTAGACCCAGTTGAAATTTCGGCTTGACAACAACAAAAATTCTTTAAAAATAGGTATTTTTATTGGATTTTTATATTTGCGATTTTAGTAAAGCTGAGGGTTTAAATAGCAAATATAGCAACTGCTATCTTCTTCATTAAGACATCAAGTTAAAGTCATATCGTGTGTCACTTTTTGTATTGGGTGCCAACACCCTCTGTGCAATAGCACCCACTATTACAAATACATATAATCCTTATGTACCCACCGCGTGACTCAAATCTGATTGCACACCATATTGTTTTGTGCTTATTTTTGTTTTTGTTGCTTGTCAAGTTTAGTTAAACAACAACAATAACAGCAGCAATAGCAACAACAACAATGGCAATAACAAAAGACGTCCTTTTTGTGATAGCGAACGACATCTATTGGTATACATTCATACATACATACATAGATGTAAATATGGATTGTACAATATATACACGTATGTATGTATATATAGATACGAGTATTCTTTTGTTTGTATTATAAAACACAATTTAACATATGTTGGAAACAAAAAAGAAACCATTCAACTATTTTAATTATTACAGTGTAAATATATAGTGAAACATAAATTTACAATCTTGTACTGTAATTAATTTGACAAAATGCTAAAGATAGATAATGTTTATTATACAACTTGATTGTTTACCTGAGTGGAAAATTATATTTTTGACCTCGCAACAAAAATTTTAGTTGATGTTATTGCAAATGAATGGAGTATACCCGAACCCAAAGCGAAAAATCGTTAATTAAACTCAAATTTTTCACAGATCTTCTTCTGATGAAGAAATGAACCACTTGTAAGATCGGTTATAGACTTTAGAAAAATTTAAGTTTATTTTTTATCAGAAAAAGTATTTATTCGCGAGTTACCACCTAAAATTTTCTTAGGCGATAAATTACCTGACTTAATTTTTTAGTTGTACCTTGGAATGCATTTGATGGATTTGATTGCAAATGCATTTTCAAAGGTGACCAGACCAGTCAGTAAGGATTTACTAACCCACAAGTTTCAATAAATTGAGTCATCATTGTCCTAAACTGTGTCGTACATAACGATATGAGACTGCAACCAGAAGTTGCTAAAATGTGTCCTATTTGACTCACAATTGTTAAAAAACTGTATGTACATACAGTGACTTACAAAACTGTTCACAAAAAACTAAGTAGCCACATTTTCTGCTACAAATTTCAATTTTCAATCGTTACCGTTGATTTTTTAATCAGCTGTAGTTTGTTGTTGCATTGACGATCAGCATATGAAATTAAAATTCAAAAATTCATCGCAGCTTTGTTGTACTTGCGAACTCCTATCTATGAACACTTTTGGAACTGAAATATTCAATTGAGTTTTAGTCGTGATTTTGTTGTCGTATCATCATTGACACCGCAGTTTCAAAGGTTTTTGTGTTAAATCTGGTAATTTTAAAGAACGAACTGAAAAAATTTTATCTAAATTAAAGCATTTTTCATAGAAATAAAAATGCTGAAAAAAATCGACTACGCTACATGTGGTGCAATTGAATTAGAACTGCAAGAAGGAAAATCTGTGCGTCAAATCGCTGCAAAATACCATGTATCGATCGGTTTTGTTTCCAAATTAAGAAATTCAATCGATATTCCAATCTGGATGAGCAAAGATTGGCGCCCACGGAAAATGACACCCAATGCCAAGAGAATGGTCAAGAGGCTAATCGTGTCTGGAGCAGTTGACAATGCAACAGATTTTAAAATTCGGTGGAGGATCTTTGATGATCTGGGGATGTTTTCAAGGGAACCAGTTAGGACTTCTGCGACGAATCGATGGAATAATGAAGGCTGAAATCTATATTGACGTTTTAATGGACTCATATCTCCTCAGTAACGAAAAGTTTGGATGTGAAGTGGGTGATACCATCTTTATGCAAGATAACGACCCGAAACATGAAGCTAAAGTCACAATGAAAAGGCTTAGTGACAACGGAATTTCTTGTTTGGATTGGCTTGCGCAAAGCCCAGATCTCAATCCAATAGAGAATCTGTGGAATATTCTTAAGAAAAAAATTATAACGCGAAAGTTGGTTCCTCAAAGCCTGTAAGATCTATGGACGGTGGTTAACCAGGAGTGGGCCACCATAAGCCCCCAAACGTTGGAAAATTTTATAGGTAGTATGCCTAAAAGAATGCAGCTTGTGATTAAAGCCAAAGGTGGCCATATTAAATACTAGCAAATATTTTTAAAAACATTTTTAAGTCTTTTGAACGAACCAGTTACAAAAGTGTTCATAAAAATAATATTTTCACCCAATGTTTACATACTTAAGCCTTTACTATTTTTTTTTAATTTTTAATGGTATATAGCAGCGCTGTCCATCTGGCGGCCCAGCTCATCATATTCTGTGGCCCATTAACAAAATAAAAAGAATCATATTCTGTGGCCTATCAACAAAATAATTCGAGTGCTGTAATGAACTTGCTATCGAGATACAAGAAATCGGTCAACAATTAAACTTGAAAGATCATGTCCCCATGTTGGACAAATTGGTTGAAGATTTTGATGCCAGATTTTCTGATTTTGATGCAATTAAACCAGAACTAAAATTATTTAATAATCCAACTACCATCGACGTTGAACAAACCGATATTAAATATCAAATGGAATTATGTGAATTGCAAGCTGACGAATTTTTTAAATCAAGGCTGGAGACTGGGGTAAATTTACGACAAATATCCAAAATTGCGCGATTTGGGCTTAAAATTAATTCCTATGTTTGGTAGTACATATATTTGTGAACGAGCATTTTCTGACATGAAATATATCAAATCTAAATATAGAAATTCAATGGCCGGCAAAACTCTAGAAGAAATTTTAAGAATTTCTTCAACTAAAATTGATATAAATATCGAAGTTCTTATAGCTGCCCATATAAATAAGCAGTTTTCACATTAATAATAATTATTTTAATATTTTTTTTTTCTTTATTTTCTTGAACTATGAACTAATAAAGTACTAAAAAAAAATTATAAATAACTTTTAATTAAAATTTAAAGTATACTGGCCCGCCAAACCTACAAAAAAATAAAATTGGCACACATGTGCCGAAAAGTTGGACAGCGCTGGTATATAGCAAGGAAGATGTTACTTTAAGTTTTTTAGTACATACTTTTATAATATTGTATTTATATACAAAAATAAAACGAAATAATTGAAGAAATAATTTTTTATGAACGGTTTTGTAAATCACTGTATATAGGAACTCCTCTTGTGTTCTTTATCTAGTTATGGAGCATAAGAGTTCAACAAAACACTTCCAAGGTGTAGGATCATTAGCGTTTTTAATCAAATTTCATAAAAAAAAATATTAAAGTTATACGAAGAAAACTATCAACAAATGCATGTACATACAATATAATATTTACTATATAAAACTGAAAACAACACATATGTATTGTACATATGTATTTCCGTTTGACCTTTATACAATTCTAGAATCTTTATTCTATCTTACATTCATAGATCTGCGAACATCCATCTTCAGAGGAGGTCAGAAGGGCTATACGGAGGTATTTGGAGTAAGGGTTTGGGAGATTAAGGGCATTTAGGTTTTCTACAAACAGGTTTTGAATAGTTTGGTTTGGTTACCTTTACCAAACCTTTGAATGGTACTTTTATTGCATTTTGAGGTTATTAAATAGAGGTTAAATTGTAGTTACAAAATAATTCATATTTCCAGCAAAAATTGAGACATGTCATTACTGAAAATCTATCATTAAAAATCTGACAGTGAAAACGTAATTTAAATCGTTATTTGTTTTAACGTAAATCGTGTTTTTCAACAATGGAGCTACACTTAAGATCCATGTCCTCAAGATCCAGCCTGTTGCGTAAGCCATAAAAAAATATTGCCACATATGGCTTGCTAAGTGATTTAATTAGACCTTACTTGAGTGGGAGAGAAAGAGCACTTTAGCCCAAAATCACGTAGCCGTACCACCTGATAAGATGGCAAAACGCGCTTTTTTAAATGACAATAGTGCTTCGTCATTCAAAATGACAAATCACTGAAGATGAATTAAGATGGACCATGATATATTATGATGAATAAAGCTTTCAAAATCAGGATGTTCAGAAAATTTGGATAATTATAGTTTCAAATCCTTCTTGGTTGTTTGAACTCCCAAAACCCCTCGCGTGCGCACGGTTCTGATAAGCGAGTGCCTTCAATTATCTTAAAAAATTCCTCGACTTAGACCAACGAAAACTTTTTCTATCGATATTAACCCACAAAATTATTATGAGGAGAAATGCATTCCATTGATTCATATATATACATAATAAAAATTAGAAGAAATAAATTGTTTTTTCGTCAAACTTTCAGAATATGTTCGAGAAGTTTCCTTAGACAAGTTTTTGGGAATTTTCATGAAACGGCCTACTTTTGAATGAGAGACTATGTCGAAATGTAGTGAAGTGCCATATTCAGTTTTGAGTGGAACTTCCAGTAATATTCTAAAAAATATCGGAAAAAAGAGTTTCGGAACCAAAAAATTTTCCCACACAAAATTTTCAGAGCCCAAAGATAAAAATTTTAGCCGCATTTTTGAGAGAATATAATATGCCTAAATATATGACAAGAAATAAGTTGCCAAAACTTATATTTATACGGGGTGGGGGACTTCATAATTTCTATTCATTTTCGTAGTAACAAAATACATAATTTGTATTCTTTTTAAGTCTTTAAACAGCTTTAAGTTATGAAAAATTAATGGTAAATACTTTTTTAAAACACCGTTTAAAGATTAAGTTATAAATGTCTAAAATATAAATTTAAATTGTGCAGCAACATTGCGAGTACTAACGTTCAGCTGCAGAATTAGCTGATTTTTATATTACAGAAGTACCCATATAAAAAAGAATTAAGCTCTGTAGGCATCAATAAATTTATCAACAGATAAATGTTCTTTTCATTAAAAGATTTTACGCAAGAACAGTTGTTTTACATTAAAATCACGTTTTACTTTTGTGAAAAGAAAATAAAAAAAAAATGGGGTGCTCTTTTATTTTTTTTATCAAACCAGCAACAGCTGAAATGGCTTCATCGTCAACAATAACAGCAGGGTGTCCAAAAATTAAAATTTCAAAAGCAGTCAACCATCCATTTTTCCATTTAAATTACATACTCCTACTCGTATATACTTTATATATTTTTTTGGCCTACCAGATATTTACATAGATTTCGACGAAGTAAAGGCAAGATCCTAGCTAAGCATATTGCTATCTTACTCTATGTTCTATTTCATTTTTTCTTCTTTCTCTCTCATTTTCTTGCTGCATACTTTCTGCAGTTGCGTGTGACCTAAAGTGAATTAATCTTAATTATTTGCATTTAATTAATAGTTGACCATGGCATATAGTGGTTTGTATGTATGAAAATATATACATTGGTTTGTTTGTATGCATATTGTAGATAAATGCTTGTTTCTTTCTTACAGACCGTGTGAAAGTGACTTGGTTTCAGCATCGCAAAGATTTCATTTAGATTTTCCGCATTTATGCTGCCCCAATAATTTAAAAATTTTCTTTAAAATTAAAACAAAGAATTAACCCTTAACACACATGCTTGAATTGCGCTAGACTTGCAAAAAAAAAGTAATTTAATCATTTAATATCAAGAAGACTTAGGGACAGGTTAGGTTCGGTTAGAGCGGTGGCTTAGCAAACAAGCTTGAAGCCATAAGCAGCACTGATTGTGCCGTTTTAATACCACATTACGTGACCCGGCGAATTTATGGATGTTAATATAAGTAGCTATATCCGGTGAGCTTTATTAAGGTAGTAGAGCAAATTTGCTGAGGTCATTGAAGAAAGGTTTGCCAAGACATCTAAGCCTGATTCTAGCTAAAGCTGAACAGCTGCAAAGAAAGTGCTCGAGTGATTCAATCTCGCTTGCGTTCAAGCAACTGCAACAGGAAGAATTGAATGCACTACCTAATCTTTCAGTGTGCCTACCGATTACCCAGATGTCAGACCGTGCTTCTCAATTTATTGTAAAAGGGCCAGATTGATCTGGCTGTTTTACAGGTATGTAAAGAATTCCGGTGGTGTCCGGCTTCAGATAGAAAATGCGAGAAAATCCATTTATTAACTAGACCGAGAGGAGTGGAAACACGTTCCAATGTGGTTTCATTAAGAGAGGAACCACGCTTTGCTAGTTAATCAGCCCATAATGAATGCATTTCCTTCAATGTTCCTGTGACCTGGAACCCATACGAGAGTAATGTAAAAACTATGTCCTAGCCTGACAAGTTCCTTTTTGCACTGTTCTACTAGCTTTGATTTTATAAGCGCCGAGCTCAAAGCTTTGATTGTGTCGTGACTATCGGAGAGAATTGCTATCTCTTTTTTGAATTAATACAGCCCACTAATCTGCAGGCTACAAGAATGGCAAAAACTTCAGCCTGGAAAACGCTAGCTGAATCAGGTAAATGGAAATATTGAGAGATTTCTGGCGGGCTTTTGAGTAGACGCTTGCGCCTACTCCACAGCTCATCTTGGACCCATCGGTGGTTTCTAAATTTAAGTTGGAGTACCCTCCTCCCACTGAACTCACTCCGGAGTTTCCACCTGAAAATTTTTCTCAAAGCTATGTGTAGGATAGATGTAGCCCGTTGGAGAATTTGAAAGATCGATTCGTAAGGTGTCGAGTATAGAGCAATGACCATATTGCTTCGTAAACCAATTACGGGCTTCTCTGAGCCTAATCGCACTGCACGCAGCAGCTGCTTTGATAAAGAAACTATGAGGTAGCATGTGTAAAAGTACATTTAAGGCTGCCACAGGATATGATCTCATAGGCCCCGTCACACCGATACAAGCCGTCCTTTGCACTCTCTCTAGCGTTTATTGGTTGTAGCCTTTCAACTTAGGGACAAGTCTAAAAGTTTACAATCTTATAGAAAGTAATTGGAGAAATCAGGCCGACCCAGAATCAGTTTTAAAATTTAAAAAGGATAAAAAATATGTAACTTTCACCGAATATCTAGGACAACAGATTAATCGTTAATTTTAGAACATTCAAAGAGCGGCGGAACCAATAACATTTTATCTGTTATATTGCCTTCACAGATTGAGCACTACTTTGTAGTACACAAATCTACTATTCCGCAAATCAGGACAGTTGGTTTTGGAAAAATATTCGACTTAGAGCAACTGTCAAATGTCAACTTTTAAAAATAGCATTATAATTTCTGACATAATACTTTTTGAAATATAACGGAAACTGATTCTTTACAATTTTAATTCACTTGTATAAAAAAAATTAAGAGCATACATTGTTTTGAATTTTTGGAACATACATATATAAATATAATTTATATACGAAAGATGAAGTAGTATATAAATAAACTGAAAATGGAGGAAAAAGTGTCAGGAGCACGTTAAATGTGGCTTGATGAAAACTGAGCGATTTTAAAATTTTCTATTTGCTAAGGACTGAGCAATAGGGTGGGTTGAATCGACATTGTGATTCTTAACATCATTGTATAGCTAAAATTTTTTTAAGCGAGGGAGCGCGACTGCCCCAAAATTGCTAATTTTCGGTCCTTTTTCATATAATCGATGCTGGCACATATATGTATCGATATATCTGGCTTACATTTTTTTTTGGATGCCCACATACATACTCTTCCAATAGACCATATGAGGGTTAACTTTGCACTCTTTATCTTTTATCCACCATCTAAGGAGGATATCGGACCCTAAGAATAAAATCCATTTTCGAACTTTCTCCATCGATTGGTGCAGTAAGGTTTTTTTAGAAAACTCCAGTGTGATTTTCGAAATCCTTTCTCATAGGTGAAATTGTTTTTTTTTTTTGAAAAATAGAATCCAAGACACCCTTTTAAGTTGGTCGGGGACCTCCCGCTTCATAACACCGCTCTGTGAGCTCGAAGAGCTTCCAAGTGACTTCTAAAATTTATTTTTTTGCCGTAAATTTTTTTTATAAAACGCCTTAGAAGCGTTTGGACCTCCTTTGTGACTTCCGAAATCCATTTCAAGCCTTTCTCATTGTGTCCAAAGCACTCATTTAAGTGGGTCGGAGACCTCCTTTGTCACTTCGCAAATTTATATTTGGTCTTATCTCATCAAATGGTGAAGTTATTTTTCTTGGAATAATTAGT
Source organism: Meiosimyza decipiens (assembly GCA_963680825.1). Taxonomy (NCBI): domain Eukaryota; kingdom Metazoa; phylum Arthropoda; class Insecta; order Diptera; family Lauxaniidae; genus Meiosimyza; species Meiosimyza decipiens. Next base: position 53,045,245 of record OY804261.1, on the reverse strand, counting down.
TCAAAACACCGCTTTAGGATGGTTGGGGAGCTCCCTTGTCACTTTCAAACTTAATTTTTGTCCTTTTCCCATCGATTGATGTTGTAAGATGCTTTCCAAGCAATGGCCCAAAAACACTTTTCTTTAACTATTCCAATTTTTTGGTGAGTCAGACATTTGAATAAAAAAAGTTTCAAGGTCTGCTGCAAACTGCCAATACAATACGGTAGATTGTGTGTTACTCAATAGTAAGTAGTGCGTTCTTAAAAAAACAGCTGATTTTGAAAACTGACACTTTTGACTCGTTATTGTAATTTCAACTTTAACATGAAGTTAACATACCGCTGTTAATGCTATGTTAAGTGAAGTGGTTTGCATCTTAGCTATGTTCACAGCATATTTATCTGTACTCTCGTGCATCGAGAGTACTTAAGCTTTTTTCATTTCTTCAACAAAAAGATCCACAAAATATATGAAAACAAGTGAGATGCTTACAATAAGTCTTTCAAGTGCACTTTTAACTTAATTACTTGAAATTCTTGGAATCACTCAAGTGTTTACATTCAATGGGATTTTGGAAAATTGTACAAATATTTGAATTCATAATTGCTAATTACTCGCACACGCTGCAATGCAATATAAAGAAAAAATACTGCAGTGTTCGACGTAAAGTCGCACTTTTTAGAGATTTATTTGTTGTTGTTTGTTTTGCTGAAGCTGTGCAGCGGAATCCGAAACATTTTTCGATAGAAAAACAATGTTGCTGTCGACTCAAAATGCACTTCATTGTTAAGCCGGCTTATTGTTGTAACAACCTGTGGATTATTTCTTGGTGGCAGTTGCCTCTTGAAAGCGTTGTTGTTGTTAATATAAATCGGAACTTTTTCATTGCTGTTTTATATATAATTTTTTGTTTTGCTTGAATTTTTTTTCAATAAATTAATTTGGAAATAATAACACAAGCGGCTTAAATTTTATTATCTTTTTGCAATGGAATGTACATACGAGTGTATTTTTATAAATCTACTATATTTGCCTTTTGAATTCTTTATAAAATTTTATTTCATGACTATTAAAGTTGAGAGTAAAAATATTTTCCGATTGAGTCCTTATAAATTCTATTCTTGCGCCTTGAATCAAAAATTTGGGAACATAAATTAAGGGCATTTTTTTTGCATAACACTAGAACTTTGTGAGAAGCAAAACAGTTCTTGGAAACCTTCCACAACACAGCGGCAAAAAATACAATACTGAGCAATATCGGAATATGTGGCGGGTAGGCTTATTTAACCCTTTAAAAAGATACATAAGGAGACATCCCAACATGTTTTTTAATAACAAGCGGGCAATTTTTGAGTGATGTTTTGCAAAAACTTAAACCTAACAAAAGGATATTTAATTTTCAAAAATAAAATACCTAAGTATACAATATCCTTTTTTAGCACAAATATGTTGTTTTAAAAAACAAATTATTAAAATTGGTTTAGTATATTTTGTGGCAAAGCGTTACAAATCATTTTCGTGCAAGCAATTTTATATAAATAGTACATAATACATAAGTAAATATAGTATACATATCTTTAACCGTTTTTTACGTTAAAACAGTAATTAAAGTTTTATTCCCTAACATCCACATTTCACAAGTACTGCTAAGGATACTTTCAAAAATTGTTTAAAATAGGAGCTGCTGCGTTATTAATTCCACAAAAGCAATAATAATTGGAAGCAAGGTGACATTTACTAAACTGCTCAAAATCATCACCCTTACAAACGAAAAATTTATATTCTTGGGATAAGATAACATCTAGATTTTAAAGGCGTATGAATATGTAAGCATTACAATTTCGAGTCGCACGATACATCTCCAGTGTAAGAAAAATAACAATAGTAGAAACATATGCGCCTACAAAAGAAAATAGGACAAAATAATGCTAATGAGCGATCTTAATGCCCTATACTCACAAAATCATAATATAAAGTTTCCTCTTCATTCCTAAGCTCAGGCATAAAGTTATATGGCGTTCATACAGTCGTAGAGAAACGCAAATTGATCACATTTGCTTTAGCAAAACCTGGCGAACTAGCCAACTCGACGTTTACACAATGAGAAGCGTAGAGTTCGGTTCTAAACTTATATTAGCTCTGACTTAAATAAGACTACAAGTGATGGCAGTAAATAAACGATTTGAAAAGAAACGATTCAAACACTAAACCAATAGAAATATGCTCTTGATCTTGGACTCGAAGACGATATATGACCAAATCTGAAGGGCTTGGTCTATGATGCCCGTAGTACAACTATTGAGCTCCGGCGCAAAATCAATCTGATTAGGTTAGTAATAACACTTTGAATCCAATCGACGAGAGTGGCACAGGTGAAGAATAAAGGTGCTATTTTTTTTAAGAAAAAATCCAGAGCTATACAATGTTAAACAACAATGTTTATAAATAATGTTTAACAACAAAGTTTCTAAGCAATATTTTGCAACAATGTTTATCAACAACATTTAAAATAATTTTCCCAATCGATTCTTACGTTCTTAAGGTAGCAATAACTTTAAAAAAATTATCTTTTGTGAGTTGCAGAATAATCGAAACACTTTGTAACGATTCACAGTAAATCCATTTACTTGAATTCAAAGAAAACGTTTGTCAACTTTGTCTTGTCGTCAAAAGGAGAAAAAAATATAAAACTTCTTAAAAATGACAAACAGAGAGATAAATATGATGTAAATCACCTACAAACTCAAAACCAAAGGACAGACAGTAGAATCTTCAGAGTAAATCTGCAAGAAGTGATGTAACCAAGGGAAACGAATATCTTACGATTGCTCGTTAAGAGGATGAGAATCTACAGCAACGAATAAAATGTAGAAGTCGTGTTTTTGCTGTTGTTGTTGTTATTGTTATTGTTGGTGTATCGTGTCGACACTTAATATTTCTATTATCATTTCTGGTCAGCAAACCAGAAACTTAATTATATCCTGAATATAAAGCGGAAACAGAGGCGGCTCAGCTCAGTGAGAGTTGTGACGCCAAGTCGGGTTGTTGTATGTATGTATGTATGCGTGTAAGGATTTGTTGCTCCACTACCCAGTTAGAGTAATAAGCATGCTAGAACTAATGATGACATGTTTACTTGGGCAAGTAAGGATGAATGCTTTACCCTATTGCTATAATACCTTACTTTTCTTAACAAAGTGCAAAGTGAATTATGTTTATTAGTTGAAAACTAATAATTTATTCCGGACAATACCGCGAAGTCTCAATTTAAAATTTTGGTAAAAAAGTTAATTTAATAAAAAACAAAAACCGCCTTAAATGACTTCGCTTTATATTAGAAAAAACCGTAGCTATTTAAAATAAAATAAAAACGAAATTTTTCTTAAAATGGGATGCATTTCGACTTTTAAGTCATCATCAGCCAATCGATTTTATTAGACTAAATTAACTTTTTTACCAAAATTGCAAAGTGAATGTTTTAAAAACTGAACAACCACACCCCTATCGGTAAGCAATGGAATTGAATGTAAGCAATGGAATTGAATGTAAAAAATGTGCATTTATGCAGAAACACCAATAAGTATGCTATGTTTTATGTTTAATTTGTAACAAAAATTTATAAAAAGCGCGAAAATAGAAACATGTATTCATTATTTAAAACGCATTTCTATTGCCCTGTTCTCTTGTTAAAATGAGCTCCTGTTTTGGTAGTGCTTATATGAAGCATTCAAATTGTTTTTGTGGAGTTTGGTTGCTTTAAATAACACTCTCAATACGAGTATTATGTTTTCAATCGGAGACCTATTTTATCAAATGTTCCAGTATTATCTACAGTACTTGCTTAAATCATTCAAAATACTTGTGAGAAGTTTATTTTCATTTGCCCAAAAAGAATACCCATGCGTTACGTACCAGGGTCAAAAATACATAAGCCTCCCGAGCACCCAACCAATCTATGCTGAGAATATCTATGTCTTCCCTTGTGGTCAAGATGGTGCAATTTCGTTCAATTCTTTTCATTTTAAAAGCTAAAAGTCACCGAAATCTCCGTATTATCATATATTATTATGATCTCTGGTATACTTCCTATATAATATATGTATAAGTAAACAAAGTCAAGACTTCACAATTCTAAATTTATTTTTATTGATAACAAACTTCATTGGCTGAGTTACTTTTTAAAACTAAAAACTAACTTCTATCATAATGAATTTATTTTCTTAAGCCTTGAACTTTTTCTGCTGATCTTGCATTTTATGCTCACAGTCGTTGCACTTGAAAGGAGTCATATTTCCAGCTACAACTAGCCAGACGCTGACGTTGACAAACGTGAATATTAATTCTCGTTAACTTATATACAGATTTATTACTAGTGACTTTTGCTTATACACATGAGTGGTGACAGACCCACTGATAATTTTATATTTCGAGATAACTTCTCTGTATGTAAACAAAATTATAGCTGTTTCGATGTTCGCGCATCACGCAAAAACAACTGAATCAGTTTTGAACAATTTTGCTTAATTTTGTTCCTTAGACGCCTGCTCTCGATCTCCAATAAAAATTATTATGATATTCTTATTATATATAGTATTTATTTATTAAAGATTTAAGATCGCTTAAAAAAATTGATTGCGTAGCTAGAAACAAGCATGCAAGCATAACAAATCCTTTAGTGGCAAGTTATTGTGTTTGTGTGCGTTTTGTTTTTGTTTTTTTCCATGACAATGCAATGGAATATTTATGGATGAGAATCAATGGAGTATTCAAAGTTTACTCTCTCGCTCTCATTCTCAATTTTCGATTTACATTGCAAACAGCGCGATTTGTGAAAAACTATTATAAGTCCACTAAAAAATTTAAAGTGCTTGCTTTAGCAGAAAAATTTAATAGATAAAACAAAATAAAAAAATTTTATTTTCTAAATAAAAAACATTCTGATTAGCACACTAAGCCGCGCACGAACTGGCGACCTGTACTTGCGTGGGTTGCTTAAATAACAGTCATACCAGTCGTTTTATATAAAGTTACAGTGGCATTCTGCTACTCATGAGTAGCAGAGCTACACGTATACAACAAAAGAGAATAATAACCCAAAAGGCAAGGGCAGGAGCTTGCAGGCCTTCTAGTAGGCCTTACCTGGTAAGATTAAGGCCTTACCACCTCCTTTCAAACTTACTTTCTTTTTTAAATGAAACGTCCCGATAAGTAAGACCTCATTTAGCAGGCCTGATATAAGTACTCTTCGAGCAGGTCTTCCTACATCGCTTGCGTCAAGAGCCCTTCTAAGAGCGCTTACCGTAGAATGGGTCATAGAAGTACTTTGAAAAAATTAAATCTTAATACGTCGTGAGACTCTTAGTTAAATGTTTTTTTTTTCTGCGTCAACCTCCCTTACGTTCATATTTTTAATGTTTATTTTTTGTGACGTTTTCTTAATTTATAATTTGACATTGAATACACAACACTCTACCACTTTAGCATAACGTGAAACAGAAGACCAACCTAGCAACATGCACACCGTTCCGTACTGCTAACCATGTATCAACTTTTGATGTCGTATAAGTACAATCCAATGACAAAAAAGTAATGTCGAATCATAAAACATTGCAATACATGAAGTAAAAAAATACATGAAGTCCTTCTTTTTTGCCTTCTATTATGAGGCCTTATAGCACTGCTGCTGTGGGAAGGCCTTATAGCAGTACATAATAGTATTTCATGAGTATACACTCAAGGGAGTGTAACTATTCTGCTAATTAAAAATTCACAACTTATAAAATTTACTTATTGTTAATATTGACAGATAGTAAATAAAAACAAAAATCATAGTAAAAAAAAAAAAAAAATTTTTTTTCTTATTTACATGAAAATTTAGTTTTGAGAAGGCCTCTTACAATCGGAGCAGTGCTAGCAGCCCTTCCCTGGGGAAGGCCTTGCTCAATTGCCTGCTGGGAAATATCAGATCAGTTCGTATGCAACTGTTGAACAAGCAAGACCACGTTTCTTTGTGCTGTATTTTCTTGTCACATGCGTACACTATATTCCGTTAGCTTATAAACTTTGATCTATTTTTTTCTTTACTTTGCAAAATAAACTTATTACTTTTACTTTAATTATTTTTTTGTTAGACATTAAGTAATTTTAAGATAGTATACAAGACTTTTTTCAGTAAATAAATATTTTTAAAATAGTATTAAGGAGTTTTGATTACACTTTTTTAGACATTTAAATTTAATCTTATTACAAATCTTTTAATAATCGAAAATATTGATCATACAAAAGTGTCAATAATTTCAAAAAGTGTATAAGCTTTGAAAAATCTAAAATCTACTAAATAAAATTCTTCAGTGTAAACTCACTCATGCTCACTAATACTCACACATTTCTGCTAGTATTGCTTTGCCGACCCCTGAGTTACACGATTCCGCTCCATTATCTTTGTGCCTTACCGCATAAGTTAGAGCAGGGGTCGGCAAAAATTAAATTGAGGGTGTTTGGTGAGAGGAGAGAGGCTGCACCGCAAGAAATTTGTAACCAAATATCGATTTTATTGGAATGATGCAACAGAAAGTGGAAATTAAAAAAGATTAGAAAAGATGTTTAGAGTTGTTGAAAAATCATAAACAAAGCAACATCGAACGCGGATATAGCGCTGTTGTCTTTAAACTTAACAAAAAAAACTAAATCCATGCAATTTCAAATTGCTGCATCAAATATTCATTCAACTGGGACAGCACAGATATTATTTAGATAAAAAATTTGGTTACAGTTTTATAAAAATAACCCATCCAAATATGGTCTACCGTGCTTTGCAATTTCTATGATAACTAACTATGCTATTTTCAAAACTACTATCACCATCAGTTACAGCTACCCATAGCTTTATTTTGTCTAAAAATACTTTTCTTTTTTCTATAAAAAGTTTATCCCTCTCCAACCCTACAAATTCATTAAATTTATAATGGAAAATTTATTACAGCCTTTTAGCGACATATTACAAATTAAACATTGCATATCGTTAAAAGCATTTTGAATAATAAAAATCGTTGTATCATTTGCCATAACTGTACAAGAAATTCTCTACGTGCATAACAAGCGAAAAGAATTACAGCCGCGCTTGATGTTGCTTTGTCAATGGCTTTTCGACAACTGAATGAAAGAGCGTAAGAATATGTGTAATATTTGATTGCACAATTGTGCTATGCGCGTCGACCCCTGAGTTAGAGCGACAAACCCTGCCTTCCTTATGCAATGTACTAAGAAAAAAATAGCCTCATTTTACTTACAGCTCAACTGGGTTAGTCTCTTTTTAACCAAGCCAAGTCCCTACTGGGTAACTTCATGATATTATTGTATGTATGTTTGTGTGTGTGATTGTTCGGTGTCAACATTAATAGGGTGGGCAGGCGTATAAATGAATGAGTAAATGACTGACTGACTCACTTAATAAACACTAACCAGCTCTGCCAAAAGGTGGCAGTAGGAACGGCAGTGTACTGCGTCACAATTCGATTGTACGTCTTGCACGCCTTTGGGATGGCGCTCAGCGTTTTGGTAGTTGTGTGACTTAAATTTATGCAGGTGCGCATTGAAATACTTATTGAACTGAACTGAACGGAACTGCGCCAAAGCGTATATGTGTTTGTTGATCAATCAAACGTAGACTGTTAAATAATACCTTGGGCATGTTTGAAAATCAATTGAGATCTTTTAATTTATGTTATTAAATAATATTCGACAAAATTGCTTAAATGGCGCTCGTGGTCAAGTCGAAAAGGAATTCTGTTTTGAAAGCCATTTCTATACGTTGAAGAGCAAGTTTGCTTCTTAAGCTCAGTGAAGATGTTTACTCCTTCAAAATAAGCATATAGAGTCCTGCCACGGAGCTTAATCGAAGCTTTAATTGACAGTTTGACATAAGTTCTTATACAAAGTCTGTTATTTAAAGTAGTTACCAGTTAAGACCCTTAAGGTTATTTGCGCAATGTCTAGTTGGTTTTATATGTAATCAGCAGATAGTTGACCGTTTTAAAAGTTAAAATAAATTTTATGTTATGGTATATAATTTTTACATATTTGGTTTAAAATAAAATGAAAGCTGTCCTTTGACAAACAATATCTTTTCATGATGTCCTCGCCATCGACAAAACCAAAACCAAATTTTCGAAACAAATTCTTCATACTCTTTTAATTTTTATTTTTAAAAATTAAAAAATAGAGATTTGCACTCTTAGCTGTTTTGTTGATTAGCAGTTGACCGGCACCGTATCTCGCCGTAATCAACACTTAAGTAACTGCATGTTCCGCTAACCGCTGATTAAGGTTCCGATTAATGCTCAACCAGACATTGAGAAAATGGTCCCAAGATATAGCGAAGAACTTAATTACGCAATACCAGCTTGGCGTTGATTCTTTTTATATAAAGTGGCACAAAAAAAAAAATTTCAGAAAAATTACCTTTTTTCCATGAGTCAATTCCGAATTCAAATACTCTGGAACAGATATTGAAATGTTATTGATTCCAAGCAACTCTGATAACTCTTCTACTCTAAGAATGTCAACTCATTTAGGTCGGACGTTAAATCTTCTCAACTGTTTTTACATATCAAATTCAATTTAAAACTTTTTGCGATACACCCTACCACTAGTTGCTACTGCAATTGGGCTGACTTTAAGTAGGCGAAACAGAGCAGCTGCGGGTATAAAAACTAGCACAAAAGCAAGAGCCAAATGATGACGTTTATGTGTCGTTGTTTGATATCGTATTTCTAACGTTTTAACTTCACCAGCTGCATGGCTAACTGGCTGGTTGGATGAAGAAAGGGGTGAATGGGAAGAAGACTGACATGTTGACTGCGTTGTTGCGCTTATAATTTTCTACGCTTCTGGAATTGCTGATGAAGTGCACACAAAGCGCTGATGTTTTTGTACTAAAGCACCACTCCTACTTAGCTGGGGCGATTTAAGGGGCTGCGCACTTTTTTTACAGACGCACTTGAAGGAGTAAAAATTACTTGGTTTTAAATTTTTTTTTTTATATTTTCAGATTTTGTTTTTGAAAAGGGCTTCGTTTTTTTCAATTGAGCGACATAGCGGAAGAAATAGCAATGCGATACCATGTTGCTATTGCTGTTGATGTCGTTGATGACGAGCACCAGAACGTTGTTGATGTTAAGGATGGATAGACTGTTGACAACAAGAAATGTGTTTATTTTACTTTACTATTCATGATTTGCATTGGTAGCCTTATAAAGTATCTCTTTCTACGAGCTAACACTTAAAAAAATATTTTTTATGTGCGAACTATTGATGCAGATGGATATAGTTTCTGAGTTCAGAGTTTGCGATTCACACAAATACGCCCTATGATTTTATTGGAAAGATTTTACTCGAAAGTTGATACTCTTAAATTTTTTCTCTTGATAAGCTGTGCCAGTAAAGCGGTGAATTTAGTTTTTGAATTAAGGTTTTCATTTAAAAAAAAAAAGGAAATAATATATTCTTAAGCGCATTTGTGTAATTCCATATCTTCGTCCGCGATCATCTTTGCTTATAAAACTTAGACTAAGATGTTAGAGTGGGGTATTTTAAACTTTATTTCCTCAAAAGCATATTTGCCAGGATATAACAAGTGTGTGAGGTCATGTGCCCCGATCCACTCCTCTCTTTGAGAATGAAAGTTTTTCAGAGTATTCGCTATAAAAGTTTAAAGTTAATATAAATTGTTGGTTGGAAAATTAGAGACATTTTTACTGAAGTCCACTCATATTCAATCCATTCTTAAGCGCGCCCTAGTCAAATATGTTTTTTGTTTGTGTAGTTTTTGTCTTCAAGATGTCGGCTCGTTTAGCGCTTTCTTTTACTCGAGGTGAACCTTTTCCGTTCGCAATTGCAGAATGCTTTTTGTTTGTGTGAATTTTGTTTACAAGTCAACTAGCTCCATCAGCTCTTACTTTTATTTTGTTTGTATGCACTTAGCATGCAGCAGCTAGCATAATTCAAAAATTCTTCGTCAACAATAGATTTTTTTTTGCAATGTATTTGTGATGTTGTTGTAGCCAGCTCTGGAAGCAAGTTACTGTGTGCATCTCTGCCATAGACGATCAAATTTTTGGCAACCAGATCGTGACAGAAAAAATGTTGCGAATCCAAGTCGATTGAGCCGTATTAAGCAGAAGAGAGAAAGTTTGTAATATGATAATATTCAACACCGCCTCTCTGATAGAAAAAGTTTCAGTGTGGGATCTCATTTTTCAAAAGGTTTTTAAAAAATCAAACTTTTATATATTCATAACTGTCAAATTCATCAAACTGACATCATTACTTTTTAAAAAGTCTTAACCTGCGCCTACAATTCACGCTTAATATCTGTTGGTTTGAAGTATGTTGAGGCACTGACATCGCGCCAAGTAATTAGCACATTGAAATACAGACAAAACGAAGAAAATATAGGGTTTTATATTTTCCAAGGATTGTTGCTTCGTTAACAGGAATAAATTTTCAAGTCATACCAAGGCGTTTTTAAGGTTTATGGCGGTATGAGTGTTGTGGAAAAGATACTCATGCAGATAGCCATAGCTATATATATCGATACAGGAGGTGATAGTGATCAAGAATATACATGTAAGCTTTACTGAACCTGATACGCCCCTTTCGTTGAGCAATAAACTGAACGACAAAGCAACCAGAGTACAACTAATCCTAGAGGTCGACTAAAATTCTTTCTAAATTGAGTCTATCAATTACTTCGGAAAAAAACATTTTTTTCTTCGTATAGTCCGGCTGGCCCACATCATTGGTGTTATTTTTTTTTTGTTTTAAATAAACTAATTTAGCACCGCAAGGTTTTCATCACAAAATTTTTTCTCCCTGTGCTCAAAGTAGCTAACAACATCCATATTGTGGGTTCAGGTTTACTTTGGCCTTATTCGGTCTTTTGCTGTCGCTGTTACCCATGTTGTTGTTGCACTCTTATTGTTGTTGCTGTTATTGTTATGCGCTGTTGACGACTGTTGAGTGGCGGTCGGTAGTTGCTCGGGGGGTTGATGGTTGACAATAATAACAAAATAATGTTTATAATCTTTGAACTCCGCTGTTTCAAGTTAATTTATATTCATAAGCGAAATTGGAGTACAATTACGGTCCGATTATTCTAGCCGGGCTCATATTTTCAAAAGCACAGAAAAGAGAGGGAATGAAATTATGAAAGAAAGCATGATGCAAGCCAAAGAAAATAAGAAGAGGTCTTATTTGTGTGGGTGGAAAATGTCGTTGATATAATAGCGATGCTGTTGATAATGATGTTGTTTATAAAGCCGGTGATAATAACGACGATGATGATGTTCTTGTTGTTGTTGTTGTTGTAGTTGTTGTTGCTGTTGTTTATACGCTCTTTTCATGGTTGTTCAAACTTGGGTGTGATTTTGTTTTTACATTTTCTTTTTGATTTGGTTACAGGCAAAAAAGAGTGCGACCCCCATCATGGTTGCCACCACAGAAGTAGGGGGATAGACGGTGCTGCTACTTGGCGCCTTGTGGGTTTGGCGTCATTTATGTCATGTCATGACATGTCACCTATTTTCAGACAATTTGCCTGTGGCGGCATTTGTTTTTCCTTCCTTCCTTCCTTCCGTCCTTCGCTCGTTCGTTTCTTCTTGCCACAACTTCCAAAAGCTTAGCTAAATATGTTTATATGAATGTGTCTATAGCTATGTGTTAATATGTGTGCAGATATGTTGGTGTATTTGTTGGCATCCGCATTTTTGGCGCCAGACAGCTTATCACCAGCTGTGTGTGCACGCTCAAAGCTTAAACTAGCATACAGCATCAGTACCATCAGTATGAGTATTGCCATCGCCATCATCATCGGCATCGGCATCGGCATCAGCAACAGCATCAACATCAACATCATCAGCATGACTTGTGTGTTGAAATGAAAGACAGCCGCAGTATAGCGTGGACGGACATCTTTTAAATCCTTCAATGTTGTGCTGACAAAAAAACGAAAATCAAGAAACATCCGTATACGATTTTTATGATCTTTGGTTTTATGAATTGTTTAGAACGTGTCCTGTGTCCCATGTCCTGTTTGGTGATTTTTTCTTTCTTTTTAAGTTTTGTTTAGTTTTAATGTTGGGCGCGTATTTATTTTGTATGTGCAAATGTGAGTTCCAAACACTATTTTGATTTAGAGACCCGTTAGGAAAAGTCTTTATTACATATTAAATTGGTTTGCAAATATTAAAAATAAAAACATTCTTTGTTAAGTGGCCACCACAACTAGACATTTGGTATCTTTGTCATGCTAGTTGAATAAAAACATGGTCAATGTGTAAAAGTTTACAGGAATATTGGTCTTTACTTAATGAAAGTAAGCTCAATTTCATGTATAATTATAGTCAAGGAAAAGATCATTGCGATTTTATCGCCTAAGAATCTTATAATTTTTGCCCATAACATACTTCACTATCTCACTTAGTTCTCGAGATATTGGTCTAGGGAAATTGAAATGTGGCACACTGTTTATGGATATGACTTAGAAAGGCTTAATTTTATAAGTCTATAATACTTAACAGAGTCTTAAATAAAATTGCGCAGTAAAATGGGTAGATTAATAGGAAGTCACTTACTTCCCTAACGACTACAGCTTGCGACCCAATGACTGACGTCCCACAGTATTTTAGCTTTAGCCTTTGTAACAGGCAATCAGTTTTGCACTATTCTGATTAAAAAGTATTTCAAAGAATTTCTACAAAATTTCGTCACATATGAAAAACTTTGAAAAATATTAAGTTTCAAGGTTAAGTTAGGTTAAAATGGTCATTTGCATATATTAGGTGCTCAACTAAGTTCTCGCTGTTTGTCAGTAGATGGCGCTTGCGGTAAGAGCTGGTCGATTTGGTTCATATCGAAACGTTATTAATCTAGCCTTAACATATGGTAAGCAAACCGATTTGACATTTTTAAGATTTTGTGTTTTCATAGTCTGTTTGTGGTTGCTCGAAAATGATCGATTTTGTGGCAAATATCCGTCATTTGCGGGAGGTGTTGATTTTCTTCTTTCAATCGAAGAAAACGCCAGCTGACGCACATCGAGAGCTCGAAAAAGCTTACGGAGATGGTGTTCTGAGCGAAACAACGTGCCGATATTGGTTTCGTCGCTTTAAAGACTATGATTTTACATCGACGATCGACCATGCGAAGGAAGGCCAAAAACCTTCAATGATACGGAATTGGAGACATTGCTCGATGAGGATTCGGCCCAAACGCAAGAAGTGCTTGCTTCAGTACTTAGAGTTACCCGAAAAGCTATTTGCAAGCGTTTGCATGCGTTGGGGATGATTCAAAAGCAAGAAACTTGTGTTCCTTATAATTTGAAACCACGAGACGTAGAGGCCTCACTTTGCTAAACCAGTGAAAACATACTTGGAAACTCTCAAATGGGAAGTCCTACCTCACCCGCCGTATTCCCCAGATATTGCCCTGTCAGACTACTACTTGTTCCGTTCAATGGCATATGGTCTGGCTGATCAGCATTTCAACTCCTATGAGAACCTCAAAAAATGGCTTGATTCGTAGATAGCCTCAAGAGACGGACACTTCTACCGTGATGACATTCGAGCTCTATCAAAAAGATGGGGAAAAGTGGTATCTAGCAATGGGCAATACTTTGACTGATTCGTCTGTAACTATTTTTTGACAATAAAGTTGCATTTTCTAACAAAAAACAGCGATAACTTACAATACAATACAATAGACAACTGCTATTATTGTCAACATTATATTGGACAATCTGTAAGATGAATCAATGGGATGTAATTAAATAAAAAACAAATTTAAATTAAATTTATAAGTAGTTGAATGTGTCGAGAATATTTTGGTCATCATCAAGCCACAGGATAAAGAAACAAATTTATCTACTCTAAACCAATACCACAACAAAATACAATTTACAACTGAGGACAAAAACAGTAAAACCACACTTCACTTGGACACAAAACTTCCCAGATGTAACCGCAAAATAGTTTACAACTGGTAGAATGGACAGCAAGCAATTTTATATAAAGCAAAAATTTTGACACTAAGAAATTAACCAAATCAGGAAATTTAAATACGAAATATGAACAACAAAAACCATACTACGAATTTCATTCATAACAGAAAATTAAGTTGGTAGCCCTGAAAATTTTTTGGAGTTGTATTCATTCCAAAACTAGAAACAATACCAAACAATGAGAGCGTCATTTTCGCACACAGATCGAAGAGTACACTACAAACGATTTTTGCTAATACAAATGACAGATGAACAGTAAAGCGATGTCTAACAAGTGCAAAGAAAACAAAAACCATAGCTACTTAGCTAAAATATAGTGGAACTACAAAAAAAGCACTCGGAACACAAGTCCCCGGGCACAGAGCAAACATGCCAAAAAAGAGAAAAACTACAGCATTGGCGCAACACGTAATATAATACCAACATTCAGCGGACATACACGATGTAAATATTTTGGACAGAGACCTACGTTGAAAAGCCTTAGGATCCTGCAAGAACTTTAAAGAAGACAGAGACAATATCAACAACATCTACTCAGTAGCAATCGGGAAGCGGCAAGAGGTTAGGTTAAGTGAGTCGCTTGCATATAGAATGTGAAACTTATACGCCAACTACTAGAAGCATTGGTGAAGTTAAAGATGCTGGTGAGCTTCAACTTGGCTAACTTCTCAATGCCAACAAAGATCGCAGAGCCAGAATGTTTGGTTCGTTTTCTCATTAGCCCTTGGGCATTCAAAGGGTAGATGCTTAACCGTCTCATCCTCTTCTTTGTCTATACAACTCTTGAAAAAATCTCTGAAAGGGGCACCATATCTGGCAGCCATGTGGCCAATTACACAGTGTCCCGTCAGTACTCTTACAAAAGTTCTTAAATATCTTCTGCTGAATCTTATGAGTGTCCCTCGAAGATCAAGCTTAGTCTACATCGAAACGTTCTGCATCTGGCTGTAAAGTTCTACCTTCTGTTCGATTGCTTCATGATTAAATCCACCAGCGGTATCCTAAGGTTCACCAGCGGTATCCTAAGGTTAACCAGTTATTGATTATCCGCTTGTTCTAATCATATTTTGGCACATTCATAAGCATTCTCGTTTCCGGAAATACTTTTATGATCGGGGACTCAGCAGAGCTCTATAGTATGCTGTTGGATTAAAAGTAGTGACTCCTTGCAGTGTTCTACATACCAAGACTACACACTTTTTTGGCATTCAGTACTTTGATCGCTGTCCACACATATCGTTCTAACGAAGGGAGTAAGCTCCCAGTTCCATATCATATGTGCGGCTTAGTCTACAGCATAGGTTTTAGTTTGAAGAACGCTACAATAATTGGGTAGTCAGAAAGATATATCTATATCCATATTATCCGCTCCTTCGACTGTCCATGAAAATATTTAGCTCCCTTTCTTCCAGGATGGTGACAGAGCTCCATTCTTCTCTTGTTGGAAAGTTGATTTTGTATGCAGTGTCAAGTCAAGTATTGGTACTCGGTTATCACTTGCCGTAAGGTGAAGTTCCCGTTGCATAACCTGGAAAATCCATGGCCCTCAGAACTAAGAATCTTGTTACATTTTTTTAACCTAAGGAAACCTTTTGTCACCGTATTGCTAATTAATGGTTATAACAAAACAGTTAATTTTTTCGCTTGGTGTTGGCAGTCTGCTACTACTCCAGTACTCAGTGAGTTCAAATAGGCCTGATGATCGCTGTCTACGTCTAATGTACTTTATACGGTTTAGCACCCTAGTTTTCTTCAAATGCGCATAAAGTCTCCCTAGCTCTTTCATCCACATTCCTCTTCTACGAAAGCTCAGAATCGAGAATAACTTCCAGGTAGGCAAGAGTCAGTGTGGTACCATTCAAATTTGGTAATTTAAACACTTGCATTTGATATTTTTTTGAGGGCAAAACGAGTTCAGTCTTGCTTGGATTAACACTAAGTCCGATTCCATTTGCCCAACCTAGCAGTTTTTCTATCAACTCACTGATCGTAGGATTAAAAAAAAAAACTTAATTTTTTTATCAAAATTTAGTTCAAACCTTGATGGCCATTTTTTTAACAAACTCAACCATCGGCAAACTCAAATATCGGCGTTTGCTACGTTCACCAACCATTTAATCCTCAAATGATACATATGGATAGTGCAGAGCACATAACTTGGACACCCTCTTACTTTGCTAGCTGTTCTCAACACAATATACTCTTGCAACTATCCAAAAATTGGAGAGTTCTTCCTAAATTCTCAAGTGTGCCTTTCACGAGGCATATGCCATGCCCTTAATGGTTAAAAAACCAATTAAGAAATACTTTCGTCAATTTGTTTTCCCTTTAATAGCCAAAATCTTAAGTCGGAAAAATATATGTATGGTAAGTAGAATTCTGTGTATATCCCTACCTATATACGAGTATATAAAAATATGTTTCAAATAGGGTTGCTCTCAAGGTTTTTCTGTTTTTTGGTGTTGCTTCCTCCATTTCAAATATTAATATAATTTTATATCAAATCCTCGGAGAGTTTCCGGTTGCTGATTTTGATTTAAAAACAGTTCATATTAAAGAAAATCTATCCTATTCCTTGGAGGCTTTCACTATTTGTGTGTGTGTGTGTGTGTGTGTGTGTGTGTGTGTGCGTGTGCGTGTGCGTGTACAGTACGTTGTTTATTATTTACTTGCACTCGTATTTGTGTTGTATTCGGTGGGGCTCTGTCAAGTTGTTGTTTAAGTTACGAGTAGTTGTTTAAAAAGTGATTTATAAAGGTTGCGCATTGAATTTGTAAAATTTGCACGTCTTTAAATTTTAACTGGAGCACAATTTCCTTTTGCCTAAGAGACATCAAACAAAACTTTTGCAAAAGTGTTATAGCAGAATTATAATATGTCATATTAAGATTTTATTTTTAATACATATTGAGACAAAATACAGTGCAAACGAACTTTTTTTTTGGTTATTATTTGCCTGAAAATCCTTGTTACTATTTTGGAATTGGTGCAAGTTCCTCTTCGTTAAGAAGAATAAATGAAATACAGTTCAATTTAAGTTACTTATTTTTTTTTCTTCTCAACGAAGAGCGACTTGCACAACTTTCATGAAGAGCTTATATCGTTTTCTGATTTGCGAGTCCTTCAAAATGCCATTACAGGCCGCATTGGATTACGCATTTATATATAAAAAAGCTGAGGCTCCATATCAATAACTCGGGAATGGTTACCATTAACGTTAAGACGAATATTTAACTTAGTGATCAGCTTCAGCACATAAATTGGCATGCGAACAAACCCCATTACAACATGTGAAGAGGTGTATTTATCTTACGGTGCTCCAGAGTTAAAATATTTGATTGAAACTGGTTCTTACAGTTTAGTTATTATAAAATCAAAAAGCCATAAGGTTGGGCAATTTTTTGAGAAAAGGTAGAACAACAGATCGTTTGAAAAGTTTTCTTATTACATTAATTTTTGCCAAAATCCCAGTTCATTAGGTGGAATTTATGATGGAATACGGACCAAACCAAGCCCAAAAAGCACTAATTTTGACTGTTTTTAGAGCATGGCGCATGTGAACTGTACTTTGAATACTAACAGATGCAGTCGACTTTTTACCCCCAAAAAATTTTAAAAATATTTTTACCCTCCAAAAATTATCTGACCAAATAAAACAAGATAGTAAAAGTGTTATCTTTGGCTTCGCCAAAAATTAAATACCCTACACCGTTAACAATAGAAGCTTCTACGCGTTTTGAAGATTATGATCTATGAGAGATGCCGCACACTCTTCTCAAAACATGTCAACTCTTTGTCTGATGCTTGACCGCACTTAATTTTGTGCGTGTTAAATTTGATTTCGCTACTTTAAATAATTCTTTCAGTGCAGAATTTTAAAGCCTTTGTTTCTATGGAGGTTGGCACACCGACCAAGTTCGTGTCCAGAGCTTTTCTGTATCATTTTTATTATTTGTGTGAAATTTGGTTCCATTACTTCAAATACTGCTCTTAGTGGATCAATTTAATGTTTTTGCTTGTATGGGGAGCGCCACGCCCTCAAGTCGAGATTTGCCAACTTTTTTCTAGAGCTTGTGTAAGTTGTTTATAGTATTTTTGATAAATTTGGCTATAACGTTTTATAAAATTTTTGTTTGACAATGCATAAGCAGAGTCAATTCTGATCCACAAATGCTGAACACCAAGACTTGAGGATGGGACATATTCTAGAGCGCCAAAGTAAGGAAAAAGTTTGAACTATATTAAAATTCTTGGCTACATTATTCTTTTAGTATTCCATATTCAGAAGAGAAAGAAAATCAGCTTACCAACAAAATTTGCAAAAATTTTTCATCTTTTGAAGGCTGTTGATTCCTCAATTTCAACCCTGCCTACTCTATCAAAAAATAGAAATATCAAAAACTACGCTCTTTGATATTTTTCTCATGAAACATAGAGAAACATATGAAAGACTTGATTGCACTCCCAAGCCACTCGCAAGCTATTCAGGTCTTTCAGCACACTCAAGAGCATTCCTTTTTTTTTAAGGAAACATTGAGTGGAAGTGTGATTCTTCGCACGATTCACTTCAAATGAGCCAAGCAATGACAAGTATCTACTTGCGTATTTTTCAAAGATTTTTGTTGGCTTTCGGGAATTTATCTTTTGTTTCGTTTGCTGTGGAATACAAAAAGTGGGAAGTTAACGTGCAAGAAGTAATCTTCCAAATATACATAGGAGCTTCCGAGTGTTTCGTACATCTTGGCCGATGATCGCAGGTTTCGTACGCACTCTCACAAGCTGACATTCGTGTTTGAGGGAGTGTGATTCTCAATCGCGTGTTGGCAATGACTCATGAAATAGCGAATGGCTTATAGATAAGCAAAAGCGTACTTATGTAGTTTTCTGATAAGTACAGTCACTGTCACTGAAGTCTTCTCCTTATGCCTAAAAACAAAGTCTTAGTTCAGGCATTGAAGTTTTACATGGACTAAAACTGATTCGTTTGGAGTTGGTTCACATCTTTAAGCTTTCTAAGAACGCAACTGTTCAAGCTTTAGAGATTATTTTTGAGCTTTCTGCGAAGACTGTTTGGCTGAATTATCTACGTGGTTTAAGTATGTTCCTCTCAGTGTGAGTGGGAAACCATGTTAAAGACATGTAAATCTAAAATAATGCCATGAAGCCATACCAGCTCTTCGACGTTTGTATTGAGGTGAATATATACAGTGTGTGAAGGTCTAGTGGCACAAGATCTTGTATTACGCTCATTGCCTTAATAAAGC
This sequence comes from Meiosimyza decipiens, assembly GCA_963680825.1. Taxonomy (NCBI): domain Eukaryota; kingdom Metazoa; phylum Arthropoda; class Insecta; order Diptera; family Lauxaniidae; genus Meiosimyza; species Meiosimyza decipiens. The sequence continues at coordinate 53,025,943 of OY804261.1, read as the reverse complement.
TGGCGTGTAGATAGTACTCCAGAAATTACCAGACAAGTCGTCGTTCGAGTAGTTTCTTTTGGTCATAACCATCAACTCTTGTCATAGTTTCATTGATGGCTGCACTCAGCTGCAGTTACTTATATTTTAATTAATTTTTTATTTAATTTATTCGTGAAATATGTAGCTTTTCAACAAAATTAGGTTTATATTCTCAGGGTAGTATTATCTTAAATTAAATTAAAACATTCTTAACAATATTAAGTTAAATGTTGAAATTGAGTGCACTTAACTTTTGCTCCTAATTGTGCTGTAAAAAGCGCAACTATATGAGCCAGAGCGTATGCCAATTAAATGTAGATATTAGTAGCTTAACCTTTAATACACTAAAGTAGAAGGCATATCACATAAAACTTAAGCGGTTAAGCATCAAGCCAATGAGCAATTTAAATTGTAATACGGAGACTTTTTAACTGCCGGTAAAAATTGAAGTTTTAAACTTTTTAGACAGAATTTGTGCAACAATACGTAAATTCGATAGTTAAAATGAAACAAAATCAAAATTCGCATTAGAGTTTTATGAGGTATAAGAACCTAAAAGTTCATTCATGGTACTGATACCTATTGCCAACATATATTATAATTAAATTGTCGGTTTAGAACACAGAAGGACGAATCTGCATGCGACATACATAAATGTGTTCGAGTATGTTTGTATGCAAGCATGCTTTGCATTCGCCATGAGAGCTGGTTACATGGTGTAACTGAAGTTAATGTAGAGAGATTGGGTGTTGAATTGCACTTATGGCAATTGTGGCATTTGAATGCCATTCGGGCAATTTAATATAAATCCATGTTTCGAACGATACACAGTAGAAATTAAATATTTGGAGTGGCCTTAAGTTAACATTTTTCAATAGATAAATAGCTCATAAAATTTCATCAGGCGAGAATTTAGTTGGTTCAAGAATTCGAGATACCAAGTCTTTAAAAGATTAAGCTGGTAAACTTACAGATAAAATTGAAAGAAAAATTTTTCATTCATCATTTCAATTGAACAGTTTGCAGCGCCCTTTAATGACTAAACTGTTTCAAAAAGTGAAAGCCACTGATAGGAAGGCCTCAGTAGTTAAGTAGCTGCTGCACGTTCACAACTAACATATGTATATCCTACACTCAGGGTATATTCAATCATTCCGTTTGTAACGCAAAAAGTGGGCGTGGTAGGTTTAGAAATGTGTGTATATTCTTGATAAGCGTCACCACCTGAGTCGATTTAGCCATGTCCGTCTGTATAAATCAAAATTAGAGCATGAAGTTTCGCACACAGGCTACACCTTCAAATAGGTTCTTGGGATTGAAAATGGGCGAAATCAGTTTACGGATATGCCTACCACCTATACAACTAAGATTACTTAAACGGTGTTTTGAGAGAGTTATATGACGTAGTGTTCCAAATTCGAATCTGACAAATGATATGAATAACAGTAGAAAAAGTTCGAAAACTTTGATAAGAGGGCGTCGCACTTCCCATACAAGCAAAAACTTCAAAACGCAACACAGAGAAACTGAAAATAAGAAAACCAACCCAGTGTGACAAACGGATCCGCATCCGGTAACCGGTCCGAAACGGACTTCAGAAACAGATCCGTTACGAACTCGTTTTTTTTTTAAAAAGAACGGATCCGTTTCAGATTCAATTTTTATGATTAAAACGGTTTCGGGACGAACACTTTTTTTCAATAAAGCGGATTAACGCAAAAATTTTTTTTTTTTGATATTTTTTTTACTTTCCATCTATTTATTTTTTGATTTTTTACCTATCATCCGAAACGAAATCCGTAACGGATCCGTTTTATTTAAAAATGCGAATCCGTAACGGATCCGTTTTATTAAACAAAATCGGTTCCGTATATGACATCCGATTCGGATCCGTTACGGATCCGTACAAATGGCGCATCATTTTAAAGGTAATAAACTTTTCTTTCTAAATACATATATATCACTGTAGGTTAATAATACATTTTTTGGAAAAAATAACGGTTTTTTAAAAAAAAAAGGTCAACATTTTACAAAAATCTTCATATCTCGAAAACTAACCATCAAAATTTAATTATAAATATCACAATTTTATACCTCATTAAATTACCTTTAATATGATATGCATATTTTGAAAATTCATCCAGGGTTTCCCAACTTATAGCGTTTTTTAAAAAAGCTATATCCGCAACTTTGGATGGCTATATCTTCTAAACCAGATCCGAACGACAATTTTTTTGTTGCAGATTTATTATTTATTCATAGCACGCTACTTCTCCAAAAAAAATAAATAAAATCAGAGAATTGTCCCTAAAGTAAACCTGTTCCGGTTTTTTTTATCATTTGTTTTTTCAGTGTAAATTATTTGACACGTCACACATGATTTGTGATATATGTTATAGCCAAAAATGCTCAATATGGTTTGTCATTTTATTATAATAATTATTTTATCGAAAAATATTCTTCAGCTAGGAAGCTCATTTTTGCCTCAATTGATAGGTCAATAAACAGAATATGAACTCGGTTTGAAAAGCAGCCAGAAACTATTCAAGAGCTGACAATGCACCCTGAAAAACGAATTTTTTTTGGCCCAAAATGGAAGAATTGGACTTAGTTGACATGTGATTTCAACAAAACGGTGCCACATGCCACACGGCACGCGATACCACTGACCTATCGAGAGGCGAGTTTGGTGAGCAATTAATTTTTTTTGTTTTGGAACAGTCCATTTACCGCCAAGATCATGCGATTTTGCCCCACTAGACTAATTTTGTTGGGCTACATGAAGTCTTTTGTGTACAGGGACAAGCCAGCCACAATTGCAGCCCTGAAAAAAAACATTATAGCTGTCATTGGTGAGATACCGGCCGAAATTCTGGAAAAAGTATGCCAAAATTGAAGCTTATGGATGAACCACCTCAGGCGTAGCCACGAGCAACATTTACATGAAATAATCTTTAGCTGAAAGGAAGAAATTGATGCATTGCTCCAAAGAAATATTTCATTCCCTATTGAAAATTTTCTGTAACTTTTTCTAAACCAAACGCTTAAAAAGTCACCGGTTATAAGAAATAGCTCGGTCATGAACTAAATGAAAAGTGGACGTGGCACTAGCTCGGGTTTTTTGCAATAAAAATTTCATCCCAATATGTTGTTTCAATACCTTTTAGCGAAACAAAACAAGCAGAAACAATATCACCTATTAGTTTTCGTCTTAAGGAAGAAATGTTGGACTGAGATCTAACTCTTCTCAGCTATCATTCATCTTAATAAATAAGGAAAGTACAACCAAAAGATGTAAGACTGCAGATGACCAAACTCACTTTGGAAATGTTAGATTGGAGCCCAGGTAGTTTTATTTCAAAAAGTCATTATAAATAAAGTCCTGGTTAACTTTAGAAACAGAAAATGGTTGCTGTTGATCAAATCGACCGATTTGAATAAAACATTGGCATATCGAAGGGCATAGAAAGAGCTTCAGTTAATCGTTTGAAAAGTTTGAAAAAAAAAACTTTTCACATAAATTACTTATAGTACATACTTTTTTTAGTATTTTAAATATCTGAAAAAACCTCCGCCCATACAACAAAGTTTTAGGTGGTTCAAAAATCCATTTTTTTTTTATTATTGTGTGTATTAAATATTTAATATAATTGGCTCAACACCTAATAAGACGATCTATTTCAATAGGGATTTCTGAACTCACATTCCATCTAGGGATGACTGGAAGGGAGGACACCCAGGAAGAAACCCCTATAATAATTTCTACACCGACGGTTCCAAGCTAAATAACCAGGTGGGTTATGATATTTACTCTAAGGAAGACCATTGTAGCGTTTTTCAGGCAGAGTTTATAGCGATTGAAGAGGTAATATCCTGGCTGGGGATGAAAGAATGGATATAAAAATATATTTAGATAGTCAGGCAGCTATCAAATTTCTAGAATCATTCTTCCTAAGCTCACTAGTGGCCCAAGAATGCTGCTCGTCTCTAAATGAGATGCCTAAGCATTTTAACATTCACCTCATATGGGTACATGTGCAAAGGAACATTGACGGCAATTACAAAGCTGATGAACTTGCTAAGTAGGGGACTACTGAAAAAATTCCTTAAGACAAGGAAGATCTTGGCATGCCACTTGTTACCTGCAAGTTACTGCTTAAAGAAGAATCGGTAAAAATGTTAACAAAAGATGAACTCAAGGGTCAACTTGCAATATAACTAGGCAGATCTGGCCGAAATGGGATGTTTAAGCATTCGTCAGAACTGTTTTACCGTACTAGATAAAGTGTCTCGTCAGTTGTTGCATTTATAGCTGGCCACTGCCTCATCGCCAGACATGCGGAGAGATTAGGTGTTAGGTCTTTTGACTTCTGTAGAAGTCGTGGAAATGTGGAAAAAGAGGAAAATATTAAACATTTTCTCTGCTCCTGCCCCGCACTTGCTAGAAAACGCCACAAAACGATTGGTTCGTTTTTATTTGATGACCTTAGATATAGGTCAACTATTTAGTTTTATTGCGAAACCTGGTTGGTTCAATGAGAGGGTATAGTCAGACATCCTGTGGTATCACAATCAATCACATTTGGTCTAAGTGAGTTGGTTTCGTAGCTGACTGCCATTCCTACCTAACCTAACCTACTATATCTAAAGATTAATAAAAGCAAATGTCTGAGCACATGCTTGATAAAATACAATCTGTGGTACTAATTTATTATTTACGCAATGATGTTAATAAAAACAAAAATTCCCACATCGGAAGATGTTGCACGTGCAAATGCGAATATTTAATTTTAGCACATTTGCACTGCATGTGTAATAATAATTTATCCAATAGATATTTATTACTTTTGTCGTGTTATTTTTAACTTGTCATGTTACGCCCACGTGGATAAGCACCGTGTGTATTTGCACACTTTGCACATATGGCTGCTCCAGCCATGCTTACAACCAACGGGTTTGAGAAGAAAGTAATCAAAATATCGGGTTCGAAATTTTGAATGATGGAAGCTTAACCTAAACTTAAGTATTTAAAGTAAAGGATGATTAAAACAATCGAAATTTTTTTGCAGTTACTCGACAGAATTATTATGACCGGCATTTTATTTTGAAATAAGATGCACTTAGTCTTAAATCAACGTACTTTGACCAGAATCACTTTCTGGAAAGAGCTGCTATATAGTCAACCTCTTCGAACTGTTTGCCATCTATCTACTTCTACCATATAAAATTCTGTTTTTGTCTGTCTGTCTTTTATGACCGCGAAAACTATCCGGTTGATTTTGATGAATTTTTTACAGTAAGTTAATATGGATCTGGCGGAATATTACTTATTTAGGGTGGCCCTCATACAAAAAATATTTTTAAAATAGAATTTTCACAAAAACCACTAAATCGGTTCACTTGAAATTTACACTACGTGCCATTTATATTAAGAGGCATAGTTAAGGCTATAAAACTTTCATATAAGGTACATATTTAGGGTGGCCTTCATTCAAAAATATTTTTAAAATATCATTTCGACGGATAATCGATTCTCACCGAATCTACACCATGTAGCTGTTATATTATGTGGCACAGTTTAGGCTATAAAACTTCTATTTAGGGTGGCCTCATACAAAATTATTTTTAAAATAGCATTTTCACAAAGACCACTTTAAAAATTACGACGATATTTTCAATTTAAGTGTAATGCCAGTTATCTTTGTAAATAAAACGATATCTGTTTTCGATAATCGCGTATCACGCAAAAAACTACTAGATCAATTTTGATTAAATTTGTTCAGTTTTATTCCTAAGATGTGAAGAAACAAGCACGCAAGCATAATAAATCCTTCAATGTGAAGTTAATGTGTTGTGTGTGTTCATTTTATAGCGATATAAATGGAAAATTTTTGCTGAAGAAATAAAGTTCAATATCTGATAGTTCCTTATGAAATTTTTTTTTTAGGCAACTTTTCATGTGTATTTAGGCCATCTATGTAACTTTAAAGAAATTCAAATTATTTATTTCATTTTTATTTATTTCCATATTTTTGGGCTTTAATTTGTAGGACGATTTCGTCTGCGCTTTCAAAACACAAAACGACAGAGATCATGAATCTCTACACTTAAATTAATTTTGCAAACATATTCAAACTCCACACCAGACTTTAATGACTTGAACTAATCGAATCTCTCAATAAGCTTTTCGCGCCGTAGTCATCGTCGTTGTCATCGTCTCTGGGTTACTTGTGTAACTCTAAACTTTAAGGCACTTCAACCTCAGTTCACCACATTTCTTCACATTACACCACAATAGCGTAGACAAATGCAGCCCAGAAGCATCATCATCATTGATGGCACACAACAACAACCACTGCTGGAAAACTTATTAAATTGCCTCTAGCAAAAACCAGAGCAGCCTAGATGGTTGCTGGTCGGCCCTGTGGTACTCGTGGGGGAAGTGCTATTAATTTCCGTTTTAAATTTCCTTTGCGGACAGGGAACACAAGCCGAACACAAAAAAAAAATGAGCCAACGCTTTGAGTGCATACAGTTAAATGTGAATCGAAGCAATCGGAATCGGAAACCAACAAATGCGGTACGGTGGGTGGAGACAGTGGAAGTACGTGTTGTAGCGCAGAGGTTTTAGCACAAATAAAATGCATTCATGACCAAAAAGAGACCATTTCAATGTAAATGAAATTTATTTATTTTTATTTAAAAAAAAAAATCGCTAAGAAGGAAAAAGTGTTATATGCGTATCCTTGTGTTTTAGATCCTTGTAACGGTTTAAGTAGGTATATGTATACGAGCATGTGTAGTGTTGTAAGTAGGTTTTAAAGCTTCTTACCACAACATACAATTGTTTGCTTATATGCAAGAGTATGCGTTAAAATCCAAATGCAACAAGTTATAGCAGGAAATCCTTGACGAGGTCCTTACTCTCTCACACCACTGCGACGAGCACTATGTGCTCTTTGAGTGCACACAATTTCATAACGTAAAACCATTTGGCAAAACACCCATAGAGCAAAGTAACAATATGGATTTGTAGAAAATAACAATGCACCAGACAGTCAGACAGATGGACAGACAGACAGACAGCGAACTCCATAAAAATGGGGCAATCGTCTAAAGTCAACGTTATCCTTATATGACTTTTTGCTGTTGTTGTAGCAGCTGTTGCCACAATAGATTTATTTTTGTTTCTTCCTTTTGTATTTTAGCACTCTCTCAACACCCTTTAGCTTCCTTTTGTATTGGTACACCTTGCATATCCTTTCCTTTGCTGTATTCGTTGTGTTATTGTCACAAAAGCATTTCAAAGTTCCGCATTAAAAGCGACGGACGACGGCAGGCATCGTAATCGGAGCAACAAGTAACATATGTTTACTTCCTTTTTGCCACGCGACGACAACGACGTTGTTAAGTCGAGCGCCTTGCTAGTAACATCATCATCATCTTCTTCTTCATCGTTGTCATCTTTATCTTCATCTTCATTTTATTTGACTTCTGAGCATCCTGTGTAGCAGCATTTTCTTTAGTCTTTCAGTCCTTGATATCATGCAATGCTTCTGTGTTATTCTATCTTACTTTTGAAAAAGTGCGTGCTCTCTCGCTCTATTGTGCCTTTGTAGAAATTAGATTTTTTATATTTGATTGCAATGAAGCTGCACTTAGAGAAAGTGTTATGCATAGCAAAAAAGGATGTCCGTTTGCGTTTTTGAAAAGTTTGCTTAGTCCTTAAGGATCTTTTAAATGTTGCATATCGCGACCGGAGGGGTCCGCGAATTTTTGACGAACTGTCACTGTGACAACGAAGAAATGTTATAAATGCAAGCTCTTAGCGGTAATTTACATTTTTTCCTGTGCTAAAGTTTGTGACCACATTGGGCTTAGCCCCGAAAAAATATTTCACATTGCTCTAACATACAAACAGTCTAAGTCTTTCCCCATTTTCCTCAGATATCCATATGATACGTTTAATTTTTACAAAGTTTAATTTATAGTTCCTCCTTATAGGCCAATTAATGATTTGAAACTTTAAAAAGGTTTGAATGCACTACTTAAGGGAAAGCGAAAAATAAATGAAAACAAAGTTTCCTGTACTTAAGAATCGTATACACAGTGTGATTATTTCCCATTTTATATCTTCCGCCTTATAGAAATATCGTTAAAAAGATTTAAATTTCTAATTTCCAACACACTCAAGTTGGCTTCCATAGCTTGACAAAACATTCAGCGTGACAGCTGAACAAAAAATCAAACTGGAGCAAAGTATGTACTACCACAAAATTCTTAAATAAATCAGCCCTATGTATCACAAAAAAATACGAACCGTTGCAATTATTTTACGGCGATAAGTGATCGCGAGACAGTTGAAGACGATGTCCGAGTACACAAAAAATACGTCAAGCACCAAAGCAATGCTGATCGCTTTCTACGATAGGAAGGGTTGGGTACATCACGAGTTTCTTCCAAGTGGCCAAACAGTAATGGGGGAACTCTACGTTGAAGAGTTTAGTGACAAAAATTATACGGCTTTGGCCAGAATATAAAGATGCGGAAAATAAGTGCTCATTGCACGACAGCGCACCTGTTCACAATGAACGTTTGACACGCCAATTTCACATACCGTATTTAACACCGTTATACTTCTTCCTATATATGGAACTTTGAAATATAAATTAAAAGTTTTGAAAATGGTGAGTGGTTTGGATTTAATGATAAAAGTCTGGGTGGCGAATTGACGCACTGTATATATTAAGATTTTTATTGTCCCAGGTTTAATATTAAGAGCAGAAAAATTTATCATATTTTGTATATAATAAAGGCATCATTAAGAATCACTTTTTGAGACTCATGCATCATTAAGAAATACTTTTTGAGACTTATATCTCTGGGGCGGTTTGACACTCCCCATAAAAGAACTTCACTTGTTTAGTACCTCCAACGACACAAGTACTGTTTGGACAAAAATTGTGCAAGTCCGAAGAATTGAGCGTAGCACCTTTCATAGAAACAAAACTATTAACATATTTTAAGTATTATTATGTAGTTGGCATTATTTTTTGATCTTAAGTGAGACGAAAAGAACTCAAAGTCACAGTTTACACAAAAAGTGAGTACATTTGGAGAGATAAGAAGCCCTGAAATAATCACCTCAATTAATTTTTTTATGTCAATATATTGGCACTTGACACATTGAGACATTGTAAAGCGGCATCTTGATTTTTAAAAAACTTCAATTTATTTAATTTTGAATACTTACATTATGTATTATGTATGTGACAAAATATTTAAGATTTATTTAGTTTACATTTTTCTGTAAGACAAAAAGCTAGTATCCAAACGTGGAAACATGTGAAGGAAATGAGGATTGAAATTGTGTGATATAATATATAAAAAAGTCAAAAAATCGAGATATGTGAGTGGCATTTCAAGCTTATTCTAATTATAGCACCATTGTCATAATTTTGACAAGTAAGATTCAGATTTTTGAAATAAATGCCGTCTGAAGAAAGCCATAACTTGCTATCATCTTGAAAAAGGACCACAATTTTGTACATTTAAATCCTAAAGTTCATGAACAAGCTCTTTTCTTTTAAATTTAAATTTATTGGTTTTTCTAATATATAAAAATTACAACAAACCACAAAACAAAATAACTAAATTATTTTTCTCGCTATTTACTAATTACGTTTTCGCACAGCGAACATAGCATGAGTTTTGGAGATGGGCGAAGGAAAATTAAATCGATTGTATAAAAATATTCTATATTACATTAATCTACTCATTTGCCTAAGGGGTATCCATACCTATGCATAACTCTGACTCTGACTTTGCCATTGGCTAATTAGTATATGTAGTACACAAATATGTTTATTTTCTTCCCCAATCTTATCTTCATATGTTTACGACTTTTATATTCGATTTTATGATCATTACTCATTAGGGTAGATCGACAATTGTTTTTTTTTTTCAATAGGCTGGGTCTTAAAATCGTAGATATCGTCATTCTGAATAGCACTGTATAGTTAAAACTTTTCTATAAGCAATCGTAGAGGACCCAAAATTGCACTATATTCATAAAACACAGAACAATACACAATTTTAAATTAATTCTATCACTCAGATAAAGAGTAAAAAGTTGATCTATCGAAAGGGTTTATATGCAGGAATCCAAAATAAAAATATTAGCTAGATTTATCCGTACAGCTATGTGCCAGCATCGATTAATGAAAAAGGACAGTAAATAAGCAATTTTGGGGCGCTCATGCTCCTTCTATGATCGCTTAAAAGAAACTTTAACTACACAGTGATGTTCAGAAAGACGATATCTACGATTTTATGAGCCAGCTGATTGAAAAAATTTTTTGTCCCACCCTATTACTCATGTATGTAATATGTGCAAGGCTTTATTCAGCGGAAAAAAATTGAATCTTAATTCATTGCTACGGGGACAACACAGTTCATATACAAGCTATTTGCCATATATTTTTTATTTTCAGGAATAATTGTCTCATGAATGAAAAAATTAAATGATAAAGAAAAATATATTTGTGTTAATTGATACTTACATAAGATTCCATTAAAACTCAAAAATTCTGAACTGGACTTTAGTGATCTTGAAATCTGTAAGAGATAAAAGAAAATTAATTTCACAAAAATTTTGGTTTAAGAAATTTTGCATGATTTTATATTTGACGATAAAGATTAAATATGATAAACATTTTGAAGGTTTCCATAATATCGCACCCAGCATTAAGTCTGAATTTAATATCTCAAAATTTAAGGTTTTCTTAAATAATTTACAAAGAAAATTATCACACTCGAGACCTTAAGCGATCTGTACTTAGTGAACTCATCGTATAAGAAGATTCGTATGGCATTCTGTAGCATATGGAAAAATTTTACGCTAACGCATTTTCGATGAAATTTTGCAGCTCATTTGTAGCGTTTTTGAAATCGTTTTTGAAGCCATAGCGGTTAAAATTCATCATAAAAATTGTTCAAGTGCCTGCATTCACTTTAATGTACATACATATATACAAATGTAAAATTCATATTTTATATAATTACCATATTGAATAACAATACACAAATATTAAAAGGGGTAGATTACCGCTATCTAATCTCATTAACAAACAAAAAAAAAATATATTTTCGTGTAGTTGTGACAAGTTTTAAATTTAGTTGTAAGTATAATTTTTTACACATTAAATAATGGTATCTGTGAGTACTAGAGGATTGAAAATATTTGGAAGTATGAAAGCCACAAGTGAGTCTTAATGGTGAGCTACAAAAAAAAATGCATCAACCAGGTTTTCTACTTCTCCACTCCAGTGCTTGCTGATAGACTTCAGTTGGTGGCTTTCGCAACGTGTGTATAAATCCATTTCTATTGTCGCTGTTTTATTTGAATAGAAATAGAATTTTGACGGCATCGGTTTAGCAATTCAACATTAGAGACGGTCTAAGGAATCCAAATTTTTAGGACTCAGCGAAGACAATTGTATTTTGTATTAAGATCCTTCACATGAACTTCAACCTACCTGACCGACCGTGGAATGCGCAGAAGATACACCAATTGGGTATTGGAAAAATAGGAATTGAGTGGTGATCATAGTTCAAGAAGTCCCGGGGATTTCAGTGAGATGGCACCATCACTCTCAAATCGATATAATTTTTCGGAAGTGGACATTTTAAAGAGGAATGTAAATTTTGATGATATTTCATCTAGCAGTTTTGAAGTTATCGCTGTATGAGTGAGGTTACTTTTGGTATTTCGTAAACAATGGAAAAAAGTGACTTTCGCATTTTGATAAAATATTGCTTTGTGATCGGAAAAAAACGATAAGCAAACATTGAAATGGCTCCAAAAACATCACAGCAACTGTTGACAGATGGTTTGCTGAATTTAAAATGGGTTGTACGAGCACCACGTTCGGGTCGCCCAAATGTGGCTACCGCTTCAGAGAACATCAAGAAAATCCGTCTGATCCTTTTGAAAGACCGCAAAGTGAAAGTGAGAGAGCTAGCAGACATAATGAAGTTTTCGATCGGCAGTATTTTCAAATGGAAATGAAAAAGATGTGCGCGCGATGAGTGCGGCGAAGGTGATGACCAGCATATTTGGAGTTGCACATGGGATAATCCTCATCAAGTATCTTGAGAAAGGCAGAACCATCACGGGCGACTATTACGTAGCGTTAGTGGACCGTTTTAAAAAATGAAATGAAGATGTACGAAAAATTTCCAGAACATGGTGTTTCGAGATTTGGTAATGACGAAACCCTTCCTAGATCGTGTGATTTTACACCGTTAGACATTTTTTTTTGTAGAGCTCTGCAAATGATTTTTAGCTTATTACAAATTTAAATCTAACATTCATCAAATTATGGCTTAGTTAAAGTCCGAATTGTGTAGAAAAATAATCAAAACTTACCTCAAAAAGGGGTAAACGTTTTACTGCAGATCTCATGGCGGACTTTTAAAAGCTTGAGAAATTTTGGGTTAGTGTGTCTAAACAAGTTTCACATTAAAAATTGAAAGAAAATTGGGAGCATTCAGCTTCTTTGGAACAAGTTGTGTTGTAAAGCAACGTATTCATTAAAAATCACCTAAAGTATTGCGAATGGATTTGTGAATCATAATCATGAGCTTGAGCCTTTCCTCAAGTTGAAAAAACACTACGTTCTCTGGCTTTTCAATGTACATTTTCCGGTGTGACAGTTTTTAAGTTATGCAATGCATATGGTTTAAGTTCTTATTATTTATTTTGTATAGATATTTTTGCATACATTCATATATATGCATGTGTGACAATAGGTACATAAAAGTAAACAATATGTTGGCAGCTATTCACACCACACACCTCTATGTATGTACTCCTAGGTGTACTCGTATAAAACAAAAGACTTTAAATTTTGCAATTTTTCTCAATTAAATGATATCTGCGTGACCGTTCTACTTTGCTCTTCGGTCTTACGCTCAGTTTTTTGTTTTTTTCTTAAGAGTGAGATTATCATTTAAATCGCCTAGACATCCAGGTTTTCCATAAAACTCCGAAAAATTTCAAATTGTAAAGTTTACTCACTGCTGTTGTTGTTGTTGTTGGTTATAGCCACTTTGTGTTCAGTCAGCCTGTTGTTTTCCACTCAATGACTGAGAGCGGTGTCAAACAGCGACGTTGTAAAGCAACATGTCGCTAGTTGGTGTTGTTGTTGTTGCTGTTGATTTTGTTGCCTGCTTTTGTTCTCATTTTGCTGTTGCTACTGCCCCCTTCATTGCTATCGGCTACATACGACGACGATATATCCTGTGGTGCCATTAATTGTTGCTTCTGTTCCAATTTTCTTTGCTTGCTATTCCTTTTAGTTTCGGTTTGTTTTTTCCTTATTTCCCTATTATTGTTGGTGTTGTTGTCGCTGCTACTGCTGCTTTTACTGTTTGTAGATGCATGGACAGACAGAGTCGCTTGTTGCTTTTTCTATAGTGCGCCGGCGCATCACATACATTTGATTGTGTGTATGTATTGACCAATTTGTTCATGTATTTGTTAAGGTTAGTGAAAATTATGTTCCACAACATAAAAAAGGATAAAGGCATAGAAATTTTAAGATAAATTAAAGAAAATGCATTTGAGATAATTCATGTTTTTTTTTTGTGCTGAATCCAAGTACCTACATATCTACTTTGATGTTCGTGTCTAAAATAATGGTCACTAAAATTTTATTTAGTCGAAAAAAGATTACTCATGTAAGGCCATATCCTGAAATCAAAGAGCCTTCCAACCTCATCCATATAGTGTCATTAAAGGTCTTCGTTCCAAGTTTTTAGCCCGAGTGATCTATTGTCGGTGGTTTAAGAAACGAAAATTCGTTCTGTTTTTTTTTTCTCGAATCTTGTAGCTGCAAATTGAAGATTATCTTGGCTGGAGCTTTGTCTTCCATTCTTACTCCATTCCTTAGGACAAATTCTAACATCAAAAGCTTTTCACAAATTTTCTTCATGAAACCAAGTTCGTTTGACTCGAACTAGCTCAGTTCCTTTAGTTCAATGTGTTTAGCCACATCTCGTTATTTCGCTAATGTTTGTGCCTTCTTACGAGTAGTTCGAAGAAAAGAAATGAAAATTGCGATCAGTGGGAAAAAAGTCAAAGCAAACGAGTAGCTCGAAACTCATGAGTTGCAATCAAATGATAGACAACGAACGAACTAAACATAAGTTGAGTCGAACGAATCGAATTGTTCGAGTTTGACACGTTTTGTATGGTGAAAGTTCGAGCATGTTCGATCAGCTTATTGCAAAGCCCAACAAATGAACGACCCAGGTTTTAAGGTGTCAGAAGACATTAGGACCGATTCCGCAATATTACACATTTTGCATTACACTGCTTTATAAGAGTTGACGTTGAATCCAAGATAGGCACATTTTTTGGCGGCCTTGAAATCGTAGCTATCGACGTGAATTTGTTACAAGACTAAATTTACTTGGTTCTCCTTGGTTGCCAGTCTTATGTTGTCTTCAAAATTTGCGAAAGTTTTGTAGAAAGATCGCTGGGAGACAGCAGACTTCAAAATCTGACACGATTTTAAAATCGTTGAAGCTTGTTGGCTTTCAAGGACCAGTCTTAGTGTAGCTTTTGTAGGATATAGAATCGCTTTGTTAGTAGATAGAGAAAATAGAGTTCATATCTTAGTCGACAGATAAGCATTATCATCTCTGAATTTGAGCGATGATTTTATGCACATACTTTAACAAAACATCACCCCTAGCTTTCAATAAATTCGATGTCATTCAATGGGTTAAGGCAGATGTATTGTTCATAAATTACTTGAAATATAGTACTGCTTTTCTCTATTGTGAGGCTTCCAAGTTGATGGAATTTGATGTCATTTAGTCAGTTAGTTTCTTTGTTCAATGACCGTTTAGCAGCCTTAGCCAATGTTACTTCATACTTCTGAAATTCTCTGTGAATTCGAGGCTGAATTTCCCGATTTACATATCTTAATGGGCTTGTTTCCTTGGCTGGTTTTCAACTTTCAGCCTTAAAGCTTTAATGTAAAAGATTCGTGTCTTTTCATAAACGATATCTTTCTAAGTTATCGATCCAGAACTTCTCATGCGAACCTGTTTCTCATAAATATGATTTTCTTTTATCCATGATTCCCATGTTGATGTCTTGAACTGTCATCATTCGGCATTGTATCCTTAGGTCAAGGGGGTTTTGAACCTGTAGGTGCATTTACAAGTTGTTCAACCAGATGTTTTGGTTATCTCCAGTATATCAATTTTTTGAACGTTTCATAGCAAACAAATGACAGATGTTACAGGAGTGCCTTTTACCAATTGAACTTCCGATTTGACCATAAAGTACTACACAGCTTATAAACATGTGCTCTGCTTAATGTAACCAACCGTTCCAAAAAATCGGAATGATTCCGATACATGAAAAAATAACCCTTTGTCCAAGGAACTATCTTGATTTACTGACGATTTTGATTGTTCCACCAATTATTCCTGTAACGAAGTCCTTGCAATCGCATAGGAAGGTTAAGTTTATTATCAGTTACTTTTATCGCTTATCGTCGCATCGCAACCAAAAGTGTGGAACTTGTCTATTATTGTATGGCTGCTGCTGTTGCTTCATAGAAATTATTGTAGCGAAGAAAGAGAATGTTGGTGACGGCGGCGGCGGCGATGACGCTAACAGCGTTGACTCAAAGCAGCTAAGCTGCGGCGGACGCAACAGCTACTGGAGCAAAGGTATGTGGTGGATATGTAAGGGTGCATGTACAATTTGTGGGGGTTGTGTATGTTTGTAGGTGTGTGTGTGTGTTGACAAGGTTTCCCAAGGGAAACTATAATATTTGTGTATTTCACTTTACTTTGTGTGCGAGGCGACAGACTGCGGGGAGCAACACAAAGTAAAGCAACAGGAAAAAGCTGGAAAAAAAATAAGAATTAAAATAAAAAAAAGTTTAATAAAAGCGTAACGTCGCGACGTGTTGCTGAGCATCGTCGCTACATACCGCACCCTAGTTACCAACGTTACGATAATCGTAGCTGCGTTGCGATGGCGGCAGCAACAGTGCGGCAGAACGACGACGGCAACGGCAACGGCAACGGCAACGACAACGTTGGCAGTTGATCCGCAAGGAACTCTGTTGACTCTCGTGGCGCTTTCTCCATCCAATTATCAACATTTTCAATGGTTTTGGCTTTTTTAGTTTCATCAGTTTCAGATTTTCAGTGCCGCCTGTTGCAACTCCTCTTCGTCGTCGTTGTCAGCAATACGACTTCATACGAAGGCCAGTCGTCGTCGTATGCGTTGTCGTTATCGTCGTTTTACGACGTTGCTAGCTGGTCGACAGTTGATTGTTGGCGTCAGCGACCTCGAGACATCGAGCTTGATAAATTATAAAACTCAACGACAGTACAAAGACAACGTTCAACGTGAGGGCATGCGGCCCTCGGCAAAACGGAGAGGATCCAAAAAATGGAGTTAAAAAAAATAGAAATTCTAATTGGATTGTTCATAAAATCAAACAAAAAAAAAGGATTCTGTGTCGTAAGAAAACAAAATTTTAATATTATTAAACAATAAAAAAACGCGGTGAACGAAAATATGCAAGCGTTTAAGTGTCCTAATTGTAGCACCAATGTGTAGCATACTTTTTTGGGCGGTGCTACAAACATATGTACGCTGGAAATTGCTAACATATGGTAGCTGAAAAAATGGCTAACCAAACTGGGTAAGTGCTGCCAAATTTAATTAATGGTACAACCTAACATATGGCGAATAGCAAAATTTAATTTCGCGCACATAACTCAAAAACTACGCGTGCAATAAGAAGAAGACAGCAATAAAAGGAAAAAGATAAATGAAAAAGATTTAATAAAGAGACGACGCACAGCAAAAGTTAATGTAAATAACGACGCAGACAAAAAGCACAGACACACTTACACTCGCTACATGCATACCCAAACACATGGACATCGGCATATTGTTGCATCGGTGTGTTGGTGAAAATGTGTCTATGTACTTTCCTGTGTGTCACAATACTTACTCGTGTACTTGCATAACAAAGCGAGTGGAAGTTCAATTTTTCTGTTGCGTGTAGGTACAACAATATGTTGCAGGAAGTTTTTTTTTGGTTCCGCTTTTTTTGTT
Source organism: Meiosimyza decipiens (assembly GCA_963680825.1). Taxonomy (NCBI): domain Eukaryota; kingdom Metazoa; phylum Arthropoda; class Insecta; order Diptera; family Lauxaniidae; genus Meiosimyza; species Meiosimyza decipiens. The sequence goes on along the minus strand of OY804261.1, from coordinate 53,008,761 downwards.
GGTCATGGTATTATTTGCAAATGTTAAAAGTAAAACGACAACAACAAAAGCAACAACAAACTAGGCATTTTGAAAGAATAAAAAAAAAAAGATGAAAATTAAAAGGCTGGTAGTCTGCAGCCTGCAATTTGGCTAAAGGCAAAGGATACTGCAATAAATTTAGCACTTCCCACAAATGTTGCATACATTTTTGCTGCTTGTTGTTGCATCTATAAGGATTTATATACTTTCTGATTAAGGTTCGCATGAAGATCAGTTTCAGTAGGCCCAATGCCTCAGTATTTCTACCATATGGAGTTTTCCACTGAATGAAAGTTAAAATATTAAGCAATTGTTGCAAATTTCCATATGTCATTAGAGTTTTTTCGCATAACTTTATTCAACCCAAATTTTCCTAAATGTCTGTAAGTCAAAGCCTCAGATGCTTTAACTTGTATTACCAATCAAAAACAAATGACTGCGAGCGATATGAGTTATCTGTCCCATGGTCTTAAAACCAAGCATGTTTTGATTGTGTTTCGGATTTGCTCGGAAACGGATTTGAAATTCGAAGGTTATTTCGCGATCATACAAAAAGGAGAAATCCGTCAAATTATAGGAGCTAAAACAGCTCAAGTTCAAAAAACATTCATAGCGAATTCCGACCATCAGACAAACAAGCGAATCTTGCACGATTGCATACCTAGGAGTGTTCCCGTAAACAAGTTCAAAAACTTTCGAGTTCAAAATGTTTCTGGAGTTTTCGCATTCGGAAGAAAGCCTTTCGTGTTTTCTTTGCAAATTGTGACGGTGTCATTTAGTCCTGAGGTTGAACGAATTATTCCAACTATAAAACACATTTCTATTACTGAATTTTCTTGTATGCGGATTTGAAATAACGCATTTTGAGACACTAAAAATAAGTTATCTTACTAGGTTTTAGTTTAGCGGGAGTGATTTGTTAACTTGATATCGTTCACAATACTCGTTAATACACAAAGATTTTGGTGAACTTAGGATCGATTGAGAGTATTGATTATGGTTGCTGCTTTTCTTTTCAATATAAAACTTTCGCTTAGGGAAAGTATATCGACTGTTACCGCGAAAGAAAAAGTTATTGATGTTTTTAGCCATTTTTAATATGGAGTTTGCTTTTGAATTCCGAAGTCAAATCAGTGGAAAAACAACAGCAATAACAACACAGAAATCAAGAAGCAGCATCAAACCAAAAATCATATGACAATTTTTGTGCGAGGTTTTACAAAAACTTCATCTAAAAAAAAGATATGTAACTTTAAAAAATAAAAAAAAGTATGCTTTAACCTTCTTTACAATAAATATGTTGTTTTGAAAAAAAAAAAAATTTTAAAATTGCTTCAGTATATTAAGCGCCAAAGCGTTACAAACCATTTTCATACAAGCAATTTTTATAATTTGAATTGCTGCTCATGAGCAAAAGCGATTATTTTTTGGCAATCATGTGTTCTTAAAACTGACGGAATAGAAAAATTCTGACTGCAGGCTACAATATTGTCATCCCAATTTTAGTGCATCCAAAAACATAAGGAAATGATTTTCCGAGCTAATTTTTGTTCGTCTCTTTAACTGGCAGCTTAGGCTTAAAGACACAGAAATCCTGACATGATGCTAAGATTATTTTTAATTATAAAATTTGTAAAAACTGCATTTTCAGCACTTAACCCATTAGTGTCGAAGTATATATATAAGACTCCAGACATGATGGAAACGTTCTAGACATGCAAAAATTTTGATATACTATGATAAGAGAAATATTAAAGAATACGCTCAGTGACACAAACATCCACTAGAAATACAGAACGCTGTAGGTCGTGTGTGCGTGGCACGTGAGCTTAAACTCAATTTAAAGCTGTTGTACTATTGTTCGGTAGTAAGATCTATAGTGTACTCAACGAAAACGTTTATTCGATTTCAGAACATTTTTTTAAGCGGCAATCATTGCTGCATTTATAAAAATACGTATCTCTTAGGAAATATCAATTTAATTTCAAATATAATTTTATTCATTTCATTCTAACGTATTTCCTGCAATGAAAACTTCACAACACTTAACTTTTAGATCATAAAACGCTTTTTCGCTTCACGAATAATTTAATAGCAATAATTTATTATTTATTTACAAGACGATTAACCCAATGAGCAATGGAGTTATTTCTTCGACTCTTTTTGCACTCGTGAAAAATTCCCAAAATTTAATGACTGGCAAAGCTTTGAACTTTGGCCATTAGGCTAATTATTTTGTACTTGTGCTACGTTGATAATGAGTGACAAGTTCACCCAAAATGAGTACGGTTTTATAAAAATGTAAGAACACAATTAATTTGTTTTTATTTTATATTACAATTAAAATTAATTTTTTTTTTTTAATAAAGCGGAAAAGAAGGGCTACTGCTTAAAGAAGAAAGAAAAGAGTGCCAACAGCGCTTGCTTCCAAAAATAAATGGAAAAGAGAATGCCTGATAAGCTTAAAGCTAGAAATAGTTTAGGAGCGATTTTTTAAAAGAGCTTATTTCCACTTATGACCCTGCACAAATCTAAGAATACCATCGCCGTTATCATGCTAAAATTTATCCTCTAGTTGAAAACCTATTACAGAGAAGACATATTTCCAAGGGAAAATCTCAATTAAAAACCGCAGTTGCATACAATACGACACATTTCCATATTATTTTTTGTTTTTATAAAACGACGCGACAAGAAATATATATTTCAAATTTGAAAAAGTGTAATCGTGTCTCGTTGGAGATCCCAAATCCTGATGCAGTTACCATAACATTAACTGTGAACAAAAAGAAAGATGTACAAATCTTATTAAAAACACAGTTTGGTGATGACTGGGGAATTGAAACGAGCTTTCATGGTACAAAAGCGTAATTGATAATCAAAATAAAGGATCACGATTGTAACGAACTTGACTGTGGTAACTCAAGAGCAGGGAATGAAAAAAAAATTGCACCTTATCGTAAAGTTCAAATCGCACAACGCAAACACCAACCCGTACTATAGTAAGCAGAAATAAATGAGAGGAACCGAATGGTCACGCTCTGCCCTACGTACAAAAAACTTTATACGTTTTGTTGTGGTTTTGACTTGCGATTGCTACCCGAACCCGTACCAAATGTAGTGATCGTTTTTATGATTAGATTCGTGTTAGTGATGCCATGTTTTGGAAGTCTATATCGGGAACCATGGTCCGGGTCAAAAACACTTATTTACAGGGTCCCGAGCCTCCTTTAGTGATGTCCAAAACTATTTTTTGAGCTATCTTTCGTTTGAAAATACAAAATTTTTACCCTAAAATGGGTCAAAAACGGGTAACATGGTCCGGAGACCCATTTTCGGGCCAAAACCTCATAGAAATAGATAAAAACGATCACTACACTACGGGTTCCGATAGCAATCGCGAGTCAAAACCACTATAAAGCGAATAAAGTATTTTGTACAAAGAGCAGAACGTTGCCATTATGTTGCGCTCTCACTTGTCGCTTGCTATGGCTTGGAAAAATTTAACGCTTCATTATCTGCTTAAGAGTATAATCTGTAGCATAGTAATAAGACTTTGTACCAAAAGGGCACATTTTCGAATTTATTAGGTCAATAGCTTCTTAGCTAAAAGCTATATCATTTGCTTGTTTCAATAATTTTACTGCAGACAGCTTACCTGAGTGACTCCAAATATCAGATAAGGTGGTCTAGCTGAAGGATATAAAACTAAATAACTTTCGTTAAATTGTTGTGTTTTTGATAAGCATTGATTTTGAATAAAAAATTCTATAAAAACCAAAATATCTTTGAAACAATTTTGATTCGATTTTTATATCCACTTACAAAATCAGAAAATACACTTCAGGTCAACTCATGAAACCAATATCACAGTGTTTTTAAAAATCGAAACTCCGAGTACTTATTTAGCAGATGGTTTAATTATAAAAATGAAGTACTCTGCGCTTTACCCCATGCTGATATTTCTTCGCTTTAATGTTATTTTTCCAAATGTAATGTGACAATCATTTGTCACTGCTGATTTGTGAAGTTTTGCATTGGCCGCTGCCATAGGTTCCAATGTATCCAAATTTAATGTCGCATTTGATTTATCAACTGTTTAATGTTAGCTCTGGTTTGGAAAATGACAAAAGCTACCTATCGTTATCACAACTGCTCGGTTTTTGTCAAATCCTTTTAATTCGATTTTGCAATCCATCAATGTGTTTTTTTGGAAAAAAGAAGAAAAAAACTTTAGTTGTTTGGTTCATTTGAAATATCGCGTTAACTTTAGCGTTGTTTGGCTAACATAATTGGCTTTGGTTTACGGAAGAGAATTGCTATAAAAGACACAGTTGATTTTTAGCAAAATTTAAAACTTTAAATATTGCAATTGAATGTAGTAGGTAGAATAATCAGGAGGATATGACAGTATTTTAGGAATATAAGAGCATTCATTAGAAGATTATTTTATGTTTAATTTTATCACGAAGAATCACATTTCAAACCTACATTATGTCCAAATAATACTACAATTTGTTCAGTACCATCGACGAATACGTGAAAATGCAAAATTGCCATATATGTTATAGGACAATTAATGCCTACAAGTGAACTTGGAGAAGCCATTTTATCCAAAAAGTAACCAAAAAAATGGTTGGCGCGTATTTTCTTTTTGAGAATAACGAAATAGCGAACGCTACAACCTTTTTTAAATCTGCAATTGAAGATTTTCAATTTAAGCAATAAGTGGTCTCAATTGAACAGTGGGTGGTATGGATAAACTGAGTAAAATCTTTTACTCGAACTATTTGCTCAGAAATGTAGCTTTTACTATAACAATTGCAAAATGTCAGTTGGAGTATTTACTCTATTATACGATAGCTTTTACTCAGCTTCGTATTAACAAAAACAGAAAAAGCTACATTTACTCCGAAAATCTTGAGTCTGCTACTTTGTTGAATTAGAGTATTTACTCTGATTATTTTGCTTAAAGTTATTATTATTTATAGTCGTTTAATTTTGTTTTTACGCGCTATCAACGCAGAACGTATGAGAACTATAGTTAAGCTGGATAAGACTATAATCACAGATCATCATATTTGGCTAAAATCAGAAATTCGTTATATCATTTTGGGTAAGGAAATTAGTGCAGCATCGGTGCTACGTCAAAAAATTGCAGAAATTTAGAAGCAAACTTGGAACAGGTTTACTTAAGCTGAGATTCTTTTTTAGGGGTGAAAGGGCGTTAAAAATAAATAAAAATTACGAAAAAAGTAACTAGCCCACATCTAGTTTCAGAGATATAGCCATCGGAAGTTTCGGATATAGCTTTTTTAAAAACGATTATAAGTTTGGAAATGCTGTATGAAAATTTCAGAAAAATCGTTACATTTCCAAATTAAGACTCAAATTTCAAACTTTATGTACCATTATTTAAGGCCATTAAATTATCTTTCTTATTAGACCCATATTTTAGCTCGCAATCGAAATTTTTAAGGGCTAATAGTGCTTCAAATGTATTTTCATATCATACCACGATTGTGTTGGCAAATATCGTGCGTGGAAAAAAGCAGTACAAGCCAAGAATACTTGTGACGATAAAAACTTTAAACAATTATATCGTTTTACATGTCGGAATGTGGACTATATGGCGCAACATTTTTACCTGAAAATTTGGAACGGTCCGGTGGCGCAATCTTTAATGTGCAGAAAATCAGAAAATCGCTTAACTCCATCATATTCTGTTATTTGTCATGTCAACAAAACTAATTCTGACGTTTTGACGTCTCATTTTGATGTTTTAAGGCTCTGCTATACAAATTTATAACAGAGTCAAAAAACTGAGTAAAGTAAAAGATTATTCATACGAATATTGGCTTTCACTCAGAGCATTTACTCAACGCAGATAGCATTTACTCAACTCGTTTTTCATACTTCGGAGTAAAAGCATCATTTACTCAGTTTTTATTAATATAACCCAGTATCTCTAGCCAAGAAACACGAACATTTTTGGCTATATTAAGCAAAAGGTGCGCTAGATATGTTATTTCCACAATTGATGATTTCAATGGCCTCCATGTAGTGCAATTTGATGACGTTTTACTTTCTTTTTTAGAGCAAGGCGAAAGATCAATGCCTTAACTCTAGAGCAATATAAAAATAAGCACTAATCAAGCGATGACCAAGTTGCAGCCCAGTGAAGTAAAGTTACTGTCAATTAGCTTAAAAGGATTTAGTCCTGACGGCAGTCTTGTGGCGGAAGTTTGTATGACGTTGTATTTTATGTACTATGGAAGACTTACAAGCCGTATGAAATTAAAATTTAATAGAACTGGAGTGCGTTTTTTAAGCTTAAGTTAGATCGATGTTCTTTGTTATCACGTTTTTTTTTATCAAGATTTGAATACTTACAAAATTACTATTTTAATAATATGAAAAATTTTAAACTAAATAAGACCAAGTATTGAGACCAACAGCTTACCGATATTAACTATTTTGCACAAATATTATTTGTTACAAGGTGTTTTTCGCAACCTTGTGCTATACGCGTAGCCGATTTCCTGTTACAAAGGTTTTTTTTTTAAAGCAAACGCGAATTCTCAGAAAAAGTCATGAAAGTGAAGTCATAAGAAAATTTGCTTTCTCATCGGCAATTCATCCGATTTCACTTTAAAATTTATTATATTTTATTGTGTTTTGCTTTGAAATCCCATTTACTCTCACGCTTTTAAAATGGTTTCAATTTCATCACCCAATTTCTCTCCGTAATGGCTCGTCTTGCGTAATTACATAATAGAAAAAATAAAACGGTTTTTTGTGTTTGCATGCTTGATTCTATTTGCGCAAGCAGTTTTTTAAGCAATTTTTAAACTTGATTTAAGGAATATCTTGATAGTTTTTATTGGAGATTGAGAAGTAAAACTATCAAAATTTGATCAAAAATGATTCAGTAGTTTTTGTGTATTGCGGTTACTAGTGGTGTTAAAAGATTTTCATTGAACAAGAAGAAGACCCCTGCTTCAGGCTATTGCGTGCATAGTGGTCTCGAAGTTTGTTAAATAGTTTCTGCAATCCAAGTGCTTATAAGTTAATGTTGTACTAATTATTCAATCTGATACTATTTTCATTTTGTTTTCATTTAGCTTTTGAGTGGCTCATAATAGGCAATTATTTTTGCCAAATGTGTGGCAGTCGTTCGGCTTTGAGTTGAAAAAAATTTTTTTGAAATAAAACTTAGAAACATACATATAGATGGAGCTAAATAAGTTTACTTCAGCCGTGTGGTCTAAAGCACACTCGTTTTTTTTTTAACAAAAACTCTATATATAGAGATAAAATGATTCATCTTATAAGCCTGTTTAATGACCAGTTCATAATTAGCGCTGCGGCTTGATAGTTTTAAAAGGCTTTTAGTTAAGCATTTCCGCAACTAGCATATTGCTCCGACCGACCAAAAATCACATGAAGCTGATTTCAATTCGCTTGTATCTAAAAATATATTTCTTTCGGGAAAAGTTTTTCAAAGTTATATTGATTGCAACTATTGCTTCCGTATTTCTCTTGTTAATGTTTATGGTAAATAACAAGCTTGATGTCAGTGTAAGTTTTAAATATTTTTACTTTAATGAAATATTCATTAGTTCCCTTTTAAATGTAACTTTTTCCTCTACTTGCGGGACTTAAACTATCCTCCATTCCACTAGACAGTTAACTTCGAATCGTCTTATCTTGCAAAGTAATTGGATATCTGTTAGTATTGCAATATCGTTGGCATAGGACTTTAGTCCGTTATTGAATTCATCTACAAATAATTCTCTTTCCAGGGCATTTAGAGCATTTAAGTATCGTACCATGCGTATACCAATTTCACCCTTACCACGAGCAATAATTGAAGATGTAGTGCAGCAAATCTAATCAAATAAATTTGTTTGGTTTTTTCGTTCTTATGATTTCCACAGGCAAAAATCTCTAGATCGACTTAAATGGTAATGTTGATCAAGCCTACCACGATCCGTTTTTGTATGCTTTATGTACGGAATGGTAAAATTAATATTACTTGTGTGCAGTGTATTAATAAAATGTTTAATAATTTTAATGCAAAGACGAATAATTTACATAAATTACAATAATTTAAGCCAGCCAATTTAGAATGATAACTTAACTCGTTTACAAGCTAATTATATAGAGATATAATGAATAAGTAGCAAAACTGCACATATAATAAATCATACATTATTACCCTATGGTGTTACTGCCAGGACACTATCAAATATAATTTGATACCATGTGAAATACATTCTGTATAGTGTACTAAGTAAGTTGTATTGTGTTTGTTATAGTTTGCTTAGAAATTGCTTCGAGACTTTCATAAATGCACACACACACACATATATACAAACACATACATACGTATGCACATAATGGCACTTTATTGAAATATAAAACATTTCTGCATAGTATGAATATATTTACGAGTGTGTCCCATGCGTGTTATGGATAAACATTTTTAACAGAATTGCCAGAGCAAATAGTTTAACACACGAAACTTGATATATCTTTAGAGAAATGCAGATATTTATGCGTTCTATATGTGCTCGTAAAGTTGACAAGTTTTACAAGATATAAATAGTACAATATTTTAATATTTTTCCTTCAATTATTATTTAAAGAACCTGAAGCTCTATGAAAAATTAGTTTTTAAGGGTATTCACAAAATTAATTGAACATAAACTGTTAATTAAAAGATCAAAATGCAAAATGGCATAGTTTCTGATTGAAAATTGTGTATTTGACATATATAGTATGTATAAAACTAATTGATGTGCAAAGTTGGTCGTACGAAATACGTTAGTTTTTGCAAAGAAAGTGAACTCAATATTGAGTAATATTTAGTAGCTTTAAATGAAAATATTTTCGGTATAAAGGAAAATTGCCAAATATATGGTATATTGATAGCATAGAGTGGTACTATATCTAAGGCATAAGAACCGCAATGACCTTTTAGCCTTGCAGTCACTGTAATCAAGAAGTGTTCGATTTGCCTCAGCTTCAAAATTTGTTTAAACGACCAAAAAGAAAAGTTGATCTGCCATGACATCTTGGATTGGCGTAATGTTTTATGATTTGGTTTCCCTGGATCAAAAAACAACACTTTTGGTAATGTTCACAGTCCAAATGTCTTTTGCACACTTTCGTTTCACATTTATAAGCGCTTTTTACCAAGAGTGGGATGAAAATACTCCCAAAGATTTGGTTTTATCAGGCTAAGAATTTCTCACTCGTCGGTTTAAAGGTCACTGATGATACCATTTAGTAATGACTGAAACTTGTATGACTAGTAGCTTAGTGAATTATTCCAATTGATTGATATGGAATTAATATCAATCATTGACTGAAATAGTCAACTCTGAAATTCGATTCTTTGAAATGGAATGGACCCATTTCATTTTGAGAAGGTTGAGTTGGAGCAATGGATTTGTCAAGAGATGCTAACACTGTAACATAATTATGATTGATGTAAAAAGTATTGTTTTTCAAAAATGGGACTAAAAAATCTGGTGGACTAGCCAGTTACTCTCAAATCTATTTCTACATTTGTTCTCATAAATTGGTACAAAACTTTCTTCATTTTGAAAATAGGATTGACTTCAAGAGCGTCGTCCATAAAAGACATTCGCAAAAATTCTTGAGTTTTAACTCCCTCTCCGCTCGTTGCCCATTTTTGTCTGATTTCGTAACCCCCACATAAAGGACGTGCACAAAGGATTATGGAACCCACCTCTTTTGTAGAATCTTTATTCAATACTTACGAGCAAAAATAAACGAAAAAGGCTCGAACCCCCACCACCCTGCTTGTCCACTTTTGACAACCCTCTGCTGCCGAGGTCGTTTATGAACGACTGCTAAATTAATTTTCATATTTATTATCTTGATTAGGAGAACATGGTGTTACGATTCTTCTTAAGGAGCATAATATGCAGAACTGCATAATATTACGCAAATGATGACCAATTTGGTGAGTTTTAAAATAAATTTTCGACCCTTTTGAGTCGCTTGGTGTGATAATTTTTTTCCCCAAATTGATGGCAACACATGGCAGGGGCTGGGTACCTCCTCTGGTAACTAGAAAAATCCATTGCTAACTTTTCTCATTTATTGCAGCAAAAAAATTTTCCAAAGTATTATTTCAGCATGTCTCCCTAACTTTTCTTTCACATATGAAGCCACCTTTAGGGAGGGACCGGGAGCCAGCACTGGGTGTTTAAGAACATGATTTTTTTTTTAATATTCCAAAAAAATCTTTTGTTCAAAAATTGAGCTTTTACTAATGCAAATTTTTTGTTAGAATAATTTATATTCCATATATTATATGTAAAATTCAATGTCCAGCTGACATACAACCACCGCCCAGAACAAACTGTTCATCCTAGAAACATAAACAAAGGCGTCATTCAAGGAAACATTTTTCAAAAATCGAATCCTAAGGTAATATGCCACATAATAGAAACTCCAAATTTTGCGTTTTCCATACAAAAAAACAACACTTTTTTCGTTATTAACTTGGCGCAATTGCTCAGACGAAACTGAGTTTCGCAAAGACATGAAACTTAAAGCAAAGAATTTTGAAATAATGCAGATGATATCTGGGATAGAATTAAATGAAATTTTGTTCTCAGATAGGTAGCGTAAAGACTCAAAATATTTCTTTAGAAAATGATTTCTTCGCACTAATTAACTTTGCCGATTTCATTTATGAAAGAAGTTTTTGAAATATGAATTCCAAGGGTGTAATTATTTTTATATAAATTCCTAAGATATGTTAAACTTAAAAAAGAAAACCGAACATATTCCCACACTGTATTTGAAAAACCATAGATATATAAATGTATTGTTTTTAATATTTACTCTATAACGAAATTTATGCTTAAAAAATCAATCAGTTAGGGCGTTTAAGGGATGTTGCTGTTCCAAAAAAAAAAAAAAACCTAAAGACAACAACAACTAAATCATGTTCAAATATCAAATATTAATGCTGTCATATTTCTTGCCAACGTTCTGCTCTTCCAAGCAAAAATAGAAATAAAATCTAAAGTTTAAATTTTCTTTTTCTTTTTTTCTTCTCAAATTCACATGTTTTTTTGTGTATTGACAACGCATAAAATTCATACATTTTTGATATGCTTACAAGTCATACACATATGTTTTATGCTCATATGTCAATCAGCTACAACATAGTTACATGCACATACAAGTTTAAATTCCCCAGTAGGAAATATCAGCAGTAAGAAGCGCTTTCCTCGTAAGTGGGCATGCCTTAACAGCTCATTTAAAAACTTTGTTTTTGTAAGAAACTGTCAAAAAAAAGACCCTGAGTCGAAGAACTAATACTAGGGATAAATGCAAGCCTTACGTGGAACGAATGATTTTTTAAAGAGAAATTATTATTAATTATTCATAAATATCGGCACTTGCTTTTCAATATCCCACATCCTGTATTAGATGTGGAATATCGTTAGTACCCAGTAACTTTTGTGTATCAAGCAAACTCCATGTATTATAAGATTCCAATGAACTTGTTGAGAACTATTAAATAAATATATCGTGCAAACAATAACTGAGAAAAGATTTTTTGGCTTCTATCTTAGGCCTTCTTTTTCTTATCTAAAAGAACTGATGTAGAGCAAGTGCTAAAGTCGTGCTTAAAGGCATTTCCAATTTGAGAAGCTGACTTCGAAAAGGCCTTGTGTAAACGCTATCACAATGATTATTGTTCACACTGCTTAGAGCAATGCTAGTGGCACTAATTCTTCGGGAGAGCCCTTGCTCAAATGTCTACTGGGTCAAATGCGTGTAAATCTACGTGTTTACATTTGGTACATAAGTATGTTTTAAAATATATTTTTCATTTCCCCTATAACAGGAAAATACAACTTGTGTTTGTCGTACTGCCATATGTTTCTTAAAGTCATTGGAGTATTTGGAATATCTTCAATTTGGCTCGTTGTTGTTCAGCGCATCGTTTGAGGCAAGACAGCGTGAGTCTTTATAACATGTTATTAAATTTTAATCTCAACATTAAATAGTCCTACTTTGATGATGTTCTTTAAAATGTTTCAAAATTGATTTCTTTTTTTTTCTTAATGTGTTTGGAGATTTTAATAACATCTTATTCGGACTATGTCTTTTGCAAGCTTAGACAGGAAATTGTCAAAAAATGGTGAGCATATATGCATAGTACATTAGGCCAGTTTAAAAAAAATCAAAATTTTTTTTTGCAAAACCTTAGATTATGATAAAAAATACTAAAATTACCAATGATTTAACTCATTTGATCGGCTTATAAATGGAAAAAGCTAAAGTGTGATCTCACAAATTTTTATGCTTTAACTATAGAGAAGGAGATTTAAAATCTAAACTAAAATCATAATTTTGTTTCAAATAAAACAAACATTATTCATGTCAACAATTTCGTGGCAACGACACATTGACTTCCACAAGAAAAAATTTTATTTTAATCAAATCAAATGATTTTTTTTTATATATTTAAGTCCGCTCTATCGCTATATTGTTGGTTCTCGGTTTTAAAATTGTTTCTAATTGACTATTCATTAGTCTTTAATACCTACGCTAAGCAATTTTTCTTGAGATGCCTCTATATGTTGAACAATTCAGCAGATCTGTGAATGTGGCCAGGCTGGCCCTATTGCGCCTTTGTGTTGCGCACACGTATAAGGAAATAGCGGGACCAATATACATGGGAAATTAAAGTTGGTTCCAAAAAGTAGTTTCTCAATATTATGGGACATAGTATTTAACAACAAAAACTGAATGTGGCATATGAAAAATCGCTTATATTATGGGTGGAAATTACAGTTGGTCCGATCTGGACAAGGTAGGTGTCAATCGATGGGTCCTAGAAACGGGTAATAAAATTTTTTAAAAATGTTTCCTAGCCAATTTAAATAGATACCTGGTAAATAATATTAACAAGCCTCAATTGAGTTTGACCATATATAGCTTTGAATTAACTAGATTCATTTTTGTTATTTTCAATCAGACCTCTGGTTAATTTAACCAGATTTTTACCTTGGCACCAAAGCATAACGTCTGCTAGTTGAATTGACCAGGTCCTAGTCGATTTTTTTTCTCAGTGTAGATTCAAAATAACTCAAGAACTGTCATAATGTTAGGAAAAAATTATTAAAAAATGGAGTTGCTATTGAAACACAGTCCCATAAGCTAGTGTCAAACGAACTGAGGTTCCGACTATTCGAACTTCCGCGATTTTCGATCCCTGCGGAGATATGTTTGCACATTGGCGTGAAGTGATATTATTGTTGTCAAAATTCAAAGTCGCCGCAAAGTGAAAAGTTGTTCTTAGATTTATAATGAAATTGTGTGGAAGCTGAGCTTCAGTATGAGTACACACACAGAAAATTAGCCTCAACTCTGACTTTGATCATAGATGTATGTTTATCGCACTTACTTACATTTAATCCCTTACAGTTTTTTTGGATTTAATGCTTCAACATCATATGGCAACTTTAGCAATTTCTTTTATGTTTCTCCTAAATAACGACTAAGTGAGTGTGGGCTGTAAAGTTTATTGCCATTATCCGTGGTTATGATTGACTTATATTTTATTACCACTTTTCTTACATCTCAGATTTTTATTGTTTACATGAATTATAAATCATATTTCTTCACTGTGCACATTTAAAATATATTTTTATCACACTACACTCCCATCTATGTACATAAATCCATTGCCAATAAAAACATAAAGTTTGATGTTTTAATTTTTTTTTTTTTTTCTTAAGCTCTTTACGATGGGTTGGTTTTTTTTTAAATCATTTCATTCCGATTTTAAGTGACAATTTATGTGGTGTTTTAATATTTTCCTTTTTTTATTTTTTATTGAATGGCATTTTGTTGTACTGAATAAACCCACATTTTGCAAGTATGCTGTATGTTTTTTGTAGTCTTATACTCATTTAAAAACCAACCACATTATTAAGCTTTATCGAAAATACATTCTTAACTATGTACACTCAAACAAAAACACCCTCTCACAGAGCGGCTGAGAAATCTTCGAACATCAATTATAAATGTGCATTGAAGCAAGTTAATGATATTATTACGCCAAAGTTATCACGATTAGAGGATGTTGTTGACGATGACGCTGCTTGGATTATTGGTCAGCCATGCATTATGGTCGTTGTCATCATCATCATCCTCATAGTCATCATAATCATTGGCAACATCATTAGCATCAAAAGTGAAACAATCAACATAGAGAGCACAGCATGAACACCTTGATTATGTTGAATGTTTTCTGAACGCCATGTTGCCACATGTTGTTGTTGGCGTTGATGTATGTGTATGTATGTTTACATGCATGTATGTTTACATGTATGTATGTGTAAGTATATTTTTATAGTTCATATTTGGCTTGTTATTATTATGTTGTATTTCTTATTAACTCATTGTTGTTGCTAGTGCAATTGTTACGGATTTTGTTCATTATATGTCTGCACTTGACGACAATGTATACAAACCTAGTAGAGATAATGGCTTATTGGAAAAATTTAATATTTCAAAGTGCAATTTATTTCTAATGATACGAGTTCAGGCTTTGCTAATGAGATTTTAAAAATAAATATTTCTTTCCAAAAAAGCTTTTGATTACTTGTAAGATTATTTTCTAATCAATATCGAACATACTTACGTAACATATATATTGCTTTTCTCTTTAGGTCTTTCAAAAACTGCTAGTGTAATGATTAGATATTTTAAATTAATTAATTATTTCAATGGTTATTGGCTAAGATTATTTTAATTTTTTTTTTTTGCCTATAGCAACCTCTATCAGCAAGCACATGAAATTTATATATTCTATTATTAAAATTCATAATAATGGGAAAAAATTTCCCAACTGGATCGGAAACTTCTCGACATCAAGATTTTCACATAAAAATCTACGTACTGATTTTAATGACTTTGAAAATTTTGAGAAATTAATATACAAGTAATAGTTGTTATCTGATACAGACAAATTCAATATATTTTGGCTTTCAATTGTTGATGACTTTTACTGAAAAGAATTAACATGTGACATATCGCCAAAGAAAGTCGTTATAAATAAAATTGTTAATCATTTCTATAAAAAAGGTTTTTAGAAACTCTCAGTTCTTTAAGTGGGCATGGCACTGCCCCTTATGAAAAAAAAAAACGCTGCCGTGGGTGAGCTGCTACACAGAGTTTTATCAAACATGGTATGAGCTGATTCCTCGGAAAAGTAATGTATTTTAAGTAGAGCGGTGTCACGCCCTTTTCAAGAAAAAACGTTTTTGCTGCTAAAAAGAAAAGCTTTCTACTACATATTTCCTATTTTCTTTCTTAAATTAAATATTATTAATTAAAATTATTGATATCACCAATTTGATTCGACAATGACCAATGCTGAATTTGTTTTTTTTAATTACTTTATAAATCTTATATACAAAAATTATCTATAAAATTGCCCAAGTGAACTAAAATGGAAAAAAATGTCACGTTCGCAATGTCAGGTATCGAGTCATATACCTTAAAATGTTCATAAAGTGAGCGGAATTAGAAAAGTGGGCATGACACTTTTCAAAAATTGAAAATTTGGATTTCGTATAACTCAAAAATGGCACATGCGATTTTCATAAAAATTTTAGGAATGATACCACTGAAAGCAGTCATCAATAAAAGCTACGTCAGTATACTAAAAAAACTCTTTGAAAGGGCGTGTTATAGACCACAATATTTAAAAATGTTACAATAAGAGAAGTAACAACGTAATCGTTATGAATTTTAAGGTGTGCCTGTCGGCGTGGCGGCTCCCATATAAGCAAAAATCGTTTAATGTTATAGAGAGCAATCTTCATAAAAAATTGTGTACAGATGTCAGTTACTATAAACTTTAAAGTTAAATGAATTTCGACGGAATTGCATTAATAAGCGTGGCATCTCCCATACAAAAAAAAGTTCGCTAAGTGGCTTATTTGTCAAAATATAAAAGCAATCATAATGAAATTTGGTGCAACAGAATTGTTCATAGAAAGATATTTCTAGATAAAAATCCAACTCAATTGTAGTAGTGGGTGTGTCATTGCCCTAAATTTTAAGTCTAATTACGGCACATGTCGCAAACTATACAAGCTATTATGCTAAGACTTTGTATGCGAATGTCAATCACGAATATAATTTTTTGGTTACAAAGTGGGTGGAATTGGAGGGGTGGGCTTTATTTTTTCGACGTTTTCATAATTTTTCAGCATTTTCCATATCTATCGACTGTTTCGATTTCTTTCAACTTTTTTCAATGGTTTTCAAATTTGTTAGACTTTATCAGTTTTAACACTTTTCAACCTATTTGATAATTTTTACATTGCCTTAGACTTATTCGACTTTTTCAGCGTATAATTGAGATAATCTTCTCTAATTTATTTGATTGAGGCTCAGAAGAATATATTTTTATTTTATTTTTAAAACGGATTATGAACGACCATCAGTAGTTGCCAGCTACCAACTCGCACTCAAATTGAAGATGTGATTGAATGAAGATGATATGATACAATTTCTAAATACACAGAAATGAGTTTGAAAGTTTTGATCTCTCAATATTTGCCCATAAGATATTAATTTTTAAGATAAAATTACGTAGTTTGGGCATTTCGTATGGTTTCTGTCATAAAACACAAAATGAGATTAAGTTTGACATGTCACATTTAGTCACTCATGCCCCTTCAATTATTTCTATTGGCTTACATTGTTGCTGCATTATGTCTTTTCTTTTGTTTTCGTACAGCATACCTCGTATCAATATCTCTGTATTCATATTCATTTAGTGTTTTTGTTTTTGTAGCTGCTTATTCAATTTATGACATCTTGCCACTGATCAATTTGCTTATACTCTGTTCTTTGTCCTGTCTGTCGTCCTATGTTGTCCTGTGCTGTACCAATTAGTGATATTAATGAGTAGATATAAATGGAGATAATAACATTTATTGTATTGTGTTAATTACATTGTTTCACGCCACACGCCTCACATGAATTCTGGTTATGGTGTGAGTTATATACATAGCAACATTGTTGTGTTTTGTATGCATGCATGTGTATGTGGGAGTTAGTTAGACTCCTGTTTTATCGCATCACAATAGCGTTATTGTTGTAACCTAATATACATGCATAGAGAGGCGGATTGAAAGTTTTAGTGCTGTGAGCTACAAGAAACATAACGCTTTTTTTTTTTGTCGGGAACAAAGTCCACTTTACATGGAATGCTTCATGTTAAAATGTCTAGAAGTGCATTCATTTTTAGTAGATATCTAACAAAGTAATGAAAAGTTCTGTGTAAAACTTCATTCAGCAAATTTGTTTGAATATATTCATATTTTTTTTAAATCATTTAAAAACCTAACCTGCGCTGGATTAAGTTATTTGCTAGAGGTTTTGTTAGAACTAGAGCGCGGACTCTTAGCTTATGAGACCCAAGATTGCAATAGATATATAAATAACATACTGAGTGCCTTATTTATGATTTTGTCGTGCGTTTCAGTGGAGAACACATTATTGTTATTTACATCACTGAATTCAATCACTCTTTTTGGTCATCAATATGTAATTTAATATTTTTATTGCATTTTTGGGAAATGATCTTCATTATTTTGAAATTCACTATTTTTTATATTTAGTTATAAAAGAAAAAAATACCGAGTACTCATGGCAATGGCTGTAAATGTAATTATATACTTTATTTTGCATGAGTGAATTAGTCTACTGAATAACCCCATCAGGTTTATTTTGTGGCTCTTCTCCTTACCTACTTCATTATTAAACGCAACTCAATTATTATGTAAATTTTGTACTTTAGCCACATGACTTTATTACGTTTATTTGGTGGTTTACTAATATTAACGATTTTTGGATGGAGTAGAAAATATTTAACAATTTATACAAAGATAATCAAAATGCTGCTAAATTTAAATTTCTTTACGAAATTCAGTAGTTGATATGGTGTAATAACCATCGAATAGCATTCATTGACAAATCTTTTTCCTGTCCCAAGATATTCGATATAGATTATGTCGTTATAGCTTTTCCCATATAACTATTCTATTCAATTTCATAATCCTATTTCAGTCTTCAGTTATCCGATGTTCCACTAAGCAACTTTTGTGCTTCTTCGACCACAACAAAGAAGCCGAATATTTATCTAAATTTCTGTTTATGAAATAAATTTTTCTATTTTTGCAAATTGCGATTTTTTTTTTACAAAATTAGTTAAAAACAAATTATCAACGAAAATAAAGGGTGTTTTTTTAACAGTCGTGGTTTCGAATTTAAAAATAAAAAAACAGAAAAAATTGTTCAACTGACCCAAAGTTTGAACTCTTTTGACGGGCTTTGGACATATGAGCAATGAATGAATCACTTTCTGAGCAATGCAGCACTTCTATCCGTAAGTTTTTGCTGCGTTTTCGGCACAAGCCATAAGCAATACACATTGTTACAAGCAATAATTCAGTGGTGTCATCTTGGTTGCGATCTTGTACTTCATAATTGCAAAAAAATATGTGCATTTTGAGTGTGTTTGAAATTTACGATTTAGTGAACTTAGTAAAATTCTACAATTTGAGAGCATTGTTGCACCTTTTTATGATAAAATTATATGTATTGTTCGCAAATCTTTTGTCAGCTGTCAAATTGAATGTCATTAGAAAAAGCGTTGTCAGTTTAAAAACCAAATGCTTTAGGAAAAAACACCTTATCGACCTGAAATTGTGGACTTAAACTTTTTAAAGTTGCTGAAATAATAATATAAAAATTAAAAATATTTCATGCAACTTTCACTAATTTTTTTTAGTTGCCCACTTCTGTTAACTACTTATGGTATGTGTGTGTATAGCTTTCGATAACAAACAAAAAAAAATATCATTTCACAATCGAAACGCAAACTATTATACAATACTTTTCTAAATTTCATCCAAGGGATGAAGCCATGCAAAATTAATAAAAAATCCGTGATGGTTGTGTTCTAAAAATATTCGTTTTTCTAAAAACGTTTTCTGTATCATAATACGTAGGTTTTAATATTTTGTAATAATTTGTGGTTAATCGGCACACATTAGATATTCTATTTGAATTATGAGTATTTGAACTTGTGCATTTCGTGCATTTATTTAATTAAATTAAATTTTAGCCAAAGAAGATTGCATATTTTTAAAAAGTTTTACCATTTATCAACACATTGATATCGGCTTGCATGTTTTAAATATCTAATAAATATGCAATTCAATTAAATTAATACCAATGTAAACAACCTCATAACAAATTAGCATTTTCATTTATTTATGTAACATAACATATGTAGGTAATTATAAGCAACATTTATTTTATTTTGCAATTTCAATGCATTTAATTTACAATGTGCTTAAAATTTGTTTTTAAACTTGGTAGCAGTACCAGGTACTGAATGGAGCTATTTAATTTATCTGAAAGGAGTAAAGGCAACTCTAGAAAATATAAAAAGTATAAGCCAGTGAATAATTATTCCGGGCAAGTCAAGTTACATAGTTCGACAAAATTCGGTTAATTCTCAGTATCTGAAATCCAAATATACTTTTCCAAAAGAAAAGGAATGCTAAGGTCAGAATTTCTCTGGTGGTTTCGGTTTTCGAAGTATTTTAACCTAAAAGTGGGGTTTTCAATGTATATAAAGGGTGTTTTTTTTAGAGGTTTGTTTTTCGAATAGAGATAAAACTGGCATTTTATGGTCAAATCTAGCAACTCTAATGTCATTTATGTTCAGTTTGGTTTGCCATTTCATCATGAATAGGTTGACAAAAGAACAACGCTTGCAAATCGTGCAAATTTATTTCGAAAATAATGGTTCAGTTCGCGAAGTTTACCGCAAGCTCCGTCCATTTTATGGTCGACATAATCGTCCATGAGACCAATTAATTCGGTTAACCATGGATCGTTTTCGCACTACGTTTACTCTATGTGATAATACGCATCCGCAGAGACGTCGAACAGTGCGCACCGAAGAAACAATTGCCGCTGTAGAGCAAAATGTTGAAGAGGACCCGAATGAATCGATTCGCCACCGTGCATAGCAATTGGAGCTTTGTCCATCAACTTTATGGAAGATTTTGCGCAAAGATCTTGGCTTGCGACCTTACAAGATCCAGCTTGTGCAAGAATTAAAGCCGTGAGACCATGCAATGCGTCGTGATTTTGGTGTATGGGCCGAAAATGAGATTGATCTCGATGCTGATTTTCATCGCAAAATTTTGTTCAGTGATGAGGCTCATTTTTAGTTGAATGGCTACGTCAACAAGCAAAATTGCCGCATTTGGAGTGAAGAGAATCCACATGAGACCCTTGAGACGCCATTACATCCACAAAAACTGACTGTTTGGTGTGCTCTATGGGCTGGTGGAGTCATTGGGCCATACTTCTTCCGAAATAATGCTGGAGAGTCAGTTACCGTTAATGGAGACCGGTATAGAGCCATGATAACCGACTATTTTGTTCCCGAATTGGATGGCATGAATGTGGATGAGTTGTGGTTCCAACAAGACGGCGCTACATGCCACACAGCGCACGTCACAATCGATTTATTGAAGGAAACATTTGATGAGCGCATAATTTCGCGGAATGGACCTGTCAATTGGCCACCAAGATCGTGTGATTTGACACCATTGGATTATTTTCTTTGGGGATATGTGAAGTCGCTCGTCTACGCCAACAAACCAGAAACGTTAGGGGACTTGGAAGCCAACATTCGTGGTGTTATTGCCGACATACGGCCCCATATGCTCGAAAAAGTAGTTCAAAATTGGACCTGTAGAATTGGCTTTATTCGAGCCAGCCGCGGCAGCCATATGCCCGAAATCATATTTAAACATTAATGGCATAAAATTATCCTTCCAATAAAGCCAAATTGATGGACATTAAAACGATTTTCTTGCGTTTTATTTCAATTCGAAGCTCTATATCTCTAAAAAAAACACCCTTTACTATAACATCGAAAAATATATTTTATTTATTGAACAAATAATTGGATTCAAAAGAACTACTTTTGCTCTTGAAAATACTTTTGAATTATATCGATATCTCTCTTATTCTCCGAAATATTTTTTTATAGATCGCATCTTTGGAAATGATAAAGAAAATTTTCTGCAAAGTTTCGTTAACTTTATATGATAACTGAAACATTTTATAATGTTGCAACCAAATTGCTTATTTTCATCTGAAGTTAAAATATTTGCCAGAATTCTTTGAAATTCATCGATTTTGCTGTTTTTAAGTTTATTGTTTTCCAGTGCAAAATGCATTTTTAGCAGCGATTCTCTGAATCGCTCATATCAGCGTACATTCAGAAGCATAACTATTTACTTTCATTTGAGTTAGCATTTGCTTAGTTAATGTGCAAAAAACTAATTAAGCCAAAAAGAGTGGAAATAGCGCTGTTAAAATACAGCATGTGATACATAAAATCAATAGAAATTTAATCTAACATTTCAGAATAATAAACAGTTTCTAGAAATACTCAGTAATTCACAGTGAACAGTTTCTATACTTCACATGCTATTTAGCAGGGAATTGGAAATAATGATTTTTTTCGGGGTATAATAATTTTTTCAAAAGCATGGCAGATTATTCAAAAATCAGCAATTGAATTTTCGAGTAGTTCACCAATAGACTTGAATCGACAATGAATATTGAATAAACCAACTATTTTGGAATATTTACAAAAAATTCCAAGAAAAAAAAAATACTTAGGTCTTTTAAATGCAGAAAAAATACAAGGAATTTATACTGATTCTTTTAAGCCTGTTTTGGTTCATTTAAAAAAAAAAATACTTTTACTGCGCCAATCGTTGGGAAAAGATTGAAATTGGATTCTGAAAGTCTTCAAATGTTTGCTGATCCCTTTAATGTTCAAAGCTTGCAATGATATCTTAAAAATTGAAGAAAAAAGCGCAAAAAAATGTTATGCTCCATCGTAGTGATATCCGCGGATTCGAACGCGATTTTTCATAATGAAATTACTCTCTTAACATCTGATTCTCTCTTCAAAAGTACTAAAACAAAACTAATTGGAAAAGAGTTTGCTCTTTAAACTTCGAAGAAAATAACAAACGGCACATATAAGACCAAAGAAAAATACAATAGTAATAACACAGAATTCAAGAAGCAGCATAAGCAACGAAACACCAATCGACAATTTTTGTGTGAGGTTTTGCAAAAACTTAAGCATAAAAAGGTTATTTAACTTTAAAAAAAAATAAAAAAAAATATGCAATAACTTTCTTTAGTACAAATCTGTTGTTTTAAAGAAGAATTTACTAAAATCGGTTGAGTATATTGAGCGCCAAAGCGTTACAAACCAATTCAATGTAAGCAATTTTATGTATGTATTAAGATAGTATAGATGAGAAATTTAAAGCTTTAATTTTGTATTAAATTATCTTCATCTCCCTTACCTTTTTAGTATACTAAATCGAAGATGCATTTTGGAAATCACCTGATCATTAAGGTCTCGATCAATCTAAGAGGATGTTTTAATCCCATTATTCCATCAATAGATGAAAAAATCGAAAATGAATTTTGAAAGTCGGTATGGAAAACTCAACTCCAAAGAGAATTTTTCGACTTATTTTTGGTAAAATTTTACTATGCCATTTGATGGCTAAAGGTTAAATATGTGTGTTGGAAGTAGAGTCGCGAGCCTTCTGATCAGATGTTTTGATCCTTTTTGGTGGGGAAAATCATTTGCATCATTCCACTGAAAAAGGTCGAAAATAAATTTTAAAAGTCACCAATGCTCTATGACCCCCTAAGAGGTCGCATTTTTCCAAGAAAATTTTATTACACTAAACTATGAAAAGGTCGAAATCAATTTAAAAATTTGTTTGTTTAAATTTATGTTTGATCATTTTTCATCGTTTGGGGTAGTAATTTTTTTTGTTTTCCATTACATTAGATTAATGAATTTTGGCTAATTCAAAAATTTAACTCAATAGAGATTGCAAATTAATGGATTACTCAAAAACCCTAGTCAGCAATTGGCTGTTTTTTGGAGAAATTGAAATCAGGATTTTTCTGCAAGCTCCTGCTGTGCAATGTCAAATTTTCTTAATTATTTATTTTACATGAAAAGCGATGGTTTTCTCTTTGAATATCAAATTTTTAAGAGATTTTTTCCAAATTAATTATTGTGTAGCAAGCGAATGTACATACATATTTATTTCAATATTGTACAGCAG
Organism: Meiosimyza decipiens; assembly: GCA_963680825.1. Classification (NCBI taxonomy): domain Eukaryota; kingdom Metazoa; phylum Arthropoda; class Insecta; order Diptera; family Lauxaniidae; genus Meiosimyza; species Meiosimyza decipiens. The sequence goes on along the minus strand of OY804261.1, from coordinate 52,985,452 downwards.
TGATTGTTAAAACTTCATTATAATCCTTATTTGTGTATGGCAATTTAATAGTATTAGTACAATGCGTATTAAATTACGTAATTCCATGTCATTTTTTTAAGTAGTAGTTAATATTTGCTGTTCATGCATTTCGCTGGTATTATTGATGTGTTGAAATGTATAACATAATTATTTGTGAAAAGTCGGCTTATAAACAGCTTTTCAATTAAATGCAACCCGTTGCCATGACGTGTAATCTAATAACTGAATATTATTACAAATTCTCTGAATAAGGGCCTAATGAATGAAAGCCAATTTTATTAAAAATCCAATTTTTTTTACTCATCATTGCAAAAAAAAAATCTTTAATTTACAACCCAACCGTAACAATTTCACAAAGTTTTATGTAAAACGTGACATGAGGCACACAGTGGCAAACAAACGCATACAAATGGAAGTCAGTGTTTATTTCACATAATTAAAACGGAAGCAGTAGCAGTATCGAATAAACAACAAATTACAGTGAGAAAAATTTCTTTATGAAAATGTTAATTGAAAGGATACTTGTGATAGTGATGAAAACAGTTCTGGTTGAAATTTCATCTTTGAACACTTTTTTCTCGTTAGCTTTAAATTTTTAGTGAAAATCGCACTGAGTAAAGAGTCATAAAAATGTGGACCAAAAAAAGTGTTACAACAAAATAAAATAAATAATTGTTTGTTTTTTGACGAATTTTAAGAACTTTTATTTCTAGCAATTATTTATGACTTTAATTTTTAGGCGAAAAAAATATATGACGTCATTAAAAAAAAAATTTTAGCGATACAGTTAAAAAAAAAGAAATTAATTTTTCGACCAATTTTAAGAACCTTTTATTTAGCGCGAATTTTACTGAACATCAATAGTTTCGGAAAAAAGTGATGTACAGTGAAATTTTGACCAAAGCTGACTTTATCACTGACTCTAATCTTAAAAATCTTTTAGAAGATTTCTATAATCCAAAATTGTTAGTAAATTGTGAACGCCAACTTAAGCCAATACCCAAAAGATAATAAAAAATTGAAGGTCTAACGAAAATCTTGACACAATGCGCAGTCATTTATTTTTTAAAAAAGAAAAATTTGCAGTGGCAAGGAGGGGTGGGTTGGGCATTAAAAAGTTTTGAAAATTCAATATTCGTTAAAAAGAATTTAATAGACAATGTGTTAGAAAAGGTATCGAAAAGTTGATAAGTACATCAATAAAAACATATAAAGAAAAGTATTTAAAACTATCGAAAAATATGGTAAATTATCAAAAAGTGAGGTATCGAAAAGGTTAAGTGTACCAAATCGAAAGTTACCGTAAAGTAAGCGAAATTCGTTAAAAGTCGGAGGAGGGCAACCTGGAGCCTGAATTCGAAAGAGAAGAGTCTGATCCATCTCGGGTGCCTCGATATAAAAGGAGGGATTTGTATCTGCTTAAAGAAGCTTCATTTCCCGTTGAGATCAAAAAATTAACAGCAGGTAATTATTTGTCCGGTCACCTTAGAATAATTAACAAAGTGCCTAAAATTGAAGATTATATATCCCGAGTATTATTTTTTCATAAGAAATGCCAGGTCAGTATCACTTTTGAGAAACGATGAGTCCATTACAGAGATTAATGACAAACGATTGTATGCTGATGGCTGATGGTATGAACTATGGTGTTGATGTATTATAGGTGTACTTTCAATCAACACTATCACTGTAGTTCCGCTTGAAAATTATAACAGCGTTTTTTAAGTTAAACTTAACATAGATACCGCTGCTATTACAGAAACAAGCGTGAAATAACTCTGATGCACATTTTTTCTGATAATCTGGTGGCACTTAAAGTGCTCAGCTTAATCGAAAAGGTTAATTCTTTAGTTTACTTTTTAAATACTTTCAAAAACTACGAATGAGCGAAAATCATACAGGGTGTAATAAGGCAAAAGATGCATTAAGTCCTTTTAAAAAACATCACGCCTTGTACCTGAACAAAGACAGTATACGGAATCTGATGGGATTTCTCTCTAGTCACCATCTGCTGAAGTATCGTCTTAGGAAACCGTACGCTTCTAATGAAATCGAATGTTGTTATAAGGCAGATAATGAAATTACATAACATATTCCTTACAATTGCGTTGCCTTATTAGTATGTTGTATGCACAGCAGGATACATTATGAAAAATGTCTTAATCTAATCAAAAGTTGAAAATCGTTTGCAAATGATAAATCATCCCTTTCATTGCGGAAGTGGAAATTCATTTGCAATACCTTCGGCAGAAAATATTTTTTCAAGTCTCTATAAAATCTGAAAATTATTGAATTAATGAGTTTTGGAAAATATCAAAAAGTATTGAAATGAACAAACTCGACATTTGGCCATAGATACTAAAGGACCAAAGGTATCGAAAAGTTTTTAAACGTAGGTTAAAGTTAAACTTTACCATAAAACGCAGTCGATTTTCAAGTATCTGTGAAGGTATACGTGGTGTATCGTATAGTAAATTAAGAATATGAAAAATTGGAATCTACTTATCGGAATGTTGCTAAAAGAATTTAATGGAATGTAACTCTTTCTGGAATTTGCAGATGTTTGTGCTTATGCATGTGTGCATTTTTAGAGCTAACCTTGGTTCAATTTGCTACTACGAGCCCAACATTGTTCTAGAGCAATAAGTTAGAGAGCTCAAAATGGATTATTTATTCATTGATTTTTTTAGTTTAACAACTAAACTAATTAAATTTAATAACTAAACTAACAATATTGTAAAAAATCATTTTTTTTTTTTTGAACAAAAACTATTTATGTTTATTCAAAGCGTACTAACTGATTTAATCAACAAAACCTAAAAATTAGATCGAAAGTAAAATAAGTTCTATCGGTGTAAAAGAACAACACCTACAACAAGTTTGAAATTAAAATTAAAATGTGATAATTACATTTTACCAATTTGGTAGAAAAAAAAAAAACATGTACATAGCTATGTTGATTGACTACAGGCAGATTTTTATTCGTCGGTCAATTAGTTTACTCGCATGCAAACATCTGCACTACAGCCATGTTTATTAAATATTTAATAAATTTCAATACTAAAAAATTACCTTAAAATTAAAGAGAACTTAAATTTATTGCGAAACTAATGGGACATAAAGTGGTGTCTTAATATGAAATGTAGATTAGACAACGTTCTTGCTTAAACTTTCTATACAGAGTAATAAAACGCTTAGCTTAATCACTACTCAGCAATAACGTTAATAACTTGAATATGCGCCAGTATTGCCAACCGACATGGATTTTATATTATGGAGCCGAACATGTAGGCAGTTTGAAAGTGTTGCGAAAATAAACACATTTTTAAATGTGCAAAAATTGAAACTGCTTTATTCAAAATTCAAAATAACTCACAAGTCTACAAAAAGTTCTTTGGAACTGTACGTCTACTCAACACTGCTTTTCGCTTAAGCTATGATGATGGTAACATCACAAATAAGACACTAAGCCCAGCTGTTTGCTAGTGTGGGGAGACTCTCTCCGCTGTTATTATTTTACTATGCATTTTAAGTAATATATATAATTCGTGCTCATTTACATAAATGCGCATGTAAAATAATAATGTGGTATCAGTCGTGTTTAATTGTTAATTTGAACTATTCAAGAAAGAAATTCAATTTTGTAAAGGAAAAAATAGAGGTAGTTTATAAGTACAAAGAAGCAAAATGTACCCAATCGGACAAAGTAACCCTATACAAATCGAATCTAAAAGGGATGTAAGCATATTGACATTAAAGAGTAGATTTGTTAAATAAAATGTGTTTAAATGACAGATTAATTTAAAACGAAAATATGAAAAGAGTATAAACAGAAATAGAAACTTCTTAACAAAGGAGCAGACGCCATACAATTAGGAGTCAGCAAAAACGCAATAATGCCAGTGTAAAAGTATTTTTAAAAACTTGCTGCAAAAACAAGATTATTGAAAAACGTACTGATTTTGATGCTAGCTTTAAAGCCTTATAAGGCTCGTTATATGAAATATTTTTGAACAATACACAATTTTTTTTGAGGCAATTACACTTTGAATGGTTTTGCCAGCAACTTATATTTCTTACATTTAACTCTTTTAATTAAAGTCCTCGCACTGGAAAAAGAAATCTCGACAAATTTAATATCAGAATTTTTAGTTTTGAATTGGAAAGTTTTGATTTTGAATTAGTATGCAACATTATCCAAAAGTTTCTATAGGTACTATCACCATATAACCCTTCAATAAAGTAGGTGTTAAGGTCGCACAATAAATTTGATTTATAAGGAAAGCAAAAAGAATAATATATTGAATGCAATAAATAAACACGAAGTAGGTAAGCAAATAAAAACAAAAATAAAAAAAATAAACAATTTTTATTGGCAGATATTGGCAACGAAGTAAATAGCGTAGCTTTTGCATAAATGAATAAAATTTAAAGTTGCCACATTAAAGTAGAAGATATGCGCGTCAGTGCGCTTTACGCAAATGGCAAAATAAATACATACATACGAACACATAATGAGACATACACATACCTTGTCGGAAAGAAGTGTCTTTGCTTCACTTTCCGGTGACAAAATTTTCTTGTTTAGCAAAATACTTAATAATTGAAAGATCGATATCAAATGTAACCAAAATTTCAGGATTCGTTCAAGAATTAATACAAAGCCCCCATAATTATGTTTCGAGTTTTTTGTCGTGTAGTCATTATTCGAAATCAGTCAATTTTGGAGCTGAAACGAGCACTTTAGCAAACAAATGAATAACATTTTTTTTGCGGACTTAAAAAAAGCCGTTTTTTAACTAAAAAAAACCTTGAAGCATAAATTTTTCAGAGTCTCAAGACAAAATCCCTTAAATTAAATTACTGCGGCCAGCAGCTCGAGAGAAAATGTTTTCTTTTCCAAATGAATTCATATGGAATTCTAATGAGATTATAATTTGATACAAATTATCGTATTAAGAAATGTATATTTTATGTACAGGGTGAATTGAAAATCGAAAATCTAAAAATTTTACCGACTTCTTTTTTTGTTTTATTTCTTAGCCACTATAATTCATTTTCAAAATTAATATTTTATTTTTGTAAGATTTTAAAGCCTCAATCCTTACAACGGTGCCTATTAAAATACGTTTGTGAGTTTTGTGGAAAATTTATGGCTGTTACAAAATTATTTCTCACAAAAAACGTTAAGTATTAAACGTTACTTAATATCTTCTATTTTAAATTTGTCATATATTTGTACGTCTTCCAATGAAAGCTCTTTAGAACTCAATACCGCCAACAGTTGTGAAGGCTTTAACCTTCATCAGATCACAAGGAAAATGTTTCAATTCAGAAAGTTTTAATCCCCTTGAAGACAGAAAAATGGATGATTGATGATCTCATACTAAAATTAAGCGCTACACACTATATGTGTTTCACTTCAAATTCTATTAAATGCTTATACCATAGATTTTGATTTGGCAATTTTATTCAAATTAAGGTGGTACCACGCCTACTTCCTCCATCCGCATCGTTTTTTATGCGAGCAATGAATTTTTTTGCGATAAATTTAATATTTGACATCATTCTACTACGACTCTTAATTAAGATAGTTGATTACAGTTTTCACATATATCGAAAGCACTTAAAATAAGATTTTTAAAGAAAGTTCAGAATAGAAATCATATGCACGAAACGGAGGTTGTCAACCAAAAATCTCAAATTATCATGCACCTAATTCAGCAAGATATTGAAGAAATAGAAAAATATTTTGGGATAAATTTTTCATTCAATAAGAGAACACTTTTCCCAAGTTTGAGGTAATTCAGTTACATTCAATTTTTAACTTAGGACACTTGTTATCTACTTATCTATACCTTCCACACCTTTTTCTATGCGTTAGAAACGTAAAGAAAAAGTGAATGTACCTTAAATATCGGATATAATTAACTAGTTTTCTTTAACCATAGCATAAGCACGAAGTGAGCTAATCAAATGAGAAACTGGCTTCGTTGAAAGTACGATGCTTAAATTAAGTTAGTCTTAATGACATAGATATGAAATATAGTTCTCTATGACAACGGACTTGTATTTAGTGTTTAATTGGAACAATCTACCAGCATATCCTTAAAATTCTGTCAGCAAACTTTCGTACTTTTCAACAATTCATCTCTTATCAAATGACTCAGAGCGTACATGCCAAAGATGGCTGGCTGATTAAATAGATCATGGTGCAGGACATCTCTTTAAAAACAAAGAGATTGCATATGTTATAACAGTGTATATTATTTTGTTTAGGAATGTTCTAAGGACTTCCATTGGAAACAAAACACAAGTTTACTAGTGTATTTGATTTTTTCAATAAAATCATATTTTGATAACAACACCATTGTTCTGATTAATTATATCCAATTCTTTATAACGTTGTCTCGTTATAACGACAAAGTTTTGCATTCAGGGGAAAATTTCAAATCGTTCTGCTCGAAGTTTTTAGTATGCGGTATCAATTGCATGTTCTTAAAAATTTGTCGATACTTCTGATGATTCAATTTCCTACTGAGTATGCCGACATGTTACATACATACATGCGCCTACATGTATGTGTGCGTGTGTGCTTGAATTTGTTTTGACGACGGTTGCGGGTCGGCTGTCACGCCAATTGGCAGCCATGATATGTTTGTTAGTATTATTGGTTATGTTGCTATTGGCGTTGATGTTGCTGCTGCTGCTGTTGCTACCCATGTTATTAGTGGATGCTATTCTTCCACTTATTGTTGCTGTTTTTGCTAGCTGTCCATTATAGAATCATAAAAAAAATGTTTATTCTATGCTTTGGCAATTTCAAATATTTGTTTATCAAAAATTCTTTTCGAAATTTTCTTTTTTTTTTTTTGATTTTCAAATTAAAAAATTTCGCCTATTATTTTGTGTGAAATTCAAAAGTAAAAAATTTCAAATACTCGAAGGATATCAAGCGACGATTTAGTATTGCATAGTTTTAGTATACAATGTGCAAATGTGTTATGTTGTCTGTGTGTATGTAATAAAAGTGTATCTGCATGTAGATTTGTATTTTGATTTATTTTTATATTAAATAAAATCATATTAAATAATGCATTAAGTAGCGAAAAACAATTGAAGTTCAATTAAACCATGATTTAATATAATATATTTGACCCTTAATTCCTCATTATGCCCAAGTGAAGTCATAGCAACATAACCCCATAGTACCAATATCATTTATATATTTCAAAACAAGCCATTTTTCGGTTATTTAAACTCAAATACCTCAAAATCCTGAAGTGTGGGGAGAAATTGTAAGACTTCATCAACAGCCAGATTAACATCAAGCATTGCTTTAACTGGCAGCTTCTAGTTTTTAGTTATGGCCTCACTAAAGGTTTAACTAAAAATTGAAAAAATGATGCTCAAAATAACATTTGCATAACATTTTTCGTATTTTTTTATGTTTTAAATATGTATTATAAACAATTATAAGCAAAGGAAAGCATTTGATTACCAACCATTTAAAAATTTTTAATATTTATTTTAATATCGCAAACCCAACAACTTCTATTTATTTCAGATAACGATGTACAAACGCCTTTTTAACTTGAAGCACGATATTGAAAAAAAGACTTTTAGCAACAGCTCAGCTTCTCCTATATAAATATTGCCAAATAAATACAAGTTAAGGCAAAAACAAAATAAATAAAAGCTCATACCCGGAATACGCACGCACGTGCAAAAGACGCTCACATGAAACATCAAAGCGCACAGCAGAGTTGCTGGCGGCGGCATGACTTTTACACTACATGCGTATGCGATGATACTAAGGATGGAGTAGATGATAATGAGGCATTTCCTGGTAAGAGGTAAATTATGCCTGCATTTTAATTTTGACGAATATTTATATAAAGAATAAAGAAATGAGGAGCAAATAAACGTGAAAATGTGGCAACACACGTACATACGATAGGACGAAAACAACAACAAAATATTTCACTAATAAAAGTGGATTTTTTTTAATGAATTTGGGTTTTTTAGATTGCAAATATAATAACAACACTGTTAGCAGTATCCTTTAGATAAGTGTTGCAAATAATATCATTTCCATAGGAGCATTAATCAGTTTTGGGGTGTTCCGCAAATAAACGCCTTACCAAATGCCTTCTGTGTAATATATTTTTTTAACCGTTGGAAATTTTCTAGGTGTTATTGCAGGTTTGAGCAGAAGACTTGCGAAATTTTTTCAGGAAAGTCAAAATCAAGTCAATATAAATCATACATTCGACTCTCCAATTTAAGTATCCCATCCTTGAAGTGGTTTCCAGTAAGGCCGGCCTTTGGAATACCCCTATACAGCTGTAATTGCATCTTTATGCGATGAAAAACGCTTAACACGGAAAATAGTGGGACTCAGTTCTGATGAATAGGGTGGATGTTTCAACAATTGGCCCTTACATCTTTGATGTGTTAACATTTTGAGGATTATCCGCATAAGCCCCATATGAAGATATCCGATGGCTGCCAATTTACTTGAGTTCTTCAAGAAATTATTCGACTCTTAAGTTTCTCTTTCAAAAGATCGATTGATTCCGTTGCTGTGTGGCATTTTGCACTGTCCCGTTGAAACCACATATTCTGCACATCAATATCTTCCAATTGACTCCGCAAAAAGTTTGTGCTAACAGCTGCAATACTTTCATTTGATTGACCACTACCATGATAAATTCTACTTTTCTGATCTTGAACTGAACCATTTTCTTCAAATTTATCAACGATAAGCTTTTTACGAGTTGCACGGTTTTTCGGAGTATTTTCTGTACCGTATTTGGAATGAAATTTCTTCCAACTTCTTAAAGTCTCTCACCATATCTAAAATAAGTTTTAATAATGAAAAATCCATGGTTTACTCGTATAACGATCTATTTTGGAAAGTTACCTCAAATTTGAAAACCCTTTGTTATGAATTTATGAACAATGGACGAAACCTTTTTAGCTGGAATTCGTCTTGTCAATAACTTCTTCTTAAGTTTTTCTATTGGGCCAAACGTAAGAGATCTGTTTAAAACTAAGCAGTTTTTATTGCTTTTGTCCTTGAATTTTTAACTAACGCTTCCACAGTATTGTGGATAGCTTTTTAGGGAGTTACAAAAAATCTTACACCAAATAATTTTCGACATTTTTTTTATAAAAGACTGTGAACTATTTATGGAGAAAGGAAACATATATTGTTGAGAGGAATTGATTTTCTATAATTCAATTACATTACAAAATAATGAAAAATAATAACGATATGTCTAATATACAATCAAATAAAAATATATTACTGTAACATGTTGTGGAAACAAGGACCTACTACCTATGGTAGCCATACACTCAACACAAATGCAGACATTCTCAATGGGTAAACGTTAATGCCACGTTAATTTCTGTTCCTAAAATAGCGCAGCTTATTAAGTCTTTTTTTGTTGTTGTTGTTGTTTTACAATTAAAATTTCGAAAATCATAACGTCAGTACTATTTAAACTTTTAACAAAACATTTCTCAAAACTTTTTTTCGATACACCTAAATGCCCCGTTGATGTCATTAATACCAAGCGAAAATAACAAATGTCATTATCCTTTCGATAATTTTCATTTTCACGCTGAAATGGTCTATAATACAGAAACGACAGCTGCAGCAACAGCGGTAACAGCAACAAAGTGAGCAATACTCGTACCAATAACAACAGCAGCGGTAACTGAACAAGTGCCACATACGCTACACCACACAGAGCAGCATGGTTGGCTGAATGGCATGGTTTGATGGTTGGTTAGTTACTCACTTTGCTCGTTGGTTGTTTGGTTGGATTGATGGCTGTATGACGACTGAGTTTTGTCAGTTAAATGTTGTTGTTGATGCTGCTGCTGTTGCCGCTGCTGTTGCTATTGCTGCCAGCTTCCATGAGAACCAAAGTACACAAAAAATTCCTGTATCATACTGCCTGCTTGTTGTTGACGCTCAATGCGAATGCAATTCCAAACGCTACCAGCCAGTGTGCTTCTGCTGAGACAAATGGTTTGTCACGAAGAATAAATACTTCGTGATGTAGCTCTGGAATTTGGAATTATATGCGATTTGGGTACTGACACGAAACGTTGCCGCGAGGCATAACAATGTTTTGAGCTTTCATCGAAAATCGACAGACAAACAGACAGACAGACAGACAGATATTATTTGCGCCTAAGGGCGGTTTGGGGTAGTACGTGCACCAGAGTATTGTGCATTATTGTCTGAGGGTGGGGTTAAAATAAGACGACAAAAAATCATTATGATGACACAGTGTGTTGGTATTCTGGACGGGGAGAAATTAAGCAACATCAACAACAATTCTTCATTTCGACTGCCGTTTTATATGTGCGTTTCTTTTTCAGAAACATTTTCCTTTGTACAAGGAGTTGATTCTTTTTTTTTGTTACTTTTTTCAGCTTAAATGCGCGTACTTCTGCGATATTTTTTCATGTCGTGTCGTGTTCGCTCATGTTGTTTCGCTTTTAAGTGCCGTCACACTAAGCAATCAACAAAATTGAAATTTATCAACTTGTTTCCGTTTTTTTTTTCTCTTCTGTTCTTCTCTATTTCTAGTTTATCGTTTTATGTTTCTGCTGTTTGTTAAGCTTATTGCACGAACGTATTTGTTTTTGTACTTTTTAAATATTGCATATTTATGAGTTATGCACTAGAAAAATTATTCATTTAAAAAAATTATGCCATTCCAAATGCAATCAACAATAACAAGAGCAGAGGGGACTGATGGATTATTATATTAAAGAGTTAATGGACATAAAGTTGAAGGAATATAACAATGATAGACCAAAGGCTAAGTAGGCTGATTGAAAGAACTCCTGAATTGATAGTGAGGGAAGCCTTTCATAGCCAAATAATGAAGTCTTTAAGCATTAAAGTACGATACAAGAAATTAAAACGAAGAACCCAATACACTCACCGCCAGATGAAGGATTGTTGTTGTGGACGATGCTACATTTAAAGCTGGCGTAGTGACGTTTTATGATGCAAATAAAGTTATAGCAACATTTCTCGATTCCAGTGCGTTCCTAATTGTTTCTCCATATGCTATCGAAGGAATATATGGAAATATATGAGGAGATTGACTAAAGCTTTCGTAGATGAGCGATATATTTTCATACTGGCTTGCTGGCAGCGCAATGATCTATCCAGTTTGCTTTGAATGCGACTGAAGAGAAGCGTTTGCCATTGCTAATAGAAAAGTGATCAATTTGCATCTCTCACTACTGGTCTAATGAAATATAACTTTATGTCTGAATTTGTTAATGAAAAGGGACCGCACTGCTACGAGTTTGGGTACTGCAGAAATGAAGCAAAAAGTTGCCATTTTCTTTTAGTTGGCCAATATTACAAAATTTTTTACGTTATTGTTGTATATACACGTTGAGCATTAAATTCAGCTATCAGCTTAAATGTATCGAATCTGCTGATCGGGCTATATATTGAGCACAAATTATTGTAGAACTATATAAATAAGAAACATAATTTTCACTGGATCCTCCTAAAGAAATTCCGATTGACATTTCAGTGTTAAGAGAGCCAGAAAGCATAGCCATCTCGACATATGAGCTATGTAAAGTGCTGACAACAGCTTTGATCTTTACATCTTTGTGACCAGCGCAACAACTAAAAAATTTGCACTTTATTAACTCAAGGATGATGAACGACTGTCTTTGGTATAATTAAACTGGCAAAATAAATAGACACGCTCAGAGTTTAAACGAATCTAAATGGCAAAGTATCAATTCTAGACGGGGCTAAGGCTAGTCATAATATTCTCATCCATTGTTAAATGGAATCATCAGGTACTTTTAATTCGTTTAGTAAGGGTTTCTAAAAAAAAGACTATAGGTACAAAACCAAAACCCAAAATGCAAAGTCGGTCTTGGTCTTGCAAATTCAAGAGCCGAAGGATTGATTTATCCGTTATTTATTGAAGAGTATAAAATACGCCATGTCCTCAAGGAAGACCGTAACATTGACATCCTCTCGTGAATTTGCAAATGTCTCATAGGTTCAACATTCCTTAAAAGCAACAAAAAAGTTGAGACTCTTTGTAACCTGTACTTATTCAATTTGGAAAAAAGAACGCATACCTGAAGACTGCTTATGAACAGGAATTTCCAAGCTCCGTTAAAAAGCAACTCAATGATATTGATAATTAAGTTCAAGGCATTATTGTGTAGCGGATAAGTGGCTAGTAGGCCTTGTTACATTTACCGAAAGTACTTTGATTCTATTAGTTTATTCATCTATAAGTCCTTGTGATTATGATCAGATAGTTATTGTACACGATTTGTTGAGATGCAATCAATATTTATTTGATACAAAGAAATCAAATATTTATTTGAATATTTAAATAAAAAATATTGCATTTGAATCAAGTAGTGGTAAATTGCCATGAAATAATGTAATAAAACAGCAAAAGAGAAGGCCTTCTCATGAATGAGTGTTAAGCGTCTTCAACAACAAGCCAAAACTTTTTGCATTGCAGTAAATATTTTTCCCAGACATGTGTGTAAAGGCTACTTTCAGCCTACGTCAAGATTAAGTTACCTTTATGTATTTGAAGACTAGAGAAGCTTTACAGATTTTCTCTTTATTAAGTTGTGTGATTTCACATCCTTTCTGTAATAAGCAAAAAAGAATTCTATAAGGACCACATAAATTGCAGCCTGAAAAGAATCTAATTGTACAGTTTAGTTACGTTCCGTCAACTACCTAGGTTGCCGCTGCCCAGTTCTTGTTTGATGCCTCTGCAAACGCAATTTCATGTAAAGGTATCGGTATCATATTGCACTTGTGGAAGAAAGCATCTGGTAGAACTTCAGGAATTCATCTGTTTGAACTGGTATACTACTTCGAGCTATATTTACTGAAGCGCAACTTGCTAAAATTGTCCCACGTTAGTATGTTTGTCAGCCTCGATGTTTTTAGCATTCTCACAAAAATGTCACCATGCACCCCTTTTGCTTTCTATCAGTGCGTTTTCAAAGGCTCATTAAGTCATAAAGTTTTTATTGCTTTATTCTCGCTGAAATACTCTCAGTTCATGTTACCAACAGAAAGTGTCTGATATATTCATGTTGAATGGAAGATGATTATATGCTAAATTCAAGTTCTTCACGTCAGGCTCGTTTGCACGGTAGATGTTTTGGGGGCTTAACCCCGCAAGAAAGTATTAAATTAATATTTTTTAAATTTTCTGAGCTTTCAGAATAGTAAGAACTTGAAAGCTTGATTCTTTTTGATTTAAGGTTGATTCAAATTCATTCATCATCAGTGTATCATTTAAAATGACAAAGTTTATGCTATTGTCATTTGAAAAAGCGCGTGTTGTCTTCTTATGGGTCGGTAGGACTGCTAATTGAAAACTTCTATTGAGCAAATCAAATCTATTTCTGATTAAGTAGAACTGAATCCTTGTTAAGCACTCACATTTGTGTATGTATGCGCAAATGCTCTATCGTTACTCTCATTAGAACTTACAGAAGAACTTATCCATGGATATAGAGCTTTCCCTCTCTTTCGTGTAACACATAATGACTTTACAGTTGACTGTATTAAACTGTTATGTGTTGAGCAAGCTTGGTTTTGATTTACATTAATTACTGACATTGGTAAAGATTTGAGTTTTGACTTGGGTAAACTGTGGAGTATAGACTTGAGTACACTATATCTTGCTCCGTAAATTAAGCTGGAACATCGATCAAAATGGATAGGGCTCGAGCACTTCCTCAAAATTCATACGACTGTAGCCTTATAATTATGTTAAATATATATCATATTTTATGTATATCTAGTTCTTCTAGCTTTCTTTGTATAGCTCTTTTTTTCATGAAATTTGATAAGCCTTCCACGAGCAAATCCCTACCTCACGTTAGTTTCAGTGTTTGCTTCCAGTGAAAGTATTCTAAGTTAGTTTTCTTCGGACTTAATTTTCGTAATGCAACATGAACTGTTCAACTAGTACTCTTCGTCCTTTTAATGAGCTCTGAAGAAAGAATTAGGTCAATTTGCTCTAGCTTGTTCATTACCACGTAAGCTATAAATGCGTTTGATAGTTTAATTCCAAATCAGAACATTAACCCAGCAATACCCGTCGTATTGATATTTCATACAATGTTTGCACACTGCAGATGGCTAATTTGTAGCAACAAACAAGGTAGGAGGCGGTGATGACATTTTTGAATTTTTTTGTGTTGATGTTTTTAATCAACAAAAACAAATTTTTTTTTTAAATTATTTTTTTTTTAGTTAAAAGCATTGTATTTTAGTGAATTTTCCAAAACCACATGAAAAAAAGGCATAATTTTACTTTAAGGACGATGCTCCAAATGCACAAAATAAAAAATAAATAGAAAAATTTGTACAATTTATTTATACAGGGGTGGGGGGTACATGAAATTTTCAAACTTTAACCAATTTTATCTCGGAAGCCATAAGAGACCGACTTTTTTTTAAATTCGGTTTAAGCGGGTAAAACTCCATGTTTCTAAAAAAAAAAAGTTTTTGGGGCATCCCTCTAAAGTAAAATTGTTCCGAAAAAAATACAAACATTTTTTTCTGGGAACTGCTGGCTTAAATAGAGTTCAGTAAACAAATACCAAATTTTTTTTTTTGCTTAAAGGCATCTGTCATTTCGAATCGCTTGCCAGAAAGCTACAAGATCCAATTTAAACCTAAATCAAATGACGGAAATGGTAATGAATTTGACATATTCCGCGCAAACCACCAGTCAGTGAATTAGGGAATTGTTGGTACGAAGTTTTTGTTTTTCAGTATTCAAAAAAAGAAGCAATAGCAATTGTATAATATGGTAGATACTGAACTATAGACTGCTGATTAAGCACAAAAACAAGTTTATCTCTCTATGAGATATTTTTGGTTATTCATAAGAAATCGTGGTATTCCAAATACGGAACCTAATTCATATTTTGGTATGTCTTTATTTAATTAAATTTTTAAAAACAACTTAGCTTTTTTCTTCATTTAACTAGTATACATATTTTAAAATGAGAGCAACAGTTGTTTGTATACTTCTTAGCTATACTTTTCTCCAGTCCAAAAGGTAGGAGAAGGAGCGATTGCAAAAAATATATGTATATCGCGCATACTAAGGATTGGCAAGGGTAATTATTTGCGTACTGAATGAAAAAACTGGCAAAACAAATGAAAAGAAAAAAACAAAATAAATAAAAATAAAAATAGAAATAACAAAAATTGCATTGACATCTACGCAAATGGCTGATTGCGATGCCCCACCCGGTGACCGACCCACTTATTTCAAGACTCCAGCTGTTGCTACTGTTGTGTTTTTTTATTTATTTTTTAGATCCTTTTCTATTACGTTTGTTTTTAACACTGCTCAATATACGGCCTGCCTGGTTGACTGGCGAGAATTTAATATGTTTTCCACGTTCTTGCTCGCGCAGGGTTTCTTTTTCATTTGTAAATATCCTTGCATGAAATTAGAAAATAATTGTAGTCCCACTGGGGGTAGGAGTTGGGTACGTACTATAGGTGGTAAATGGGTGATGAGTGCAGCGCGCGTACTGCTGAAGCCACAAAAGGAAGAATACCTCCCACTCCCATTGAAATACCATTTCCAGCTACACTATGTACATACGTATGTCTGCCTGTGTGTGTGCTTAGGGAGAGATGTGATGTTATTAATATCGGTGTGTTTACTTAACTTAACTAAGCTAAACTTAACCTAACTTAATTGCTTGTAATATAATTTAATTAATTAAGACTGTAACAGTGGCAGCGAAAAGAAAAAAAAAAACCTAAGCTACAACAACAAAAACATCATATAATTTGCTGTTCAGTGGCGTGCAAGCAGAAACAACAACAACAGCAGCAACAAAAACTTAAGTGACAATCTAATTGCTGCTTGTCAATTGAGTTTAAGTGTAATTAATGCGTGTATTTCTGTTATCAAGTGTTGACTGTGCGTGCCAACGTTTTTTTGGCTTAAATCTGTGCTATAGTGTTTTTTTCGGATTTTTTTTTTTTTTTCTGTGTTTTTTATATCTTGGGTGTGATTTTAAAGGTGCTTTTGTGTGAAATTAAGTTTTGTGATTTCTTCATCGGAAATCAAAGATAAAGAAACTTGAATGGCCACGCGTATTCTTGGGTTATTAACACGCTTTTAATGTTGTTATTGCTTGAGAATACACGTAGTTAACAAGTCTCTCTCAACATCTTTTGAGTCCAAATGAAACGAAAAGTGCTGTTTTACAAATGATAAAAGTTTTTAAAATGTGCATGGAAAAACTTGTGTCAAAATCAAATATCTCGTGAAAGAAGCGAGGTTAAATCAAAGAAGGAGGTTAAAGCTTGAATAAAATCCCATATAGAGAAAATTGTTCGAAAATAGAACTGACAATATTTACCATCGACAAATTTTGAAAATTTTTAATACAAAGCATGTAATTGAAATAGTAAAGCAAATTAAATTAAACTTTCAACGATTACTTTTTTTTTTGGAAATTCATCATGGGTAATTGCTCAGAGTTAATGCATCATAAGTACTTAATGACGAATTGCAGCTCCTAAGCCAAACACTGGAGGTCGTGGATGGATAGTGCGAGAGATGAAAAGCAAAACCTCGAAAACATTCAATCAAGCTTCTGGTGCTATAAACAAGCTTTAGAAGCACTCCACAGAATTGGTTTAGTGTCAGCAGTCAAAAAGAAAACATCAATTCTCTAATGCTCATAAGCACTGGAGTATAAAGGATTGGAAATGGGATATTTGGTCCAATGAGAAAAAAATTAAATTAGACCGATTCTAATCTAAAGGGAAGGATTATTATTGGCTCAGACCTTATGAAGGTATTCACGAAAGCATCATGTGAAACAAACCGTCAAACACGGTGGAGCCAGCTTGATGGTTTGGGGTTCTTTCACTTAGTAGCATTTATGGCAGTTTGTTAGAATTAATGGAATTAAGAAGAAGTCCTCGAAACTCTTCAGACCCATTTAACCGATTTTGTGTAGGAAAGCGCGTATTCTGAGTATGCTGTCATCTTCCAGGAGAATGAAGACCTAAAACACACAGCATAGACTTTCCAACTAATCACTGCAAACCAAAATTTCAGCTTCAACTCAATTGAAAACTTATGGTCTGTATTTAAGAGGTGATTGGGACAATACAATTGAGCGCGTAGCAATATGGAGCAGTTTTGGTGGATGTGTGAAAAACGTTATTAAAGGTAAAGAATTATGAGCACCGTATTACAATAAACCTTTTATAATTGCACTACGGAAACATGCAAAACTGTTGCCTTACGTATTAAAGTTTTTTCTTACAAGTTTTTGTTTCTGATGACCAAACCTTCAATTTTAAACATTTTTGATAATAATCATTTCAGTTTTTTAAGTTAAAACGATTAATTTGTTAAATGTATTTCCATTAACGTAAATTCATTCAGACGACTATCTTAGCAAATTTGGAAGCAAAATACATCAAATTTTTATAAATGCAAGATCGCAATCTCCAGCTAAACTTCAATCTCACAACTACTGACATCCTACAAGCAAAAATTATATAGGATATTAGAATAAAAATTAAGAACGTGTCGTTGTGCCGTTTTGATGTAAGACAAAAGTCTATCAATGAAATAATTTTTTCTCTGTATGAACTTCTAATTCGTCCTTATCACAAACTCAATTGTGTCACAAAGGCTCGAAGGTTTACGGCCGTAGCTTGCAAATATCACGCGACATTTGTGACATGCCAACACTGAACTTCTCTGATGAGGCGCATTTCCATACCTCTGAATCGTTATATTAGCAAAACTGTTAATACTGATCTCAAGCCAACTAACGAACTATTCACGACGAACTTAAATAAAGAAAAAAATACCGAATTTAAAGTTTTGTCCAGTTGTCAAGTTCAACAGAAAATAAAAAATTCAAACATTTTTCTTATTTGATATAGCAAAATTTCATGCTCTAATTTGATAGAACTGATATTTGGAGAGATAAGAAATATTTTAAAATTAATTTTTATAATTTTTGAAAAATTATAGCGCAAAAATTATTCGACGTATGACAACTATATTTTTGATTTATCTACAACAATTTAAATTCACCCACAAAAAAAAATGAATCACCAAAATCGAAGACATCAGATATCTGATTGCATTTAGGTTTTGTGGAAAAGAATCGAATCCTGAAATGTACTTTTTAGAGGCCGAATGTACTTTTTTGTCTTGAACACCCAATTTTACTAAAATATATGAAATTTTTCTAAAAATTACTAAAAAAGAAAAAAAAAATTTCGAT
This sequence comes from Meiosimyza decipiens, assembly GCA_963680825.1. NCBI lineage: Eukaryota > Metazoa > Arthropoda > Insecta > Diptera > Lauxaniidae > Meiosimyza > Meiosimyza decipiens. Next base: position 52,967,083 of record OY804261.1, on the reverse strand, counting down.
TAAAAAAGAGATATTTATTATAAATCAACACATTGCGATTATTTTCATTTACTAAAAAAAATTAACAAAATAGGTAGGCATTATTAATTGTCCAAAATGTACCGAAAACGTACTGAAAATGAGCTGAAAATTTGTCAAATTTACTAAAAATGTGGCCAACGTACCGAATGTAATGAAAACTTGTCGAATGAACTGACGATTTTTCAGAACGCAAATGTACCGAAAAAAGTACAACTGTATCGAAAACACTGCCTCAGATCCTCCTCCGACACCTATCGTTTTGAATTTCAGGATTTCATTTATCTGTTACAAACAGATGGACAAAGTGAATTACACCCTGTGTGCAGAGTTATACTCTGGTGGGTATCTACCAAGTAAGCCATGACAGTAACTTAAGCATGCATCTTCTGATGCGTAATAGGACGGATTTTTTTTCAAGATCAATAAATAAATTGGAGCTTAGAAATTGGCTTGTGTTCACATGTCAAGATTATAACTTTTGTCAAAAAAATAATTAAAATATATGCGTTTAGTTTCACATCACCGTAACTAAATTATTGGGGTTGATCGTTGAAATTATGCTGAATGGAATATATTTTCTATAGTCAGGATGAATCAGAATTTGAAAGTTCATGACTGTGATAATAGCCATCTTTGCGATGATAATGATAACTCCAAAATTAATCAAGTGGCAAAGTAGTAACAATCATTAGAATTTTATTCAGAGAGACAATTCGTTTATTCGTGGTTTTACTAAAAGTCTTGAAATTAAATTCGTGTTGCTAAAAAAAAAAAAACACATATGACCAATTAATTCTTATTCTACGATGAACTTTTAATACATATTTAAGAGTCATATGAGGATTATTCTATAAATAACTATTTTTGGTATTAGCCTTTGAATCGTGATCCTCCATGAACCACTTATTTCTGCAAGAAATGGTGTATTGCTTTTTTTTCTTAATTTTTTGTTCATAATATTTTTTCTTAATTTATATTAGGTCACATTAAAAAATCATGCATAATGAAAAATTTTACAGGACTTTTTCCACATGTTTGCTTAGGCACTCCGAACTCCATGGAGTTTTAGATCATGTTCAAAAGACGATCCAAGTAATCCAGCATAGATGAAACAGGTAAGTTTAAACAAATGTTGGTGGCATCTTTAGTGCAAAGAAAAACTATAAGTGCCGCATCGAAAACCAATTTAAAATATATGAAATGATATTTTATATGAGATGTGTTGGTGCACAAACAATCTCTAGATTAAAAATGAATTAAGGAAAGTCTGCTTTTTAAGCTATTTGTGCTAATTCAAGGGTTTGTTTGCTAGCCTATGTTAACATTTTAAAATTTATCTGTTATTAAAACTTTTATATTGGATTACCGATTGCCAAAATAATATTTGAATAATAATTGTTCTGATCGGTGTAGTTTAAAAAAACCCAGTTTTATGGTGTTAGGCCACAGTAGAAATTTTTTAAAAGAAAAGGTAAGTACCTTTAAAATGACATAGTAAAAGGGTTATGGCGAAAAAATCATTAAAAAATTCGAATTTTAGCAGTCTGCTACCAAAGCCTACTGGTCTACACTTCGTAACATATGTCAACGCCAGAAATGCTCAATAAAGTTTGCCATGAATAGACTTAAAAACGAACAGCGACGAAGCTCATTTTTGGCTCAATGCGTACGTCAACAAACAAAATCGCCGAATTTGGTCTGAAAAGCAGCCAGAAGTAGTTCAAGAGCTACCAATGCATCCTGATAAATGCACTGTTTAGGGCGGTTACTGGACCGTATTTTTTCAAAAATAATGAAAATCGCAACGTTAGAGTCAATGCAGCAAGGCACCGTGCGACATTTGCCCAAAATGGAAGAATTTGAGTTATTTGACATGTGGATTCAAAAAGACGGTGCCACACGAATCCATGGACCTATTGAGAGGCGATTTTGGTGAGCATTAATCTCACTTTTTAGAGCAATCCATTGGCTGCCAAGATCATGTGATTTGACCCCACTAGACTATTTTGTGTGGGGGTACGTGAAGTCTTTCGTGTACAAGGACAATCCAGGCACAATTGAACGGTGGGATACCGGTCGAAATGCTGGAAAAAGTATGCCAAAATTGGAGGTTACGGATGAACCACCTCAGGTATAGCCGCGGCCAATATTTACATTAAATAATCTTTAAAAAGTAAATAAAAAGAATTGATGCATCGTTCCAAATAAATATTTCATTCACTATTGCAAATTTTCTGTTTTTTCAAATTTCAAACGCTTGAAAAATCACCCTTTATTTTGCGCTGCTAATGCGGCCAAACCCCATACGTATGACGTGTAAAATCAATATTGATTTTATTTCTGATTTAAATTCTGTTTTTTATTGGAAATTTGAATACGAAACATTTTCGTCAAATCCTTTAATATGAAGGTATTGAATATAGGGAATTAATCTTCTGTGCTCCACACCAATGATTTTTAATTTATGAGCATATATCATATTCGAACGTACGAACATACCAAGGAGAAAAAAAAGGAGTTTCCAAAAACAAAATAGTTTTTCCTTGAAATGGTAAAAGTTATGCTCAATAAAAACAAAAATCATCTATCTACCGTATTTTTAAGAAAATTTTCAATACCTGCAGGTCTCTTGGCTTTGACCTGCGATTTCGCAGGTCAAACTATGTATCAGCAGACTACCAAAAATGAATTTTTCCCTGCGAAGACATTACGATTAATATAATTTGACTGAATCCTATGATACAAACATATTTAAAAAATCAGAAAAGTAGAGTTAATCAACTTAGAACGTGACAGAACAAATGTCTTTCCAAAAAATGTATCCTTCAAATCTCTAACTTCCAAACAAAATATTGCAAAATTAGCTTCCAATTTCAATAAAAAATAAGCCTACAAATCGAAAATATACAAGTAAATAATTATGCCTCCTTATAAAAACTAATTAAAATTAAGATTTTAATTTTAAAAACACAAAATCGAACAGAGCTCACCCACTTGAAATATTTATTTGTTATGCATTAAATTTGATTTCAATCTGTTTTTCTGATATTTTATTTAATCTGTCTGTTTATATTTTACAAGGTGTCGTAGCAAATCAAGTAGATTTACATCAAAATTCAACATCCGCAACTAATTCACTAGTTGTTCCGGAAACTGTACAAAAGAATCACATGGAGAATGAAAGTCCCACGCCACAGCAGGAGCATCAAAAACTGGAACAAGAACAACAACCAATAACTGAGGAAAATACGCTGAACTTAGAGGTAGCAAATAAAATGACGAGAGATTACGCGGAGGAGGAGAATAAAGAGGTTGAGAAAATAAAAAATGTAACCGTGGCAACAACGCAGATGAACGCAACACCAACAGCAATAATAGAAATACCAACAAATATAGCAGAAACAGTGGCGGCAATAGTGGGAGCAACAACAGCACCACCAGCAGCAACGGCGACAACAATAACTAATCATAATGAAAACAAAAGCGGCAACAACATAACAAACTACAATAATAACAACAATTTTACCCAATTAGAAAATGAGTTGCACTCAAAAGAACACCTCAGCAACAGTAACAACAACAAGAACAGCAGCAGCAGCAGCAGTGCTAGCGACCATGGTCGAGTGCTCGAGGCAGCAGCAACAACTACACCACAATGGACAGCTGAAGAACAGCAACATCAAATGAAAATTACAAAAGAAATCGTTGAAGAAAACAAAAGTCAAGCGAAAGAAAATTCACATGAAATGCAGATGAAGTGTAAGGATAACGAAAGTGCGGCAACAACAACCACTATATTGGTTGCAACAACATCATCGCTTCAACATCCTGAGCAACAAGTGTTGAGCGTGATTGATGATGGTGATAAGCATGATTGTGTTGATAAAGACAACAATACAAAAACAACTGAAGTATCATCAACTAGCAGTTTAACAACAACACTAACAACAACACCAACAACAACAACAACACAACCACCAACAACAGAACTTACTAGTAGTTATATCAATTAAAACATCAACAACATCGCGCATAATCAAAGTAGCATTGCGGATTCGAGTAATACAACAGCAACACCAGCAACAACAACAACAGACTTAAGCCAAATTTAGACAGTTCAGTTAGTTGCGAGGATACACAGAAAAGGACGAAGTTCAGCTTTTAGTAAAATATGTGTTTTATAAGTTTTATAAAAATAAATATCAAAAGAAATAAAATGAGTCAAATAAATAATAAACATAAATTTAATGCAAAATGTTTTGTTGATCTTTAAGAATTTTTTATGAACTTCACAAGTCCACAAAGGTTTTGATTTTTGCAAGTCCACTTAACTATCGAACGGCAGCTTGATTTGTTTTGAACTTTATTCGTTATTGTAGAAGGTTTTTAGCAAAAAAGAAGTTTGGAAAATACGAAGAGAAAATTCGGAAAATCGCAAAAATTAATATAGTGCTTTGTATAGGAATTTCGTATGGAGAATGCAAATCAAATAAATTTTCTTCATTTTTGTAAACAAATAAATTTAAGACAAGACGATTGCCGGTCCAAGCTGGGGATGGCCAAGGGGCTGGAGGTGTACGCAGAAACAGGGAGGCCAGATGAACGTTTGCCGGGTACACTAGGACATTAAATAATTCCAAGCGTTTATTTAAGCTGATTCAAAGATTATTCTCAATCACATTGCGGTCTTAAGTAAAATACCTGCAAAAGTTTATAATTTTACTATATCTTTGTTTGAGGACACTCCAGCAAATATGCAGTAAGTGCATTCCCTTTAAGCTCAAATTATTTGTAAGGATACATAGTTAACGGAACCAATTAGATTTGTGCTTTGTGCTGTTGGGTTTTTTACTAACTTATCTTGAAGAAATATTTTTATTTGTGTAACTTTTTAGAATCAGATTTCTGTCTGCTGCAGCTGTATTTTTATCAGCTTTGACAAAATCGATTTCAGACATTGACATATATGTAAATTTACCTTAAGAAAAACAACGATTATATTTGCCTTGTTTAAATTATGCATATAGTAACAGAGGTATCGGACATGTTGCATATTCAATCAATTACTTTTAAGTCAAAGTAATAAAAGTGAACCTACAGTAGAGGTGGAATTGAGCTGTTTGATATAACATTCCTAGCAATTGTGACAAAATGTTACTTTGAGAAATTAGAAAAATCATTTACCTCATATTCTTAAAAAATGTCTGCACAATTTTTTGAGAAAAATTTGAAAACACCATCTGGAGATTTCTCGGATTCTCGATACTCGGTCTACTGTTTTGATCTTAGTTTTCGAGAGATAAAAAGGTTTATTATTAAATATGGAAAGGTCGAAAGTGCTCCAAATACAGGACGTACTTAGTAACTAAGGCGTATGCATCCGACCTACATTTTTAATCCATGTGCATCGACTGGAGCGAAATTTATTTCAATACTATGCAGAGCTAACATCTCAGGTGGTTTGAAAAATTCTTTTTTGGTTTTTCGCCATCGAGGCATGTAACATTTTTTTCGATAAAAAACGCTCTTGAATTCTGTTTTCCAAATTATTATAATATTACAATACCTTGAAAAGCAACAAAAAAAAAAGTATCGATGCCACCAGCCCCCGCGGCAATGAGTAAGCTAATTTAAATAAAATAACAAAATTACTCACCTTGAGGAGCGTCCAAGTCAATGTCATGAATAATTGAATTCCTGGTGGTGTTTAAGCCACTAACAGCTGACATTTTCAGCAATAATAAAATTGACATAACAATTAAACTCCACAAATATAAAGAGAGAAAAATTAAAATCCCAAATCAAATTTCATATTTTTGTGGCTCTGCCGACGTCGGTGCAGCCTCTACATTCAAAAAACAAACAAAAAAAAAAGCGAGACTCCGCTGGCTGCGGCACTTTTCTGCCAAATTTTCACTTTTCACTGCAAGTCTTTAATTTGATATATTCCACAATTTTATGGAAACCTTTTTGATTTACACTTGTTCATTTAACAATAAATTATATTTTAAAAAGTGCACTTTCAATTGCGCTCAGAAAATTGACAAAAATTATCACAATTTAGACGAAGAACAAAAACCGAAAATAAACTCACACGAACACGAACACACGTTAATTTGCGAATGCTAGTGATGTGCAAGTCAACAGCGATCAATTCGATTGCAATAAACTTTCCGTTATGAAGTCACTAGTGGTGTGCATGATGACCAGAGCAGGGTAAAAACGATTACTTTTGAATTTCAATTCTAGGTAATTGGTATTCGGAATCGAATTTTTCTATTCCGTAGCGAAAGTAATGATTTATTTGATGATCCCATTAAAGAAATCAAAAATTGAATTCAATTATTTTTGATTGCAATTAAACGAAATGTAATAAGGAATTGCAAAGAGAAATTCGAGTCATTTTTATCGAGAAAATATTATGCATAATGAGGAAAGACCGAAAACGGATTTTATAAACCACTTGTGGCGTTACCTTATCCACATTATTTTAAAAAAAATTTCCACCCATTGAAGCTAAAAGATTGAATAGAACCATCGTTAATCTGTAGGTACCGGTTTGGTACACATTCGACCTTTCCATATTTTTTGATAAATCTTTTTTCAATTTGGTAAAATGAGACTAAAACCATAGTCCGAGTACTTTTGCCGATGTCCAAATAGCATTTGCATCGAATTTTTTATAGAAATATGGGTAAATTGAATTTTCTAATTCTTAAGAAAATAATTTTATGAGAATCCTTAGGAACGTTATATAATACTAGGAATGTAATTGGTGTTCGGAATCAAATTTTTTTAATTCCAAGGCAAAAACGACTTAAACTATTGTAGTGCGTCCTGAGCGATTTGCAGAATTTGTTGCTGTAAGGATATTTTCCTTGTTCTTTGAATTATTCCGAAGGTAGTCACTCCATTAGTGACTACTCATCGAGGTGGTTCACTCCGAGTCACTTTGGGTTACTTGAAGTTACAGAGGTGAGTGAAAATTGCAATTTTGTTGATTCGATTTTTGTACAATTGCACTATAACACCTATAGGCCACGTTGGTCCAAAAACTTATCGCACCCAATTACGTATGGTGTGCGAGCGATTATGTGGATTTTATTTCTATAAAGATATTTTCATTGTTCTTTGGAGTATCCCCGAGGTAGCCACTCTATAAGTGACTACTCACCGAGGTGGTTCACTCCGAGTCACTTTGAGTTTCTTGAAGTTACAGAGGTGAGTGAAAATCGCGATTTTAAGGTTTGCGTGCGATTTTTATAGAATCGCACTATAACACCTATGGGCCACGTTGGTGCAAAACAATTTAAATGTTTTCCATAATTTTTCGACATGTTTAATCCTTATTCAACCTTTTTCAATATATGACATAATTTTTCGACTTTTTCAACCTCACAACGAAAAACAGAACTGTGGTCGGTCTCCTGGTACTGAAAATTTAAGTTTCTACCTCTTTATGGCGGTATAAAGGGGTTGTAAGGTGGTAAATTTTATTTTTCGATATCATTTTCGGTTCCAGCGCCCCAAAAAAACATAGAAATGCATATCCATCTCAATTTTGAATGAAAATTTAAGTTTTTTTGCTATCATTTTCGGCAAGGTGGTGGTTGAAATAATTTTTTTCGGTATTATTTGGTTTCAGTGACCTCGAAAATGTAGGAATAGTTGGGTCTACCCTTTGGGTGACAATCCTAATAAAATGTTGTGTTGAGATGTCTGTTACAATATCCTTTTAAATTGATTACATGAGTAGGCGTGGCGCCTCACATACAAGCAATAAATGTTTAATATTATATTTAGTGTACTACAAAAGTGATCCTAATATAAATTGATGCAGAGATATTGGTTAGCTTTGATTTCAAATGAAACTTTCAATTACATTAATTTCACCAAGATTTTTCAACATTTCAACACGACTTTTCAATCTGCTTCAATTATTTCCTAGATTTTGAACCTATTTCAAACTTTTTTGAGTTTTTCAACCTCTTTCAATATTTTTCAATATTTCCCATTAGTTTTCATCCAACTTTTGTAATTGTAAACTATATAAAAATCTCGAGATCACGCATTTGTGCAAAATCAAACCAATAAAAATGAAAAGCTCAAGACAATTTAGAAAGCTTGTTGTTCACGCAAGCCCTATTGTCCTACTATCGTGACATCTTGTTATATAAAAGTAAATCGTAAATAATAAATGCAATTTTTGTCCATGACAACACAACATTTATGAAGAAAATTCTTAAAGCTTTTGAAAACGTCTTGGCGCACTATTAAATTTATTATTGAATGGTTTAATCTCTGTACCAAATCACATATTTTTCATATGAATACTTTTCGAAACCATTGCCCACATATTCAGATGCATCATAAATTGTTTAAAACTTTAAAACAATTACGGTTGTAATCAACTTTAAGCTGTCTAAAGGTTTGAAATTCTTAAATTAAAAATTTATCACCAATCTAAGGTCAACTCAGGTATGCCAGAGCCAAAATAATCTTTGAAGTTTGCAGCACGGTAATAACGAGCAATGTCACTAGTGTAAGAAAAAGTAAAACAATCAAATGAAAAACTGAAACAGAAGATATCCCTCAAAGTATCAAATCCTCCAAGATTCCCATACCAATATCAAACTAAGGTTTTGTATTCTACTTTAATTGTAAAATGTTGTAAAGTACGGGACACATTGAATTTCCAATTTTTTTTTTTTGTGTGAGACGAAGCAGGTGGCAATGTTCTGACGTAAAAGCACAAAAATAAATATATAGTATATATTAGGGAAGTTATTTAAAGTTCTACAACGGCATCAATTGTAAATATTAAAAATGAAAAAAGAATGTCACTCAATTTAAGAACAAACACGTGTCCCCACAGCATTACACCATGTCACATTCTAAATGACAAAAGAAAAAAATCTATAGCGGGAAATTTATTATTTATGAATGAAAACTATGCGATCCGAGCAAATTATTAGGAATGTAGTAGTCTTCTTTGACATTTGTAAGTGCACCCTACAATTCGTGTAATTGCAAAGCAACTCTTAATTAAAACCGTTCCAAATATTGTATATAAGATGTAAAATGATGATTTGATGTATCTAAGATGTAAAATGATTTATTTATTTTTTATTAATTTATTTTGTATAGAGCATAGTTAAGGGATCCCATTATGAAGATACCATCCTGAGTCATCCCACTATATCAAATTCATAATTCAGTTGCTACCACCATGTAAAATGTTCCAATAATTAGGAATCAAAAAAATTATAATTTAGGTCAAATTCATCATATATCTACTTCCTATGTTGTCTTGAAAATTAAGCTAACAATCTGTAAAAAGAAAAATCAAAATGAATCACAGAAAATTATTATGATGGTAAATAAAAACAAAAGACATGCGCTGCACAATGGACAGGAAATTTAATAATCTATAATTATGCAGTAATTATTATAAGGAAATAAGAACAACAACAACAGCAACAACAACAAAAATATCATTCATTATTCATAAGCATAGATAAGGCAAAGAGGAAGAAGAAACCTGATGACAGCGGCACGCTTGTCCAATAAAATTAATCACATCTCATTAACTTGATTTTTGAATTTCGTAAAATTTAAATATTCAGCGTATCGAAGAAATTTACAAAATATATATTCATGTTTAAAACAAAATATATATTCATGTATAAAACAGTAACGGAAATGGAGGACAAAACAGCGTGGTGAAACTAAAATTTGTAGGTGGGCAAGAACATTAAAGTTTCTAAACTTCAATTGGATGAAGAAAGGCATCACTACGATATTTTGCAGCGTTTCCTTAATAGTAAGTTCGAATGCACACTGAATTAACAGAAATATTTTAAGTCAATCGGTTAAGATCGATTTTTGGCTAGTGACAATACAAAACAGTTCAGTAACATTTTACCTGATTAAATGTCATCGTTGGCCAATTTATATCTCTATCTCTTTCTTAGGGCTCAATGCATCTCCATGCCAAATTTCATCAAAATCGGTGTGAAAATAATATTGTCCTTTAGAGGCGTATCACCCCTTACTTTCAAAAAACTCTTTTCTCATAGTTCAATACATTTCAATACCAAATTTCATCAAAATCGGTCCATTAGTATAGCTGTGAAACATATTTATAACAAATATAATTTTTTTGGCTTCGATTTGTCTCTTAACTAAATTTAAGCAAAAACGGTGCATTGGTTTAGCAGTAAAATCGTATTTTCCTGTAAGAGGTTGTGTCACCGCCCACTAATAGAAACTACTCAGGAATCAATCCATCTCTAAATCGAATTTCATCAAATTTGGTTTAGCGGCTCAGCAATCACAGCGTTTTTTCATATTAGGGGCGGTGCCACTCAGACTTAGAGAGCACAGGGTTTTATTAACCTTTCTTAAGGTTCACCACCCATCTCCAAACCAAATTTCATCGTCAGTTTAGTCGTGGACGCATATTTTCCTGTTAGAGGTTCCAACCTTTCCAACAAAAAAAAAAGACTTTAGATTATGTCGTGTTGAAACATTTCCTGTTATTTGTACTAATCCAGACTTAAGCTTATCATCTTTAGCTATACATAGTGCTTCACGGAGAACCCGTAAATGTTGTTATATTTTTGGTTCTGAAGCGATAACACCACGATATTAAAAAAATACAACAGGGCGTGGCACCTTATATACAGAAAAACCACTTAAAACGCTATATCTTGGCACTTTTGTCAGCTATAGTTATGAAACTTTATACGTGGATGTTTGTGCCAAGCTATTTACAATATATTAACGGGATTGGACAATGGGGCGTGGCACCTTCTATAGAACAAAAAACTTAAATTATTATTCTTCGTACATATTTACACCAACTTGTGAAATTTAGTACATGGACCCAATTATCTGCAGTGAGGTCCAGATAGTAATACAAATGTATTTGAGTGTAAACGAAAATATCCCAGAGAGTCAGCGAGAACGAGACGTGAACGATTTAGATTCGAGAATTCTCGTATATAAGAACGAGTTCGAAACGATGAGCTAGGCCCCATTACGAGCAGGATACGATAGTTTATGAGTTATCGTATCGTTCTCTTATCGGTATAGCTCTACTTATGCAACCATATTGCAATAGATTAACTATGCTAACCATATTGTAATATATTAAGTATGCAAGTTGCCACTTGGCAAAATTCTAGTGTATCTCAGGAAGTTCTATGGGTCAGTTTTGGCCAGATTTCAAAACTATTTAACGAAAAATAAATTAAACAAATGAATGTATCATCCATCCAAAATCCAAACAGCTTAAGAACCACTGAACTGTAGCATTTTTAATGCAATGCAAATTGTTATTTTTAAGTTGTCAGTCAAAATTACAATAAACATACACTTATAAAAACATACACAGAGACAAACACACACACACGCATGTATGCTTTACTCACAGGGATAGTCAAATTCAAACACTTGCATAAACAGCGATGTTGTTAAGATATTCAAATTTCAACGCAGGATGACAGTGTTTGCCAGCCCGAATTCTTTACTGGAATTTGGTTTTTTATGAAGAAATACATAATTCTCTTTTTTTTAAAGCGAGCATTTTTTATTACATCCTATATAGTTTTTGATGCGAGGTCCAAACTCATTTTTTCTAACACACCTAATCTTTTATATATATATATATATATATATAAATAAAGTCAAATGTGTCAAAGAAATCGATTTTGACTATGTGCCCATTGAATATGTGCTATTTCAACAAAGTCCGCTACTAAAATCGGATTTTTAAAATAAAGTTCCCTTGGAACTTGTGCACAAAAATAGTCAAAATCAGTACTTTGGTGCCATTTAACACCCGTAGCGATAGAAAAAACAGAACACCAAAATCAGATTGAGACTATCGAAAACTCCATAGAAATTGATGAAAAAATTTATAAAAATAAATTTTAAGACTTGACGTTTCAATCAAAATTGTTTTTTCTAATGAAGCAATGGTTTTTTTTAAAGAAATTCATGACCGACTAAAAAAATCATTTCGGTGAAAAATTCAAGGTTTAAAACACTGTCATAATATGAGTAAATTGGTACAGAGGGGGTTGAAGCCGCTGTTTTCTCCCTTTTGTTTGTTTTTTTTTTTTTTTTATAAAGCACTTCAAAGCGACGTTGCTTTAGCCGGAAAGCCGACAGGAAGGAAGGAAGAATAGATGGATGAATGAATGGGTAAAGAGAGTTAGGCAAGTGGGGTAATAAGACTAGAAATGTTTTTCTTCTATTTGTTGTTGTTAGTCTTGTAAAATAAAAACAAATTTTTCAAAGAATATCGTTGCTGTTCAATGCGTTTACACGCGTACATATGTATGTGCGTGTTTATATGCATGTGTATGTAAGAAGGTGCTCATGCTGGTATAGAAATGAAGGTGACCTAGCGGGAATAAAGGACAAGTCAGGGCAGGTCATCATATCTCTCTCTCTCTCTTTCTTTTTCTTATATTAATATCAATAGCGTTGACATGAACTATATCATAAAAAGCGTTTCTTATGAAAAATGATTTTCGATTAAATGAACTATAACAAAATCTTTTGAACATACTGATCACAAGTCTATAGAGTGAACCATTTTTTGAGCCAAAAAAAATAGCTTTAGATACATGGAAAATTGAAAATTGTAAATGGTATTCGGCATTAATTAACTATCGATATGATTTTTATAGGTAGTTAGGGAACCGACGACTTTTTGGGTATATAATTGTATCATCGTTGGCATTGATATGTTATGTACTCAGTTCACATTGATGGGAATTGAAAAAACTTAGAGTTAAAACTATAATAATTTCATCAATTTTTTACTGAATTTTGATATCTTCGGCCATTAGAAGCCGAAACATCACAAATTTATATTTTTTAGTTATCCTGCTGTACTAGAACTTATGTAGGTTGGAAAACAACCAAATTTTGAAGGCTAGTCTCAACCAGTACTAAAAGAAAAAGAAAAAGTTAAAAAAAAAATCACAGATATAAAGGTAAAATGGTGTTCGCTTTGACATGGAATGTCCCATAAACACAGTCAAAAAAATAAGGAAAAGTCTTATAAGTGACCGAAAAACAGAATTGTAAATCTTACATAGATAACTTGCAGAATTTTGATTTTATATATGTAGACATATATATGTGTCCTTAATAGTATGCAACTTCGCAGCTCAAAAACGTCTGCCTTCGAAAAATCAGCGCTGGAAACGTCTGTCTTTTCTGTTTTTATAAGAAAAAAGAAAAACCAGTCAGCTAAGAGCCAAATGCGATAAATTGATTTATTACTCAATCTTTATTGTAATTTTTAATGCAGCAGTAACTAAATGGCAGAGGTTCTTTCTCTCGTTTTCTTATGACATAATCATTGTAATTATTCTAAGCTACCAAAAATTAAATAATAAATATAAAGCTAAGATAAAATTATAAAAAAATAACAAATTAATTACATGTATAATTTTTTCCATCTCCATTATTTATTAAAAAGCTTTTTACTTGATTTAAAGCTTCAAGCTAAAAAGCTAAGAAGGCTAATAGCTGTAGTAGCTAAACTCTATTATTATTATTAAATCACTTACATTTGTATATAAACAGGAAAAACGTCTGCCATTTGCATTTATTTGTTTTTGTGTGAGCACAAATTTTGAATATAAAAGGCAGACGCGATATAATTCTTTATGGTACCATTTTTTACACTTCTAAACGGATCTTAATTAACAACGTAAAGACAACGCAATGGCAGAGATTGTTCGTAGTATTAATATTACTTGGAACTGGAACATATGAAATTTCCAGCCATCGACTCCCTAACTATTATATGTTCAATGCTAGTTTTGAATTTTTGACAAAAAATTTATTTTTTAACGGTATAAATATCTCAAAATTACTTCTTCCTTCGTACAAATTTCTAATTCGGATATATGGTGGTATACAGCAATCAAGTTCTCTTTTGAAACACTTAACTTATCGACGTGATAAGTTAAGAAAAGAAAATGATAAATGTTTTTTTTTTTTTTCATTAAAATGTCGGCATACTTGTCTCTTTATCATACGAGTATGAATTATTATGTGTATCGTCGTTTAGCTCTGAAATTTTTTTGTGACATATCGCACAATATTGGCGTGGGGTACCGTCATGTTAAAAAAAAAAAACATGTCGTTGACATAGTGATCATGATGCATTAGCGTTCACCGTATAATAACAAAATATCCAGCCTCATTTTCAAAAAAATGATTCAATGATCCCACCAGCCCGAAATCGTATCCAAACAGTAGCTTTTTGAGGATACATCGGCTTTTCGGTAGTTTATCTTGGACTTGCAACATCCAAATCAGTGATGACACTTGGGTTTTGTGAAAATGTATTGAATAGCTTAAATGTACTTCAAATGTACCGATCATGTACTGAAAATGCGCCAAAAATACCGAATGGCTAAAACTTCACGAATATACTGACGAAGATATTTCACGACTAAAATATACAGAAAAAAGACGTTGTACATGAGACAAATGGCCGCCATGATGAAATTTCTGAATAATTATCGCCATAATTCTGCGATAATTTACCGATAACATAACACATCATCTCATTTTTTAACTCTGGAATCGTTTGCCATTAACCATGTACATCTTTTACTTGACCAAATAAAACAAAGTTCCGGGTATGTTATCACATGATTTTGATGTGCTAAGTTGTACATACAGGTAGTCCCCTAGTCATCGATCGTAAGTCGATTAAGTCGTAAGTCGAGTTTCATAAAAAATAACTAAAGAAAAATATTGCATACATACTGTACTACTTGTTCCAGCCATTTTTGGGATGATATAAAATTATTCACTTAAACAAACGTATTATTTGTACTGAAATAAATCGAATCCTTGTACATACTACTGTTTTTTTTAAAATTTTTTCTCATATACATATTTTAGGGATTCTCCGAAACTATTTTAAGCATTTTCTATGAAAAAAATTGATAAAAAAAATTGGTCGCAAGTGCGAATAGTCGTAAGTCGAACGGTCGTAAGTCGGGGACTACCTGTATTTCATTTTTTAGATCCACAGCGTTTTTTAATTTCTGCTTTGAAATTTAAGTTAATACCACAGAAAGAGGAACATTTTCCTGTAGTGCATTGTGCATTTATAATATAAATAATTGTTTAATTAAGGTTTTTGAAATGCTTTTTGACTTTGTTTATACAATGAGTGACATTCCTTTCTTATTGGGATATTTCGAATGATGATTTCACCGCCATGACGGCACATTGCTTTTGATTTCCCGTTTTCTTAACAGAGTACAGCGTCGGAATAATTTATTATTTTGTAGAATGCATCAACGAACTGGAAGGAATTCATCCTGACAGTACTGATGTTTCTCAAAAGTAATAACAACAGTAACAAGAAAAAACAACAACAACAACAACAACGATAATATGGCGCCGTTCCAGAACAACAAGTGGTTTGGCTTCATTCTGATTTTTTTTTTCTTTATATTTTTGTGCCAACATTGCGATGAGGTGTTTCACAGCGCCGCCAGTTTCACTTCATCGGGCGTTCGTTCCTCAGGCAGCTCAGCTACTTTCCACATAGAACAAGTTATTTTTGCAGCTATTGCAAAGGAATTGCCTACAAGGACCATTCGCCAGCACGAGTACCAAGCAGCTTTGTACGTTCGTTGGTACTTCATTATAGCGAAAAATTGTTTTGAGTTAAATTTAGTAGCAACGCGAGCTATCAGAAAAAATAACACAGGATCATCAAGCGTAGAAAATATCTGATGAGCAGCAACAGCAGCAGCAGTAGCAGTGTGGAAATGTTTTGTTTAATTTTTATACCCTACACAGAGGGTATATTCACTTTGTTATTCCGTTTGTACCGCATAGAAGGGGGCGTGGAAGGTATGGAAAAGTATATATATTCTTGATCAGCGTCACCACCTGAGTCGATATAGCAATGTCCGTCTGTCTGTCAGTCTGTCTGTCTGGCTGTTGAAATCAGGTTTACGAGAAAACTAAGCATGCTAACTCAATGAAATTTGGCACACAGGTCAAACCTTTTTGCAAGCTGCTAGCATATAAAAATTGGCGAAATCGGTTAACGGCCACGCCTTCCGCCCATACTCTGTGTAAATATACCCAAGTCCATTTTGAAAAAAAGATGCTGCGATTTTGATGAAATTTGGTGATTTGTTGAAGATGAAAACAAAATTAAGATTAGGTTAGGTTTGAAGTTTGCAAAGGCTCTAAAAGAGGCGTGGCACAGCCCTAAATTTTAACTTTTATAACGCCATAGCTCGTAAACCGTTCAAGATATTGTGATGAACTTTGGTACACGAATACAGATCTTATAAATCTTGAATTGTGCATAAAGTGGGCGGAATTGTAAAAGTGGGCATGGCACTTTTTAGAAATTGAAAATTTGGATTTTGTATAACTCCAAATCGGCACATACGATTTTCATAAAAATTTTAGGGATGAAACCACTGAAAGTAGTCATCAATACAAGTTTATTCAATATTCTGGAAAATTTTGTTGAAGGGCGTGGCACAGCCTATAATATTTATGAACGTTATAAAAAGAGAACTAACAACGCAATCGCTATGAAATTTAATATTGCAGATACACTTGCTAAAAGGTGTCTTCTTGCAAAATTTTGGTACAATGGTACCGTTGGGTGTGGCACCTCCCATATAAGCAAAATACGTTTAATGCTATAGATAGTGTACTATGAGAGTAATCTTCATAAAATTTTGTGTAGAGGATCCGGTTACTATAAGCTTTGAAATTCAATGAAACTTGACAAGTTTGCGTCAGAGGACGTGGCACCTCCCTCATTAACATAAAGTTGTAAGTGCTATTTTAAGTGAACTATTGATGGAATTGATTTGAAATTTTATGTAAGTGGCTTACTGGGTATTAGGTACATATGAATCAAAACCTTTTGATATACCAACAGTGGGCGTGACACCTCCCATACAATTAAAATACCTTAAGTGGCATAACTATCGAAATAAATGAGCAATCATACTGAAATTTGGTGAAAAAGGTTTGTTTATGGAAGGCTATTTTTGGATCAAAATCTGACTGGATTGTACCAGTGGGTGTGTCACCGCCCTAAATTTTAAGAATAATTACGGCACATATCGCAAACTATACAAGCTATTGTGATAAAATTTGGTTTGTGCATGTCAATCACGAATATCATTTATTGAAACAAAAGTGGGCGGAAGTGGAGAAGTGGGCGTGATATATTTCGTGTTTTTCATTTCTATTCTATTTTTTTTAACATTTCCCATATTCTTTTGAGATTTTCAGTTTTTTCCAACACTTTCCAACATTTTCGAACCTTTATACATTATTTTCGACTTTTTCAACCTCTTTAACATTTTCTTAACATTTATTTAAAAAGTTTTTTCACTGCAGTGTAGAGTATGTGAGTTTCGGCCTGGCCGAAGATAACACCTTTACTAGTTTTATCTTTACTTTGCTACTTTTAAATTCAACAGAATTTCCATATTTCTTTGCAATAGGTAGGTACTTCATTCCTACATATATGATGTTTTTCACATATAGTATATATATATTTTTTTTCTAAATAGGAACGTGTACACTTGAAACAACA
Organism: Meiosimyza decipiens; assembly: GCA_963680825.1. Lineage (NCBI taxonomy): Eukaryota > Metazoa > Arthropoda > Insecta > Diptera > Lauxaniidae > Meiosimyza > Meiosimyza decipiens. The sequence continues at coordinate 52,949,430 of OY804261.1, read as the reverse complement.
ACTTTTCTAATTTGATTTTGGTATTTCTGGTTTATTGGCATGGAATTTGTGGAGTAAAATTTTATGCCAATTATTAGTTTATGAAGTTTTGTTTTTGTTATTGGTTATTGCTTAGTTGTAAAAAAAACATATTTTAAAAATATGTATTTATGTACATTATTGTTGCTATTACTTATAGCATGTGTTGGTGGCTCATATGCCCGTAAATGCCTTGGGCAATGATTTTCCGGAGTCGCACCTACAGCTGCGTTCGATTAAATGTTAGTACAGGATAGCGTAAAATGAACCTTTAGTTTGAGTTCGTTATGTCCTTTTTTTAATGCAGAGTAAATGTTTCTTTTACGTACAATTTACAATGGGAATTTTATTGACCTAAACGTGAAAGACATTCTTGCCCTTTCCAACACATTTTCCATGAACTTTTGCACAAATTCAGGCGTATGACACGGATTCCATTGCGAATATTGGTGTTTAGTTAGAGCTTGGTCGATGGCTTATTGTGGAATAACACTCATCAGTGTTGCCAAGTTAAATAAAAATTAATTCCCGGAGTTCCCAAAATTAGATTATTTTTTCCTTGAAATTGCAAATAGAAAAATTTTTCTTATTTATTTTTATTTATTTTTTTTTTGTGTTGGAAAATCTTGAATTTTTTTTTTCAGAATTTTTACAATTTCTACAGGACCTCCTTGTACAAAAACATACGATTTTTTTCTGTTAAAAATATTTGTTAAATATTCATCAAATTTTCACTTGTTTTACCACTAAAATGGGTGTAATTGTAAATAATGAAATGTCCTTAGCCCATATGCAACAGCTTTGCTTGGAAACAAAATTGTTAATGTTTCTGACTATGCTGCACTCTCAGTAACACATCGAATATTTTCATATATATTATCAGAACAAACCATTGGATTTCAATATAAAGTTGAATTATTTTATAATTTAACGAGCAGTTGTCTTACAGCTACGCCCGTGCTGGTGTCACACACGTCGCACATATCAAAGAAATATTCTGCTGCAATCAATTACATGGGATATAATTTATTGGACAGTTTCGTCTATATCTCATGAAAAAAAAAAATCTCACAAAAACGAAACCATGGTAGTTATTCAAAAATTTTTGTAATAGTCGCAAATTGGAGGATTTTTGTGACACGGACTCAACATTTTTGTTTAACGAGAAAAAAACTAACATGTTAAATTAACTTCTTCGGACGAAAAACTTTTACTTTTTATCATTTGAGGAAAAAAATATTATTTTGTTTTTTTAAGGAAGCCTGGAATTGCTTTTGTACGTCTTGGTCACCTAGAAAATAGCATTTACTTTTTCAAAATGCATACACAATTTGAAAACAAATCGATTTAATAGCAAAATATATTTGATATATAACATTATATATTTATTTGAGTCAACCAATATTTGTGTCAAATCAGTACAGATGTTTTTATTTATTTGGTAAAATTCATGAAAATAAGTTCCAGCTATGCCTTGAATAACTTTCATTTAATACCTTCCCTAGCCTAAGGGTTGTTTATTGTTTAATTAAAGATTTGATACAGAAAAAAAAAACTAATTTTATTTAAATGAATGTTGGTTTCTAATTTATCTTGAGTTTTCAATTTTTTTTTGGTTCGATTTTGGTCACAAAGTCGTCACCAGTGTTTTTTTTTTGTACTAAAGTTTGCATTTTTCTGTTTTGCGAATCACCACAATTCTCATTAGGGGACACCAAATGTTTTTATTTTTTCTCTCTGTAGTATTGCCTACTTCTTAAAAATTAATTCAACCATTCAATCGATCGTGGTTTTTATCTAAGAACCATTGAGGTATGTGACGTAAAGTTTTATGAAGAAAGCTGCCAAAAACAGAACTGCGATTTATAGCGCATCTAGTTTTGGAGATATAGCAAACGGGATTCAAGGATATAGCTTTTAATAAAATCACTATTAGTTGGTGCACGATTGCGATTTCCGTGGCGCTGCGATCTGACGATGGATTTCGATAAGACACGTCAAAATAAATCGAATTTATTAAACAAAAAATTTCGATATTTCTTTTGGGTTTTGAGATATCGATGCCTAAAAATTTTAGTTTTGAGTATACTGGTTACTATAATTACGAGTTCCATGGCACCACGACCTAGATGGTTTACATGCTATAGCATGTGCAACACGGGCTATCGCTAGCCACAGTAACTCTACATAAAACCCATGGTAAGTAAGCGGCTCAGGACTTATATTCTCCATTATATCCAACAACGGCTTCGCGGCGGCTTTCTGGCATGGTTCAGAGTTTATGGTATCTAATTCTATCATCGCAGTTATTCTACATAAAAGTTATTTTGAAAACCAAACGAGACATCAATTTTTTTTTATTTAACATTTTCGATTGATTTTGACGTGTTCAATCGAAAACCATCGTCAGATTGCGATGTCACGGAAATCGTAATCTGCCCTTAGATGGGAAAACCTGAATCGATTTTCAAAATATAGTTGTCATATGAATGGTTTGTAACCTGTGCTATAGTTTTCGAGACATAAAAATTTTTCTAAATTTCTAACCAATTTTTTTTTAAAATACCGATATTTTTTGCAAAATATACAAACCAAACCAAATGAACGAGATCTATAAATATTGCTAAATGTGTAGTTTAGAAGACCTAAGGTTGGAGTCAATTTTCATTATAATTTTAGCGATTACGATACTTTTAATGTCACCGGCTCCACGCATATAAGTATGCTAATTTAAAAAAAATAACAAAAGGACTCACCTTGAGGAGCGTCCAAGTCAAATGCGTCTACAATGTCATGAATAATTGAATTCCTGGTGGTGTTTAAGCCACTAACAGCTGACATTTTCAGCAATAATAAAATTGCCATAACAATTAAACTCCACAAATATAAAGAGAGAAAAATTAAAATCCCAAATCAAATTTCATATTTTTGTGGCTCTGCCGACGTCGGTGCAGCCTCTACATTCAAAAAACAAACAAAAAAAAAAAGCGAGACTCCGCTGGCTGCGGCACTTTTCTGCCAAATTTTCACTTTTCACTGCAAGTCTTTAATTTTATATATTCCACAATTTTATGGAAACCTTTTTGATTTACACTTGTTCATTTAACAATAAATTATATCTTAAAAAGTGCACTTACAAATGCGCTCAGAAAATTGACAAAAATTATCACAATTTAGACGAAGAACAAAAACCGAAAATAAACTCACACGAACACGAACACACGTTAATTTGCGAATGCTAGTGATGTGCAAGTCAACAGCGATCAATTCGATTGCAATAAACTTTCCGTTATGAAGTCACTAGTGGTGTGCATGATGACCAGAGCAGGGTAAAAACGATTACTTTTGAATTTAAATTCTAGGTAATTGGTATTCGGAATCGAATTTTTCTATTCCGTAGCGAAAGTAATGATTTATTTGATGATCCCATTAAAGAAATCAAAAATTGAATTCAATTATTTTTGATTGCAATTAAACGAAATGTAATATGGAATTGCAACGAGAAATTCGAGTCATTTTTATCGAGAAAATATTATGCATCATGAGGAAAGACCGAAAACGGATTTTATAAACCACCTGTGGCGTTATCTTATGCACATTATTTTAAAAAAATTTTCCACCCATTGAAGCTAAAAGATTGAATATGACCTTCGTTAATCTACAGGTACCGATTTGGTACACATTCGACCTTTGAATATTTTTTGATAATCTTTTTTTATTTCATAAAATGAGACTGAAACAATAGTTCGAGTACTTTTGCCGATGTCCAAATAGCATTTGCATCGAATTTTTTAAAGAAATATGGGTAAATTGAATTTTCTAATTCTTAAGAAAATGATTTAATGACCATCCTTAGGAATGTCATATGAAATACCTTAGCTTTTATTTTGATTCCTTGAATGAAATCGATAGTGAATACATTCCTATTGCCATGGAATTTATGCAAAAATGGATTTTTAATTCCGATTTCCTAAAATGGAAAATGTCTCGATTACAAAATTTAGTTCCTTGAACGAAATCAACAAATGAATTAAATAATATTCCATGGAATTGGAAAATTTTTCTGCGACACATTTTAGTTTCTTGAATAGAATCGACAAATGAATCCATGGAATTAGAAACGATGATTCCAAATACCTTTTCCGTTAAATGGACTTTAGATTTTCGAATTCCAAGTTTTGTTTCTCAAATCAAGCATAAATTTTTTTGAGAAGTTTAGTTCACAAATGAGTGACTTCTACCCAGTTCTGTAGATATTATTAGTTTTAATAACAATTTGATCTGTTCACAGAATAGTAATCAGTACATTGGGATTCAAGCTCAACAAAAATTGCAATTATAAGAGATTAGGATGCCTTCCAGGAGACAAATAAGATTTGCTAGACACTTGTTCTAGGTATTCACGATATCCCTCATGCATAACCATGCCATTTATCTTGTACAAGATACTCCTGTATTTTCAGCGAATATCCTACAAAAAATGACCTCTGTATTTTTTGTGAAAAATCCTGTAACTATCGTGTTTTATTTTTATTGATTTTAAACTTTGCATTTCTCTTGAAAGTTAACGATCATTATCTCGCTCAATTTGTTCTTGTAGGTTTGTTTTCGTCAACCCTTACGTTGATAACGTAATCAAAACTGTTCTACAAAAAAAAAAGTTGCATAATAGGGTACTAACATGTCTATTACTTTCCAAGTTTTGAGAATTTTGTGTTTGTTGCGAAACGATGGGTTAAAATATATACTCATTTGGAAACTGAGAGTAGCGATAACAAAGAAATGGCAGCAATAGTGGAAAATGTTCTTTGTGTACCCGGCACAACCGCCTCTGTGGAGTGAGTATTCGCTTCCATGAACAAGAAGTGCATAGATGACAACTTTCAGTTAAAAGTTGAAACTTTGAAAGTCATTTTGATCGCTATGATCAATTTAAACGTGTCGTGCATTGATTTATACAATTGGATAAGTACAAAACGGGACATGCTGCAGAAAATCAAAGTGAAAGGCAACAAGTATTTTGTTGAAACTCAATGTGGAACTGAATCGAAAACGAATCAGACGGGGTATACATGGACGCAAACTCTTATTAAATTTAAGTGCCAATTACTATCTATTCTGCTTGAAAAAAAAATGATGCCCTGTAATAAATCCTGTTTTCGAAATATTAAATTCAGTAAAATTACACTTTTTCTCCAATTTATTCCTTGAAAAATTTATGGCATGGTTACTCATCCATATTGTTCTGTAGAGAAAAAGCTTTTCTAAGTAATTACTAAGTACATTAACAATTTTGTACACGGAAGTTACATCGAGATTGTAATCAAAAAATGGTATCTCATTTTAAAGGGTATGAAAAGACAAAAAATAAAACCTATCTTAAATATTATGAATAAAATTTCAATTTGGGACACCATTTTACTAAGACCTACTACTCAATTTGAGCAAAATCGGAGGGTTTTTACATTTCATTCGTATGCCATGTAATATCGCTAAGGAACTGTATAGAATAAATTGCGGATATTTTACCTTTTGATGTATGTATGTCGGCTCTAAATTATATCACAAATAATTTATCTTTCAAGTCTTTGCGGTAACTCAACCTTCACTCAACTCAACCTCAATTATTAAACTTGGTTAAAACCCTCCGTGAGAGACAATGTAATTACTACAAATTTAATTTTTATTAGTCAGTAGTCACATTTTTTAAGTCTTCTTAAACAAGGTCAACGCTCATTTTGCATATATCAAGTTATTTTACTTTGGACCGTAATGTAATAGAAAAAACCTTTGAGTCCAGTTCGAATAAGCGCTTTCGAATTATATACACATACCATATAAAAAAGTCAAACCCCTTATAGTTGCAGAAAATTCATACAGATCAAAAGATTTAGCATTAAATTTATGTTTATTATTTATTTGACTCATTTTATTTATTTTGATATTTCATTTTTATACTTATAAAACACATATTTTACTAAAAGCTGAACTTCGTCTTTTTCTATGTATCCTCGCCACCAAAAACACATACGCACAACTGAGCTGTCTAAATTTGGCTTAAATCTGTTGTTGCTGTTGTATTACTCGAATCCGCAATGCTACTTTGATTATGCGCGATGTTGTTGATGTTTAAATTGATATAACTACTAGTAAGTTCTGTTGTTGGTGGTTGTGTTGTTGTTGTTGTTGGTGTTGTTGTTAGTGTTGTTGTTAAACTGCTAGTTGATGATACTTCAGTTGTTTTTGTATTGTTGTCTTTATCAACACAATCATGCTTATCACCATCATCAATCACGCTCAACACTTGTTGCTCAGGATGTTGAAGCGATGATGTTGTTGCAACCAATATAGTGGTTGTTGTTGCCGCACTTTCGTTATCCTTACACTTCATCTGCATTTCATGTGAATTTTCTTTCGCTTGACTTTTGTTTTCTTCAACGATTTCTTTTGTAATTTTCATTTGATGTTGCTGTTCTTCAGCTGTCCATTGTGGTGTAGTTGTTGCTGTTGCTGTTGCTGCTGCCTCGAGCACTCGACCATGGTCGCTAGCACTGCTGCTGCTGCTGCTGTTCTTGTTGTTGTTACTGTTGCTGAGGTGTTCTTTTGAGTGCAACTCATTTTCTAATTGGGTAAAATTGTTGTTATTATTGTAGTTTGTTATGTTGTTGCCGCTTTTGTTTTCTCTATGATTAGTTATTGTTGTCGCCGTTGCTGCTGGTGGTGCTGTTGTTGCTCCCACTATTGCCGCTACTGTTTCTGCTATATTTGTTGGTATTTCTATTATTGCTGTTGGTGTTGCGTTCATCTGCGTTGTTGCCACGGTTACATTTTTTATATTCTCAACCTCTTTATTCTCCTCCTCCGCGTAATCTCTCGTCATTTCATTTGCTACCTCTAAGTTCAGCGAATTTTCCTCAGTTATTGGTTGTTGTTCTTGTTCCAGTTTTTGTTGCTCCTGCTGTGACGTGGGACTTTCATTTTCCATGTGATTGTTTTGTACAGTTTCCGAAACAACTGGTGAATTAGTTGCGGATGTTAAACTTTGATGTACATCTACTTCATTTGTTACGACACCTTGTCAAAAATATACAGAGGGATTAGATAAAATACGAGAAAAATAGATAGAATTAAAATTTAATGGATAACAAATTTTTCGAGTGGATATGTTTTGTCCTTTTTTGTGTATCTTAAATTAAAAATTTAATTTTAATTGGTTGTAATTATTGTTTGTTTTTAATTTTGGAACATCATTTTTTATTTCATCTTAAAGCCTTGAGCTCAAAGGAAATATTTTCAATTCATATGAAAAAAACGACTTTGCTAAAACGCAAAAAAATTCCGATTCGTTGTTCTGCTTTTTCGATTTTTTCATGTTTATTGGAATAGGAAACAAACTGTGCGCCGTTCACAGATTTGAGCTAGGAAGCTAAAATTTTGGGAGACATTTCTTTGAGCCCAATTTCTATAATATAGGCCTATGAGACCGCAAAAACAAAAACTCCTTCGGATGTATGTGCGCTAGGTTTGACAAGGAACGGTACCTTCCATGCAACTAAAATACACAAAACGCTAGATCTTGGCATCTAAGGCAGATTTTTTCTTCGTTTTTATAAGTCGGATTTTTCGTAAGATTTCAACGAAATTGGACTGAAACTCTGTCTGCACCGTTTACAAGTTTGAGCTTGGAAGTTGAAATTTTGGGACAAATAATTTTTTCAACCCCATGCTAAAACATAGGTAAAAAATAAAAAATATCTACAGAAGTTTCAAAATAAACACCCTAGTGCATACAGGGTGCGCTCGGGTCTCTTTCATGTAAGTATTTATGCCCTACACAGAGGGTGTATTCACTTTGGCATTCCGTTTGTAACGCTTAGAAGGGGGCATGGCAGGTATAGAATAGTAAGTATAGTCTTGATCAGCGTCACTACCGGAGTCGATTTAGCTATGTCCATTTATATGTGTGTCTGTCTGTCTGTTGAAATCACGTTTACCACACAGGTCACACCTTCTATCCAAGCTGCTAGCTTATGAAAATGGGCGCAATCGCCTACTACCCATATTCTAGGTACATATATAAAACCAAGCCCATTTTGAAAAAAGTTTTAGCGATTTTGATGAAACTTAGTGATTTGGTGCACATATGATCAAAAATAGGATTGGGTTAGGTTTTAAATTTTTAAAGGCTTTTAAAAGGGCGTGACACAGCTTTAAATTTTGACTTTCATAACGCCATAAATAGTAAATCGTGCAAGAAATTGTGATGAAATTTGTGTATCTTGAATTGTGTTAAAAGTAGGCGGAATTGGAAAAGTGGGCGTGACACTTTCCATTAAAAATTTTGATTCTGTATAACCTGAAATTGGCACATACGATTTTCATAAAATTTTACAGACGGTAAATTCGAAATTGCCGTCATCAATACAAGCTGCTACGTCAGTATACTAGAAAATGTAATTGAAGGGCGTGGCACAGCTCATAATATATAAAAACTTTATAATTGGAGAGCTTACAACGTAATCGTTATAAGATTTAGTATAGCAGATAAGCTTGCTAAAAGCTATCCCATAGAAGCAAATAATCTTCCTAAAATTTGGTGTATATATGTAAGTTATTATAAGCTTCACAATTAAATGGATTCCGAAGGAATTGCATCAGTGGGTGTGGCACCTCTCATATTAATATAAAGATGTAAGCGCTATTTTAAGTAAACTATTGCAGCAATTCGTGTGAAATTTGATGTTGCTGCAAGGCATAAAAATCGGGCAAAATAGCACAAGTGGGTGTGGCACCTCCCATACATGTAAAATACCTTAAGTGGCATAACTATCGAAATATCTGAGCAATCATACTGAAATTTGAGAAATTGCGAATTGTTTATGGAAAGCTAATTCTGGATCAAAATTAAACTGGATTGTACCAGTGGATGTGACACAGCCCTAAATTTTAAGACTAGCTGCGGCAAATATTGCAAGACATGCAAGCTATTGTACTAAAATTTGGTATTTGAATGTCAATCACCATCATAATTTATGGAGCCAAAAGTAGGCGTAATTGGAGAACTGTGCACAGCATATTTCGACTTTTTTTCGAAATTTTTTAATATTTTCCATATTCTTTTGACTTTTTTGACTTTGTTCGATTCTTTCATTTTCTTTGAACTTTCTTCATTAGTTTCTTTAATTTTTTCACCGATTTTGAATTGTTTCAACATTTTTCAAGCTTTTGCAGTTTTTTTTGTTTGAGTTTTCAACCGCTTTCAACTTTTTCCATGCTTTTTCGACTTTTTCAACATTTTCCAGGATATTTCAAATTTTTTTTGATTTTTTTCAAATTTCTTCAATATTTTTCATATATTTTAGACTTTTTCAGTTTTTCTAAACTGTTTCAACACTTTTCAATCTTTTCACATTTTAAAATGTTTTTGAATTATTCAACCTTTTCAACGACTTTTCAAAAATCATTTGGAAGGCACTTTCAATGCAGTGTAGGGTTCATGAGTATCGGCCTGACCGAAGATAACACCTTTAATAGTTTATTTTTCAACTTGAAAATCGCATTACATTCTGTATCTAACCTTCATAAAAGTAGGGGTAGTGGGCGGCCTTCTGCCTAGGGTCAGGGTTAACATTCTCGAATATGTCCAACTCCCGCTAGCCACAGTAATTCTACATAAAAAATAGTGAAGAATGCAATTTTCAAACTATTGATTTTGTTTTATTGTTGTTTTAGAGTAACGAGAGATTGCTAAATAAGGCCAGAACATCACTCGTCTATAGAAGCTTTGAAATTGATTGTGCCTTGCGTAACAAAGAAGCTGCTTCTGAAGCCAAAGGTGCATATGGCCTGCCAAACCATAAATTGGTTTCGAAAATTCGAAATTTTTTTATCATTGAATTTACTAGGCACGTCCCTTATCTTTGGTAACGTGAAATATTCGTGCCCAGTTAGCTGCATAAAATCTGCTTTAACGTAAGCTTTGTTGCTCATAACGCAATAAAAATTGCACCAAACCTTTGCCGTTAAAAAAGCACTAAATTGTTGCAGTTTGTTACTGCGCTCCATTAAAGAACCTTTGCATCAATACCTAAGACAGCGCTAAGTCCTTTAACGTAACCACGTTTCCCCTTGATAAACCTGAGCGGTAGCTAAATACAGTTAAGCTTTATTGGTATTTTGCTATGTTTTCAGAATTTACCAGGTTTGCGAAAAATTAAAATTTGCATTCCATTAAAAAGTAGAAATTTATTTATTTAAATACTAAAACTTACCATCGACGGTTGTTGTTGTGCCAGCAGCATTTCCATCAACGCTGTTGTTTTCTACTGTTGCCCCAACAACATCTGCAAGACTACTACTACTACTACTGCACAACGTTGTGGTCGCTGTGGTAGGTGTGGTGTTGGTTGTTGTTTCTGTCGGTGCTGTTGCTGTTGCTTGACCATCTGTTACTCCATTTGTTGCTGTTGCTGCTGCTGCTGCCGCCGCCGTTGCAGCTGTGGCATTTATGTGTATTGAACCCAAATTGATACGCTGCAAATTAGCAAATTGTACGCGAACACGCACCGGTTGCATCCAACCGGTACCGAAAAGAGCTCGACGTATAGTATTCACAGCACCGCCACGACGTTCCATAAGCGGTCGCATGATATCACCAACAAAAGGCGGTAGACGTCGCAACTGTTGAGCATCAACAAGTTGCTGCTGCGGCGGCGGTTGTCCCAGCAGCTGCTGTTGATTACCAAAGATGCGATTTACCACAATTGTGGGTTGTAATTGCTGCCCACGTTGCTGTTGTTGTGGATGCTGCTGTTGCTGTTGCTGGCCATGTGGCGTAGCAGCACCAATAACAACAGCGGCAGCGGGCGCATTTTGATTACGGTTGATAAACAAAATTTGCGCCTGTTGCGTAATGACAGGCAGCTCATAGTGATGGAAAAAGTAAAGCATTGAGTGCTGCAAAGAGGAAAGTAAAAGAAGGAAAAACATGAAATGAGAAACTAAATGGCGTTAAAAATGTTACGAAAATTGCGTTGCTTTCTTTTGGCAAAATCTGATGCGTTTTTTTGTCACATTATTGACAGGCTTCAGAGGCCCCTTTTTAAGATGTCAAAATTTAAAAAGGCACAAAAGCGATATTTCTGAGTTGATGCAACTTGTTAAGGAAGTACGGACAAAAAATCTTCTTAAATTTAAATAGGAATGAACTAACTTTGTGGCTGCTTAACTGGAGCTTAAAAATTTAATTTTGTTTAAATAGTCGACTTCAAGTGTTTTGCGCACAGTTTTAATATGGAATGGAATGAATCATATTTAATGATTAGCTGTTGATTTAAGTTTTTGGGCCATATGCACTTTAACTTATGATCACAAAAAAGGCGATGTAACGACCAAATTCGGTTAATACTTAACTACCAAAATATGTCACAAAGCCCAGATCTTAGTTAACTTATGAAACAAAGTTCGGGCGTTATGACTTTCAATTTGGCCCCTACGACTTCTAGGTTCATTAATACTAAAATTTTGGGCATTATGACATTTTGTATTATTAATATTTTGAAATTATTCGAAAAATGCTACACGTCATCAATAACCTTGACCTTGATATATGTTATTTTTGAGATTGTTCTGAGAACATTTATGTGTATATACATAGTGCTTTCTACGGAAAATCGGACACTATTTTGCACGACGAGTACTAGTTTCGTCCGTTGCTAACCGGACTCATCAGTGACTTTTAAGCCAATTAATAAGAATTTTTAAGCCTGATATATTTCTTTTTTTACAAAAATCTGTTGAGAGCTCAAATGTCTTAATTGTTCATTCTGTCATCTGTTAACAATATTCAGTTCACAATTTGTTAAGTTTCATACAACAACGCATTTTTCCCGCTCGTAAAGATGTCGAATTTTGTGCCTGAAAACTCTCATTTGCGGGAAGCATTGATTTTCTGTTTCCATTTGAAGAAAAACGCTTCTGAATCGCATCGAATGCTTGTTGAAGCTTATGGCGAGCATGCTCTTGGTCGTACACAGTGCAATGAGTGGTTCAATAAATTTAAAAGTGGTGATTTTGATGTGATAAATGAGGAGCGCGGCCGGCCACCGAAAAAGTTTGAAGACACCGAATCGTAAACATTATTGGACGAAGATGATGGTCAAACGCAATAACAGCTCGCTGAACAACTTAATGTGACACAACAAACCGTTTCCTTGCGTTTGAAGACCATGGGAAAGATTTTAAAGGTCGGTAGATGGGTGCCACATGAACTGACCGACAGGCAGCAAGAAAACCGAAAAACCACTTGTGAATTGCTGCTCGTCAGGCAAAACAGAAAAGGTGTTCTCCATCAAATCATCACTGGCGATGAAAAGTGGATTTATTTCAACAATCCCAAACGAAAAAAATCATATTTGAGCCCCGGCCAACGACCCAAATCAACGCCAAGACCAAATCGCTTCGGCCGAAAGACAATGCTGTGTATTTTCTGGGATCAGCGTGGTGTTATTTGGTATGAGCTACTAAAACCAGGTGAAACAGTTACTGGTGCACGTTACCATCAACAATTGATCGCTTTGTACCGTGCTATACGTCAGAAGAGGCCCGAATTTCAACTTCGCCATGACAAAATTGTATTCCAAGATGACAACGCATCGCCACATCGTGCAGCGGTCAATAAAAACTTGGTAGAATCGTACAACTGGGAGCCCCTGCCCCACCCGCCGTACTCACCGGACCTGGCGCCATCCGATTACTATTTGTTTTCATCGATGGGACACGCACTCAACGATTCGCACTTCAATTCTTACGAGGAAGTGCAAAAATGGCTCGATGAATGGATAGCCTCAAAAAACAAAGAATTTTTTTTGGCGAGGAATCCATAAATTGCCTGAAAGATGGAAAAGATGGGTAGCTAGCGAGGAGAATTACTTTGAAGATTAAATTTGGAACTATTTTCGCAAAATGAACGTGTTTTTTTGAATAAAAAATTACCGGTTTCATATTTGTACACACCATTATATCTCGAATAAAATTTGGTAACTTTAACTCTGAATTTATTTAATATAAACAAATCTCATTTTAACAAAAAAATGCAACAAATCGAGTCAAATGTGAATTGTTCATGTAGGCAGTTTAAGTCAATTGAGGATATTAAATTTGATAGTTGAAAAAAATATTTTTAGAAACATTCGATTACTGTATTGATTGGAAAGATTGTAGCTTCAATAAGTTGTCTATAACTCCCTTTATCTTTGCAATGGCACTCTGCTACTTTTACTCCTACATTTATTATATTTTTTTTGCTTCATATAAAAAAAGATTCGAAGCTGATTATGGGCGCCCCACAGTGTGGAAGTTGCGTTTTGCTTTGGACAAAGCTACCTCCGGCCCTGAATTCTTAATTCATTTTGATGTACTTGGGCTTAAAATATGGGGAATTAACTATACTTTTAGATGTGATTGCCACTTTTTCAATTTGGGGATGAATAATTATTTAAGTAAGGGATGATATCAAGAATTTTTTCTCTTCATCCAAGCCAATCTATTAAGATGTAAGGACTGTCCCAGAAAAAACTCTTTTTTTTTTTATATTATAATCTGCCTGATAATCTTATAGGTCTAAAAAGACACAATATTTGTTCTATATAAAGTGACGTTTAATATGATGTATAACACTTGAAGATAGCACTTCTAACGACAAAGATTACTAGCAAGCAATAAAAGGACCGCAAACTGATTTTGTCTACACACCTACAAATTCCAGAATTAAAATATTCAGCTATAGCAAAAAATAGTTGATGCATCAGAGAGAACTGGCTTTACGGATATTTCTAATTATAAGAAAGGTCTACCTATTTCAAAAAAAATAAGGGGCCCAGACAGAAAACCAGAATTTTCTAGCCCAAAGGTAGCGGCGAAGATTGAGCGCCCTTTTAAGCAGAATCCCAAGACTTCAGTGCGATATATGGCGGCTAGAGCAGGCACATCAAAATCTACTGTACAAAAGATAACGGAGAAAAGTAAGCTAAAAACATATAGAGTTCAAAAAGTACCAGACCGTTCTGATCACAAGCAGTTGATGGCTCAGATGCGAGCCCGAAAATTGTATGAAAGGTACCTGTCTAAATTTGATTGCTGTGTTATGGACGACGAAACTTACGTCAAAGCAGATTTTATGCAGCTACCTGGGCACGAATATTATACATCACCGAAAGAGAGGCATGTGTCTAGTATTTTTAAAGGAAAATAAATTTCGAAATTTCTGAAGCAATATATGGTTTGGCACGCCATATGCACCTGTGGTCTCAGGAGCAGCTTCTTTGTTACACAAGGCACACTTAATTTCAAAGATTGTATAGACGAGTGCTTCGAAAAACGTCTTCTACCATTTATTCGTACACATGAGGGTACCGTGATCTCCTTGCCTGATTTAGCAAACTCTCATTACTCTAAAGCTACTTAGGAATGGTATCAAAGTAAAAATATCAATTTCGTACCAAAAATAGCACATCCGCCGAACTGGCAAGAGCTTCGCCCCCTTGAAAGATAATGGGTTCTAATGAAAAGAGATCTTCGAAAGAGTGGTAAGACTGCAAAAAATTTACAAGACTTCAGACTTAACTGGAAAAGATCCTACTGTACTTTCGAGAAAACTTAGTTATACTTATTTTGAACACTAGCCATTATTAATAAAAAAGGAAAACAGACCAAAAAACTTATTGGATATTTGTTTATAACTAAAAAATAAAACGTAAGTTTTTTCTGGGACTTATAAATATCAGAGCTGTGAAAGAAATCATTAATTTTCAATTGAAATTCATTGAATTCACAGCCAAAAATGCAGCACTTAGAGTGCAATTATTTAAAAATGAAGTCGTCTATAGACTTCAATGCCATCTGCCAGTCTGCAGCTTTTTTCATCGTAAATGAGTGCAAATATTCTAATGACGTCACATTTTGTATTGGAATCATGATTGAAAGAATTGTGATTTCATTGAAGTCACCTGAAATCACTTTGAAGTCGCTAAAGTCGATTAAAATGCCTTTTTATAAAATATATTTTTGAATTATATGAACAGAACAAACATCAAACGTCGAGTTTACATCGTTAATCGGAGAAATTTCTCATATCAACTTTAACCGGCGATTTGCACGTTCGATGTTTGTAACTAATCGGCGTTCAGGAACAAATCTCAGTTTAATCTACGACTTAATTGAATTAAATTAACAGAACTTAGAGATTCTTACTAATCGGCCAAAAAGTCACTGATGAGACTTAGTCTGTTTTGAAAACCATATATCTACTTAAACAATATTTCATCAAAGCTAATTTGATGACCTCGATGGACTCGATGGACAGAAACTCCAAGTACGTGTGGCTTATCGAAATCAACTTGATCAGGAACATTTACTTATTACGCATACCTTCCACGGTAATAGTGTCGGCTAAACGACCTTTCCATACTTTTTTGTCCACTTTTTTGGGCAGGGGTATAATTTTTGTAAAGTTTGCTAAATCTTTAAACCTAGTGTAGGTATCGCTGCGATCACTGTGATTCAAAATAAATCTAATTTCATTGCAATATTTCACAAATTAAAAGAAGTATATCTGTCGGAATATGAGCCTTAGCACTTACAAGAAAACTCATTTGAGCATATCCTTTTTCGAAGTGATATACATAGATAGCTGATGTGCTTGAGTAGAAGCTTTTTTTAAGATTTAATATCAGCTGGAATTGCACAGCATTTCGTTGAAAACTTAGTATTCGGAATATTGAAAATCTATCATTTAAGCATTCACGATAACGTACATATCGGTCTTAACTGGTCTGCTGGCATATTTTATTCAATATGCGCTGAAACGATTGATTAGGATTACAAACGCGGGAATTGGAAAAACGAAATTGAGCTCCCTAGTTCAAATTATTATAAAAAAACAGAGGGTTTTAGTCACAGTACCTTTAGACATTTTAAGCGTTTCTTCTTAGCAGCAGCAATGATTTGACTTTGCAAGACTTTTTATGCACAAATGTTACTCCAAAATTTTAGAGAAATTGAATTTTTGGGGTTTTTTTTTTAAAATCTATTTCAATTGAATATTGGTTTGGTCAACGAAGAAATATGTTGCATAAGTACTTATGTATATGGAATGATGTTAATTGAAGGAAATAATATTCTGAATTATATGCTCGCATGTACGTGCAACAAAATCATCTCATTTAACTAATTTTCCCTGTACCTACTCGTTTGCGATTTCTATTTTTAAAGAGTATGATATTATATTTTATGCTACTTGCTGACGTTGCTGTTGTTGTAGTTGGTACTGTTGTCAAATGCTGTTGCCATTGCAACAGTCACTGACACTGCTGCTGCTGCTGCTGCTGCTAACCAGCAGTTGTCAGTTCCCCAGTATATCTGTTGACACGTGAGCATTTGGTTTTTCAATCGATAGTTGCCACGTGATTTGTGCGCAACACGTGATACAGCATTCACTCTTGTCAATTAATACTTTATGAAGTTGGCAGTAGTAGCAGCACCAGCAGCAGTAGAAGTGGCAGAAGCGACAACACATGCATTCACATCAGCAACAGCAACAGCAGCGGCTTCAGTAACATCAACAGCAAAGCGAAACAGGAAGCCCTGCTATTCAGTTTGAAAGTATTTCCGTTCCATAAAGGAATGCCAACAACAGCAAAAGAGATGCAGTCATAATAATAATAGTAACAACAACAAAAACAACAACAACAACAACAGCAGCAATGCATAACTTACTATATTAACTATTGTGCTATCTGTTGTTGTTGGTGTTTTCTCTTTTTGGTGTAATTGCATATTGTACCGATGCACTATATAAATATTAGAGTGTTTCGAATTATCGCCGATATTTATGAAAGAGTTTAGCTACTACAGCTATTATAACATTCTTAGCTATTTGGATTGCAGTTTTGAATTAAGTTAAAAGCTTATTAAAAATAAATTCTGAAAATGAAAACATTATTTTTTAATTTTTCTCATCTTTTTCGCACTCTCCCAAAATTTGCGAGCATCGAAAACCTAATAAAAAAAATAATTCACAAGATTGTATGTTTAAGCCATAAATTTAAATTTTTGAGAAATTTACGTTTGTAGTTCTTGTTCATCTATATATATAATAATGAATTGGAATACGGGTCCAGGCAGAAAACCAGAATTTTCTAGCCCAAAGGTAGCGGCGAAGATTGAGCGTACTTTTAAGCAGAATCCCAAGACTTCAGTGCGATATATGGCGGCTAGAGCAGGCACATCAAAATCTACTGTACAAAAGAAAACGGAGAAAAGTAAGCTAAAAACATATAGAGTTCAAAAAGTACCAGGCCGTTCTGATGAAAAGCAGTTGATGGCTCAGATGCGAGCCCTGTAGGGATAGGGACAGGGATATTTATTGGGTAATGATGGGGATATGGATGGAGATAGGGATGGGGATAATGATGCGTATGGAGCTGGAGATAGGGACATGAGCAGGAAGGTCAGAACAACGTCTGCTGGGTACACTAGTTTTTGATAAATTTCAAGCTTTTATTTAATTTTTTGTGTTTACTTTATGCCTTGAAAAAAGAAATAGTGTTTTTTAAAAGCCATATTACCATATTATTTAAATAGCTGCATGTATTTATGCAGCCAATACGATGTCGAAAAAAATCGGAAAAATAAACTTAAAACTTGAGATTACCTGAAAAATAAGAATAGAGCCACTCCTTTGAATTCAGCGATCATAGTGGCATTTGAAATATGTTAAAAGAGCTCGCATAACTTTAAAACACCATTTTTAAATTTGGGTAATTGCGGAGCAGCTCGATTGGAAGGTATTCGTGGAAAAATCAAACATGAGAGATATAACTTCAGATATATAGCCCAATTTATTGCTTTGTTTTTTAAGTCTGTACAGAAGTGAATTGGATAAAACGTGACTTTGATGCATCACGCTTGTGTGACATTTTGAAATTTTCTAAGTTTTTAAGCATTTTCCGAAATTTTTAAATTTTTTGTACTTACTTAAAAATTGCCGATTTTTAAACCAATTTTTGGATTTCTTAACATTTTAAAATTTCAATATCTTCCGGCTTTTAGGATTTCTTCAACTTAACTTTTTTTTTACATTTTTCGATTTCCTCAGCATTAAGTTTTATTTTTTTTATCCACTGATTATTAATTGCAATTTAACAGAATTTTTAAATGAACGTAAATTAAGCGCACGTACTTGATTTAAGCGCATTTAAGCTAAGTAGCTAAGGAGTATAGCTACTCTACTAAAATTATTTTAATAAATACTAACCAGTAAAAACTCCCGTGGGCGGACACCTACGGTTATAGTGCTTTTGTTCGGTCATGAATGTCCGCCTGCGGGAAATGTCGAAGAAATAGAACCAATATAATAAAACGACACATGCGATCATCAGATAGCAAAAATTTCATCAAAATGGGAATTCTATATTTTCAACAACACATACTATCGCCGTGGTGCTCACAGCATACCTGTTTACAAAAGAATAAGTGCTACGCTTATCTCAACATTTGAAAGCACCATTGTACTAAGGGAACACAGGGGAATCACCGATTTACATGCAAGACTTTTATTTATCAAATGATGAATAAAAGTCAAATGACACTATGATGGCTGAGATCAAAGGAATGATCGCAGAGTTTTGTTTATATCTTTCAGGCAACCTCGAGTTTTCGGATATTGTGACGTTTTTTGATTGATGTATTATTGATCAGCTTCTGCAACAACATTTTTTTCAAATGACATATTATCTCGGCAAAATTTTGGGGTGTCCACAGTATATTAGCGTTTCAAATTTAAACTACTCTACTGTATATCGATGTGTATTGTTGTTGGTATAAACTTTATTTCACTTGTTTTGCCAATTTAAATGAAATATCTTTTATCGTCATCGACGTCGTTGTTGTAATTGACGTCAATTCCAGCAAAAGGAAATAATTTGGAAAATCATTTTCCGTTTTAGTGACAGAGTGATAATAATGACTGGGCTTTGTGTCCACAACCTTAAAACCTCAAACTTTATTTATGCTGCTTTCTCGCCTCTTGCTTACCTGTATAAAGAGCCATGAGGAAATTAACGCCAGACTTCTGTTTTGTCCACTGAAGCGATAGTGATAGGCATAGAATGCAAAATGATAGAGGTAAAAGAAGCTGAAAGAGAAAGAAAGAAAAATTATAATTACAATATGTTCCTTTTCATTCAAATATAGACCCAAAAAAGTTTTAAAGTCTACATTGCGGACAGCTTTTTTAGGTGGACAAGATGCCATTAGACCCAAATTCAATTAAAATGATTCACACTAAAAGGTATTTGGGTAACAAAATGCTGGAATTATCATTGATTGGACAAAATAAATATTAAACACGTAACTTTAACCTGTGTATGTATTCGCAACTCGTAACTCGCATATGTATGCGAGCAATGTCATACGAAACCTTTAGTTTTAATTAACTTTTCAACAGAAATAAAAGAAGATATCGAAATTAATTGGAACTGCTTGCAAACGATTGAATATCAATTTACAAATTCCATTTTGCGCCGTCGCTATTGGACAACCGATAAACCGGAAACGGAAATTTTATGCCAAATGTATGCTCTTTGTTTGAATGTGTATGTGTTTGCATGCGTGCTATGAAGAAAATTGTTAGCTGACCTGCAACAATGATGACAGAACTAACAAAATAAATGAGAAACAGAAGAAAAAAAATGGAACGAATGACAAAAAACAATCTTGTTGATTATATTTATTTTAAAATGAGTACGAATTGCTTAAATTGAATTATATGTATGCATTTGTTTGTGTTTGTGTAATGTAATACATGCTCACATATACAAATACATAAAAAAAAACATGGAAAAGATGGAGTTTTTTTGTTCAATTTAATAGCAAATTGATAGGACAAAACGCGATGAGCAGGACTTTGATAAGCAAGGCAAGTAATTTACATTTGGTAGATAAAGGACGTTAGATACACCTTTTATAAGCAACACGCACACACTTTAAAATAGCACCTACATTTGATGAATCTGATCCAGTGAGAAATATGGACGGGCTCCTTTCCTAGCCATCGAAGTTGGCTAGGAAAGGAGCCAAGTACGAAAAGGTCACAAAAATGGCAAAATTTGAAGAGATTAATTACTTAAGCCCGGTGCCCGGAAAAAAGTTGAATTTAGCATGTAGTAGGCCGAATATTTTGCACATCGAATACACTTAGGGAAAAGTACAACGATTTTTGAGCCATGTGTTTTGTTGACAACAGCTTTTAAAATCGTGTAAGAAAATAATTTCAATTAACTGGAGATGGTGTTAAATATTAAAATACAAATTCATATTCTTTGCATTTCCATACAAAAAACGTAGCTGGAAAGGATTAATATTAAAATATTCACCCATTCAGATCAGTCATTTAAGGGGAATGATTGATTAAACAGCGGAATGAGAGATAATAAGTAGAGATTTGCTACAAAGCTTTGCTTTAACATTTTATAAGATGGCTCAAAAGTCTCCTTAGAATATCATGTACGCCAGTCAAGATATTCAAGGTCAAAGGTCGCAAAAACCGTTTTTTTTTGCAAATATGACATTTCGTTCGCTCAGAATGACACTTGGAGTTGTTAGAAAATTTTTAGAGCATAAAGTTCTCTAAAAATTTGGTCTTGGGCAATATTTTGTATACATATTTGACCATTTTTAAGATAGAGCGCGATTTGTGGGGAGCGCTTAGGCGTATCTATGATAACTATTTAAGCTATTTAAGATTGCAAATTTTTCCTCTTCATGATAGTGGTGTTAATTTATAATCGACAATAAACTATACTTAACATAGCATCAAGCAGATAATCATAATACATTATTTAGATTTAAAAAAAAAAAAAATTCAGTAAACATTAAATCTGGAACCTTCAAAAAACACGTGTCAGAAAGATTTAATTTGAAAAGTTCAGGAAACTTTGAATTCAGAAACAGTCCAAAATGATTTCATGTGCAGCAGTACATCTGAAATGTATAAGAAATATTTCTGTAATCATCCGTTTGTAATATTTTAAATGAAACATTTCTGGTACGTTACGTATTGTTTCTGAAACGTTACATGAGGAGTGGGTAGAAGACATTCGTATTAGTGAAGCAAAATGAATGAACATATAAAGTTAATTTCATTATGTATTTAAAAACAATAAGGTAAATGTCACCAGAGGGAGGGGGGGGGGGGGGGGGAAGCGTCTCGTCGGATCTCAAAAAAATCTCACCAAGGGGAGTGGGCTCCGAATTTTCAAAAAAACACCTCAAGTATTTTATGGACGACCTCTTACTTCATACCTGATAAGATAAGGTACTAGGGTACCTTTCAAAAAATGGCGGTAAAATTGAAAAAATACCTCTAATTTGAACAAAATCGAGATCCCACTAGTTTTCAGGTTCTTGAAACCTTTACGAAAAACGTAATTTTTAAGACATTTTATCTCGAAGATCATATGAGATATTGCAATGCAATTTTAAATACGGATGATCATCAAAACTAGTTAGAGTTAGAGAAGTGGCCGTGATACTTTTCAAGTTTACTAGAAACTACTCAATAATACTTACTCGAAAACACCGTCCAAATTCGATTCTTATGTCAGAGAAGATTGAAGCAGTGCATAAAATAATTATGCAAGATCGGCATGTGACATACCATGAAATCGAGGTAGCCATGGGCATTAGGTTAATGGAGCATACACAATAATTTACACGAACAAATGTAAAATCGGTTTGTGCGCGTTGGAGTCTGCATAGTTGGAAAATTGCACAAAAAAGGCCCGTGTTGATTGCTGTAAGGAAATTGTCAAAAAATATTATCGTGGAGCATCACATCAGCAATCGAGTGTGTACCAAAAAGAGCCAAGCTCAACAAAGGTAGTTCGTCAACGAAGCACTTCAAAGCAAATGGCGATCTGATTTTCGAATATTAATGGCCATGTAGCTAAAGTTATGCTAGAAACTCGTAGAACAGTTAATTCTGGATAGTACACAATCATTTGTTTATAGAAGTCTTCAATCAAGTAAGGAAAACCAACAAGCGACGTGGAATCATCTATTGCCATGGCTATACGAGCACTCACACATCGGCCGGGACAACTCAATATTTGACTGAGGAATATGCTGCATATTTGCAAGCAAAGAACTAAAATAAAATCCTTTTGCATGCACCGTAGTTTTCGATTTTTCTGATTCAAGATCCTTCAAGAGAAATTCTCAAGTAGCTTACTTCCGTAACTAATTTGGGTTGCTCACGTCAATGTTTTTGTTTATTTTAATTCGGTTTAAAATAAACCGTGATATTATTGATAAGTTTTAAATAAAATATTACAAGGCCAAAAACTGACAATTTATTTATCTACCTCCCAATGTCTAACTTTCTTATTGGGATCTTATGCAATGCCATGCCAATGACGCTCAAGAATTAAAACTGGTAAGGGTAAAGTGAGCATTGGTTTAGCTTTAGCTGTTACCATGTAGCAACCGCAGTAAACAGTTATTTTATATTTTTTATCAACGAATTATGGCGGATCATCCTTGACATAAATATGTATCTAAGTATCTAAGCATGTGTATGCCATCCATCTATCCATACATACGTATGTCCATCAATGATATGAAGGCTCCTTCAGTGCTCCCGGCTAAAATGATGATGATTATTATTTTTCAATAAAATGTTTAACAAAACAAAATAAAATGGGTCATTCGACATGACATAAGAGGTAGAAGAAGAAGAAGAAAAAAGAAACAGTAGAAGCAGAACCGATAACAAATCGACCGCCTGAATAACAGCTCAACAGCGGAAGACTTTCGAGTGCGCCGGGACACCGATACAAGAACTACAATGGATGATATGGGGATACAAAGTGTTCGGTTTGTGTGTGCAAAAGTGAAACCATCTAATAACCATGCCATGGCGCATTCATTCGACCATCTATACACTCATCCATTCATCCATCTTTTGTTATGGGTGCGGAGAAAATTCACAAAATAACAACAACAATAACAATAAATACACAGGAGGTTTAATAATATAAATAATTGCTATTGAATGTTGGAAAAAATGGGGAAATATACTTTCCTGCGATGAGACGAGTGAAATGTTTTCGAAACGACAGTTTGTCATCAGTTGGTACAGTGGAACAAAGTTAAAACATATAAGCGAATATTCATAATAATTTTTAAACTGTAGTCTACACTTAGACATAAAGACTGTCCCAGAAAAAACTTGCGCTTTGCTTTTTAGTTATAAAAAATACCAAGTAATTTTTTTTTTTTTTTTTATTAATGGCTACTATTCAGATAAATAACTAAAAGCTAAGTAACAATTTTATTTTTTCTATAAAAATTCCGTACTTTTTTCGTAAGGCCGGCCCTTCATTAAATTTTGTCCAGTCGTTTCATCGACAGTATGGTACAATTTTTTTCACTTAAGTCTGAAGTCTTGTAAATTTTTTGCATTCTTACCACTCCTTCGAAAATCTATTTACATTAGAGCCCGATATCTTTCAATTGAGCGAAGCTCTGGACAGTTGGGTGGATTAGCTATTTTTGGTACGAAATTGATCTTTTTTACTTGCATAACATTCCATCGTAGCTTTAGAGTAATGAGAGGTTGCTAAATATGACCAGAACATCACGGTACTCTCATGTGCACGAATAAATGGTAGAAGACGTTTTTCGAGGCACTCGTCTATATAAACTTTCGAATTGATTGTGCCTTGTGTAACAAAAAATCCGCTTCTGAGACCATATGTGCATATGGTCTGCCAAACCATATATTGCTTCGGAAATTTCGAAATTTTTTTTTCTTTGAATTTACTAGACTACTACTAAATCAGTTCGCGGACTTTTTGTTGTTTGCTTGACATCTTTGTCGTTAGAAGTGCTATCGTCAAGTGTTATACATCATATTAAACGTCACTTTATATAAAACAAATATTGTGTATTTTTAGACCTATAAGATTATCAGGTAGAGCATAATACAAAAAATATAAAGGGCATGTTTTTTTTGGGACAGTCCTTATGTATGTTAGTGACAGTCCAACACTGAAATTTGCTAATAACCCAAGAGCCCGCTGTAGAAAAGTCGAGTGTCACTTCCTGTAAGATTACAGGAAAGATATTGATTGCCTGTCCCGATGCCCGAAAGTGACCGAATTTCGCTCATTTTTGTGGTTTAATTTAAAGTGTATAACATTACAGCTCGAAATGTAAACCAAATGAGAGAACTCAAAGAGAACTCTATATAATATATACGTTTGTATTGTCGAAACCTGTCGCAAAAATGGGTTGCCTTGGGTTTTTTGGGTAGTTTTTTTAATTAATGTATCTTAATGCTTGAAATGTGTGGCAAACGATAGAGCTCGCAGAGCCTAAATAGGATATACAGGGTTGCCTTGTCGAATCCTGTCTTAAACATGGGTTGGCATCGTTTTCTGAGTCATTTTTTCTTAAATGGGTAGCAAACCATGTTCGGAACAGGATTCAACAAGGCAATCTCATATATTCAATTTAGGGTCTTCGAGCTCTATCATTTGGCACACATTTCAAGCTGTCATCTTCATTAAAGAAAATTAACCCAAATACGTTAACAAACTAATCAACTGATTTTGATGAAATTTAGTTTGCAGATAGATTGAAGTGGGTGTGGCACAGCCTTTAATTGGAAAAAATTCTGTTACGGCTGAGTCGCTGCACTGATTTGATGAAATTAGGTATGGCGACAGACTGATTTCTAAGAAACTAATTTTGTTTTTGGGTCGGCGGTGCCACGCTTTTAAGTGAAAAAAACGTTTTTAGCAGTAAGATAATGGACCGATTTTGAAAAAATTTGGTACAGAAATAGATTGAATTCTTAGGAAGTTATTTGTTTTTAAAAAGACGGACCACGCCTCTTATGGGAAAATATGTTTTCACAGCTAGATTGAACTTCGAGAAAAGATATTCTTTTTATTTGGATGGCGTAAACCCGTAAAAGAAAAATATGTTTTCTTAGTTAAACTAATCGATTGATTTTGATGAAATTCGGTATGAAGATAGACTGATATGTATAATGAACTCTAAGGAAGATATTGGGATAGACAACATGATGTTTGTAGCAAAAAATTGTTCTTTTTACATCAGTTTCTTAAAATCAAAAAGTAGCTTTTGTTTTCTCACTATAGTGGTTGTTAAATTTCAACCACTGGATGGCTTATACTGAACTCATAATGCAAAGCTTGAAAATCCTTAATACTCAGAAATTTCAAAAATTATTGTTAAATAATGCGAAAACTAAACCAAATTTAGGCAAAGTATTTATGAACTTGGATACAGATTTCAAACATTCAACATGAAAAACGAACTCTACAAAATTTTTTCTCACTTCCTATGTAAAAAAATCTGAATGGCGCTTAACGAGTATTGCAAAAAAAAAAATTTCAGCGGCAAAGACAACAACTTATAAAAGAGTTCGGTATTTATAGATTGAACTCAAAAATTAAATCATTCGGTCCACTGTATAGAAAGTAGCATCTACCGGATATGGGCGTGTAATAAAGTTAAAAAGGAAACAAGTGTTTGAACGCCCCCGATCACTCCGGTCTTTTCTTATCAACAGGTGTATATGTGGTAGGAGTGAATTATGTTATTGAATTAAATTTGAGTTGATTGTGGCCAAATAGAAAAATAACAATAACAACAAAAACAACTGCAAAACACTTAAAATAAATATGTATGCAAACAATACATATATAGAAGCACACACTTACTACACAACGATACACATACATACATATGTATACAGTGTAAACACTTCAATATAACGACTACTACTACTCTTTTGCAGAACAATCTTTTACTTTTTTCCATATCGTTTTCTTTTCCAATTCATGTAGTTTGGTAATGAAGCGAAAAGACGTCAACTCTTGAATGTGAATTTGAATATAAATAACAACAAATAATGTTGTTGTTTGTTGTTGCTGTTGTTGTTGCTGTTGCCATTGCTATTTGGTGTTCTTAATATGCAAACATTGAAAGTGATAAGAGTGTAGAAACGCACAACCAGCACCAGCACCAACATCAACATCAACGGTGACAGCAAATTGCTCAGGTTGCCATGTTTTACCTACTGCTACCACACAAATTAATGGCTTGCAAAAATAAATTCTTTTGGTTTTTCTTCTCATTCTTTCGTATTTTCAATCAAAAGGGATTTTCAAAAGCTTTTATCAATATAGACAGTTAGTTTTTTATATCAGTAATTTTATGTTTTTCTTTGTTATGCGTTGTAGAAGTTTTTTTATTTATTTGTTGACA
Source organism: Meiosimyza decipiens (assembly GCA_963680825.1). Taxonomy (NCBI): domain Eukaryota; kingdom Metazoa; phylum Arthropoda; class Insecta; order Diptera; family Lauxaniidae; genus Meiosimyza; species Meiosimyza decipiens. The sequence continues at coordinate 52,923,054 of OY804261.1, read as the reverse complement.
TTTTATTATTATTTGTTTTTAACTTAAAAGTTTATGTATCTGTTAAAGCTAATTTAAAAAAAAAAACACTTTTTATTTAAATTGTGTATGATACTTACTTAGAATTAAATAAAAGAAAGTGGTTTTTAAAAAATTTTTAAGTTGACATCAACGAAACCTACAAATGGTAGATGGGATTATCATGATCAGTTAGAATTTATGTATGAAGGTTTGTCCACAAATCGACCTTTTAGAGCTCATCCACCGCATAGTTAGCAATAAAATAAATATTGTCAGCACCAGAACAACAGCCTAACTAATTTTTTTCGAAAAACGTAGAGTACTTTAAGCGTAAATTAAACACGTTTTTACCAAAATCTTTTTTTTTAATATTCTAATTTTGACATTGGCAAGAAGAAAAAAATGATTGATTCAAGTAAATGTTTCCTTAAACAAATTTTTCCTTAATTAAAGAGTGGTTATCTGCTTTTTCTACGATATTTATTTGAAAGTTTTTTTTTGACAAAAATGAGTTTACTGTCTCGACTTGATAAAACTATAATTTCGTAAAACACAAATTAACTAAAATTTTTTATTTAATATATTTTTTTTCAAATAAAGTAAATATATTTTTTCGGTTACATAGCTTGTGATTAAATTAAAGAAACTGATTTACCAAGAAATCCAACTAACTTTTTTTAATTATAAGCATATTTTTAAAGACATTTTCTATAAACTTAGGAATTCTTCCTTGAAATTGCGAAATTTTTATAAAGTAGTAAACAAATCAATTTTTCAAAGAATTTTTCTGAGTGCATGAAATATCAGGACAACTTTTGCATTGCAAAGTTAAGACCGAGCAATATAAGGTTTGCTGGTTTAAAATTGTCAAAAACAATATAAGAGATTCTTTCAAAAAGAAAATGCCAATTCATTCAAAAAAATATAGGCGAGTTTGAGCAAGTGGGCGTTGCACCGCCAATAAAACTAAACACTTTGAAATGTTATAACGCTGTGATATATTACAGCTTAGTAGGACAGCACTTGGTGGCGCTGGCAAGAAATTAATTAAAAGTGGGCATTTTTCAAAAGAATGCGTACTATGAAATTTAAAAAAATTAAACAAATTTTATATTTTTAACGCATCCTTAACTATTTTCTTTAAGTATTATCTATACTATTAGTTTTTAGTTTGAATACATGGAATGGTCTCAAAAACAGGGTGTTTGGAAAACATTAATAGAAAACAAGTGCGAGCATTTCATTATACTGTGTCTTCCCATTGAATTATGGACGATGGAGAAATTTTGGAAATATTTTATTTAGTATCGAAAATTGGTAACTACGAAACGTTTATGTGAATGAGGCAGCTGTCAAAGTAGTTTGTATCAAAATATTGTTGTGTATATGATATAATTGATCTTTTGTGCACTTTTCTTTTTTGAGTTTCATTTTAAATGTTATGATTCTAAATATGTTCAGAACACAAATTGGAGAAAAGTCACCTAATAGCTTCTTCAAAATTACAACACTATGCTACCAAACACCGACACTATGGATAACGGATGGCTGCTGAAAAAGATCAAGCTATGCCGAAATACATAAAATTTTTGAAATAATGAAGTTCACAAATTTTCCATTTTTAATTTTATGTTTATATACATTAGGGTTATTCAAAAATAAATTTTGTTTTCTCTAAACAGCTTTAATAGTAGCAAGTACACGAAAGAAGAATTATGGTGCAATTTGAGCCCATAATATTAATATTTACTGGTAGCTCATCGAACTTTTCTAATTTTTTTGCAAAATGATATTTTCTTGATATTGAGATTCTTTTTTGGTCATGAAATGTTTTTTACTAATATTTTGGACAGAGTTAAAACAAAACTTATTAAAAATGGTTAAGTTTGAGTTTTGGACAATTCGACGTTTCGACGATTCACACTGGCATCGAAATCAACACGAATTTCATTTATCTCGATTTTAAAATGCGATTTAAGTAATCGCTTATTTGACATTAGTTGATTTCTGCTGTTATTCGTTACATCTTTCATTTCAACTGACTCTTTTTCGTTTGACATTAGAAGATTCATTTTTGTTTGACGTCTGTGAATTGAACACATTTTATTAAAAAATAAATGAATCTTTAACACCAAAATCGCTTTGAAATTGATTTTTATGTTTGCTTATTTTTCCGACTGTTCACCTTTTTTCTTTGAATTTACAGCTGCTTGATTATGAATTTTTGACATAAGTGAGAAAATTCAATAACCAATAAGTAGAAACGAGGAGTAGCGTACCTAAGGGGAAGGGGGCGACTAACTCGGGCGCAACTCTTGGAGTCGGCAAAATGGTCGTGATATACAGAAGACGTCCAATACAGCGTATAACGATATAACGAATTTCCATTTCAACGAACAGTTTTTGGAATTGGAATTTTCCCAATGATGTCTCTAAATTACGTATATGTATACTAAAAGTGTTCACTATTCCAAATAACGAACGCTGTTTAATTCAACAATAACTGTTGAATTGGAATAACTTTTTTTTACCAGTAAACCTGATCGCAAGTAAATATAGCATTCCAAAATCTAACTTAGCTTTTATGACTGGACATGTATAGTACGTGTGTATATAAGTAAATAAAAGCCAGTTTTTTCAATAAAAAACTCTTCGATATAAAGAATTTTACGATATTGCGACTGACCCGTGCATTAATTAGTACGTTATATTAGACGTCTACTGTATATCTCATTTTACTAGTGTTTGCCACAAAACAGAACAAATTTTTGATAGGGTACGGCAAAAAACTTATTTGCCCCAGGCGCTCGATGGTATGGTATGGTATGGTATGCCCCTGAAAACGAGTAGATTTAAAATAAATCGAGATGCTCAAAATTTAGTTAGACGTTGATATTATATGGAAAAAAAGCTGATTTCCCCTCGAGTTTGGCTCTAAATTGAATTAAATGAAAATAGGAAAAAAGTATTTCGAAATACCAGCTTAATTCTTTAATTTTTTGTCCTAATATTTTATGTGAACCCCTTGACTTAAAAGGAGGATTGAGTTCTAACAGTTTGGAAATTTTACAGAAGATAGTCAAACATTGGACTATAAACAGCCTCCAAATTAGGGAAGCTGTGAATGGCAGAAGTCCCGAATCAACACCAAACAAAGTATTTACTTGCATAAAATCATAAACAAAAAAAAAAACTTTCTGCCAAGACTTTAAGAATTAATTTTCTATGTAAATATTCAACTTATTTATATAAAATTCAAAATATTTCAAAAAATCGATTATTTTATTTTTATGGTTTAAGCTTCGTTTTGACAACTTAATGCCTCATATGTACGATTTATTCCATTTATACCTGAATCAAACCTAATTCTTCTAAATATATTTCATTAGTCAGTCTACGGAGATATTTGGGTAAAGGCATAGATAAATCAGCACGAAATACATTTAGCAACAAATGATGTAGCTGTTGCTTTTGTTGTTGTTGTTGTTTCAATAAAAAACTTTGGACTCAAAGACAAATAAAGTCGCACACACAGAAAGAGACACAAACAAGCACATTTACATACACAGATGACAGTGACAATAACAGGTGAGTCAGTCAGCAAGGTAGAAAAATAAAAGAAAATTTAAAAAAATAAAAGAAAAATTACAGCTAAATACTCTGCAAAACCCCATTAACCGAATGAAACTTGAAAATTACGTTAAGGAAAGAAGTTGATTTGGGTGTGAGTACGAATTTGTGCACACACACGCACGCCCATGCACAACACAAAAATTGAAGCAAACAAACAAACAAACAGACAGACAAACAAGAAAAGCAAACACAATAGCAAACAGGTTGAATACATTGAAAGGATGGTACGCGAATACACAGGTATTTGCTGATAATGAAGCGATTTTCCAGTTATGTACACTCATCAACTACACCTCAAATGTAGTGAGGTAGCAACAATAAAAACAACAACAGCAACAACAACAACAACAATAATAACAACAGCAAGAACAACCCAAGCAACCCCACTACTCATGGCAGCACTCCGCACTCGGTACTCAGCACTTCATTCAAGTTGACTTAACTCTGAAGGCAACGATGTTTGGCTTGGCTTACGTAACGTGATCGCAATGAAGTTCAAATGGTAGGGAAGAATAACACAAAAATAACAAAAGAAAAAAACACAAAAATAAAAGAAAAAAGTAAAAAGAAAAAATAAGTACAATAACTACGTGTCCCAAACAAAAACCAAACCCAAGAAAAAACAACAGCAGCAACAACAATCAACGGCAGAAAGCACTAGTAATAAAGACGTTACTGAAGCAAAAAGTCAAACAGCGTTTGCCACACCTACTTTAATAGAGACATTGAAAGTCCATGCCATACGCCTTAGTGCGAAAATAATTTAAGATGCCTTAAATTAATTAAGTAGTTTTTTTGTTTCTGATGAACTTTAAGAGAAATTTTCCGGCTTTATTGCAATGCGTACACTTCGGATTGACAAAAACCAGTTCGCGTTCTAAGGTTTAAACCTAATTTTTGTGAAGTATTTTATTTTTGTATGTTTTTATTTAATTAATTGTAAGATTACTTGAATGAAATGGAAAATATGAATTTATTTTTAAAGGCGCGCACCATATTAACCTATACATTCATACAAATTATTTATGTTTCTGTGCAATAATGTTGCACAACCGGTCGTATGAGTGATGATCATAAATATACTACATATAATTAAACGAGCAAAAATTATATGTTACTGTGGCTAGCCTGGCCGCTATTGGAAATATTAAAGGATGTAAGCGATTTTCAATCTGAATTTCGTCTGGATTTTTCGTTTGAATTGCAATATATAAGAATTTTGAAATCATCCGAATTTAAAATCGTCGGAAGTTTAAATTATCTGAATTCCGAAGCATTCGAATTATAAATAGAGATCTAAATTACGATTATCTGAATATTGATTATGCAAATAAATTTGTTTAAGTTTTTTACTTTTTGAGTTAAAACTTCTTTACGGAGGGTAAGCTGAAAAATGTGTTGCGGAAATTGGAAACGGAATTTGCAAAGGGAACTTGAGAGGGAGACTAGCGCCATCTAGTAGCCCATAGTCAGTCATACTGTAGTCGGTGTTTTTTAAAAAGTAAAATTACGCTAAGAACTTTCACAGGCAGACTTCCATCACCCAGTAATGCAACTGTGATTTTGCATATTTGACATTAGCTTATCTGTAATTTAATACTTTACATCAGCTTACCTTTGTACAATTTCGTTAACATTAGCATTAAATTTTATGCAAATATTTCCAAATTATTGTGCATCATAAAAATTAAAATTTGATTTCAGGTTTCGAAAAATGCATTAGTTTTCTTTGTCAATAGGACAGTGCTGATTCAACAAATTTATTTTTGAAGAAAAATTGGTCTAAGGCAATTAGGGGTTCAGAGGATTTAAAAATTTATACGTAAGTAATAACACCAAAAGGTTCATTCTCATAACTTTATAAAATATATGTTAAAAAAACGAGTGAGTGCAAGCGCTCTAGGCGTGATGTGTAAACTTAATTTCGTCATTTTAGCATAAATTGTCAAAAAGTCAGAAAATGTCATCGAACAATGTTAAATAAATCGAAACATATTGAAGAAGTCGAAATATGTTGAATAGATAAAAAAAAAACTGAAAAAATAAGAGTAGAACGAAAAACTTTTAAAATTGAAATAGCTGTTAAAAAAAATGGCAATTAATTTATATTTAGAATAGGATATTAAGTACATAATAAGATATGAAAGACCCAGCGCTGCTTTCATTTTGATATATTACAGTAGAGCCTCTGTAAGTCGAACTTGAAGGGAGCCGCCAAAAAATTCGAGTTATAGAGTTTTATGAAGGAATTCGACTTAAGCCATTTTTGTCAGAAAATGTAGAGGTTACGATTTATTGGAACTAGTTTTCAATCTACAACAATAAAGTAACTCAAGTTTAAATGAAATCACGTGTTCATAAATTCATCTATCATTTCATAAAATTGGTTTATTGTACATATAAGTCGGCTTTTACATTGATTTCCAAGGAACAATGATGTACATTTTCGGCATATTCATATAGTCGGTATCTTAGCACCTTACAAAGGTGATTTTTTTCAAATAATCGAGTCGTAAGGGTTGTAAAATAAAACATTGCTATGTTCGAGATGTAGAGATCAAATTTATTTTTTTTGTGTTATAGAGAGAAAACATGTACTGAATTTACTTGTTGGGATTCACTAATTATTTCGACTTAAAGATGTGTCAGATTTCGAGCAATGGAGATTTTGGGACTTGAAGGGAAGAGAACACAACATTTTTTCGAGTTTTTGAGGTTTTCGACTTATCGAGGTTCGAGTTAAAGGGGTTTCACTGTATAATAATAGTTTAAACATTGAAGTGCGTAATATATATATAACTAAAGCTTCTTTTTATAAACAAAGGATTAAAGAATAAAGGTTCCACTGTATATTATAATTCCTAATAAGTAGTAGTCTTCAGAGTAAGCCCCAGTGGAAGATTCCAACATATGCTAAAAAAATGAGAGCTCGGTGAAATAGCTGTTTCGTAGTTCAATAAATTTTTTCTTGAAAAAAATTTTACTTTTGAAAAAGTTCACAATTGCTTAGATACATTTTTAAAATCATAATATTTTTTATCAAATCAAAAAAATTGCCAGGTCTCACTTTAACTGCAACAAATATTCACTGAACATAGCGTTCAAAGAAAGCACATTCTCATACAAAAGGTGAAAAACACAAGGCGTCATCGATGTTGTTGACTCCTACGGAACACAAATCTTGCTCAAAGCTAAATTTACGGCAAATCAAAGTAAGAGGGAAAAACAACAAAAGAAAGAGTCCTACATACAACAAAACCTACAGCACTATAACTCGAAAAGCTCATGAAAAAACAGAAGGCAGCAAGCAATCAACCTGCTTCACAGCAGCTGCTAGCAAATCTTTCGTAAAATCAAATAAATTCGTTACGCAAAAGACGCAACGTTCAAAAAAAAAAAGGATTTGATCTCATTTCATGTGAGATTTTTGAATTTTTTACTTTTTTTTCTCTTTTAGAAAAGATTCTGATTTGATTTAAAATTAAATTTTTGGCTTTTTGTCACATTAGACGCAGAGCTCAACTTCGATTGTAAATGCATGTCGATGTGGTACTTTCATGTCAACTCACTATTACACTGAGCGAAAAGTTAAATGAGTTGTATTTAATCAGACATTTTTTTTTGCTTATTTAATTTTACTGTGGATATTGTTAATTAAAAATAAAAAAGCTGAGTCTTATCATTTCAATGGCAACAAATTAGAATTTACATTTTGAAGTTGAATATTATCATAAATTTTGGCCAAACCAAGCACTAGTGGCAATCTAAAGGTTTTGAGATCGATCCCTAAACATTTTGTTTTTTTTTCCTTACATTTTTATTTTTAACTAGAAAATTTTAAATGGATTACTTTTTGCTATTATCAATCAGAGGGGTTGGAATAAGAAAAACTACACTCTACACCAAAATATTTAGTTCATAGTATTAACTAACCAGCTTTTTCATTTCTTATCTGTGTAGTGTCCTTATAAGTCCTACTGTTATTAAGATAAGACAGAATTTATTGAATAGACAATTTTCCATAGGAAAAAGGTTGAGTGTATTGCTAACGAACGTTTAATCGTTTTCATTATATTCAAACTTAAAATGTTTTATAAAAATTATCGCAGTAATTTTTTGTATCAAAATGTGCGAAATAAATTGGAGAAAGTTTACTTCTTTAATTTTGTGTATTCAGAAATGCTCCAAAGCAAAGGAAGTACATGGTATTACAACTGCATGAAAATAGTCAAAAATCAGTTTTTTTTTCACATATTTGACCCCATTAATCTCAAAAATGGCACGTAACTGAAAGAAAGAAAAATTAAAACTATTTTCCGATTTAGAATGAAGTAATACAAATTTGTTTGTTAATAATAAAAAAAAAATTTTTTTTGAAAATTGCAAATAAAAGTGTTTTAAATTTTGTGGATAACTAACGTTCATAACAAAGATGTTTTTACCAAAAAAAAAATGTTCCTCGTTTCTCCAGCTCGAAGCTCGTTTAGCTCCTTCAACAATATCAAAAAAAATCTAGCTCTTTTCGAGCTCTTTCTGAAATACGAGGTTAATATACCATGCTTCAAGGGACTTACTCAAGAAGAATAATTTTGGCTCAACATCGACACATGCTTTTTGTTTTTGTAATTCTGTCTTCAGTGCATACTTTTTGTTTTCGTAATTTTGTAAAAAGCGCAATAACTCAAGCTGAACAATTTCAGTTCACAAATATCGCATCCTTTTCGTTTGTGAAATTCTGTCTTCTATGCATAGTTTTGTTTTGTGTGGTTTTGTTTTGAAGTCACTTGCTCCTTCGGCTTTTGCTTTTGTTGTTTTTTTTTTCTTTGAATGCAATTAGCATGACCCAAATAATCAAAAAAAATTCGTCCTCACTAGTTTCTTTTTTCTTAAAATATTTCTTTACTAGCTCCCGAAGCAGATTTTTATGTGCACCTCTGCCAAGGATGCCCAGCTTGAGGCTCGTTCAGTTATTTAAGCTCTTACAACAATAACAAAAAATATTCAGCTCTTCTCGAGCTCTTTTCGTTTTACGAGCCAAATCATTTCCAGCCTGCATGCTTTTTGTTCGCGTAATTTTTGTGTTCAACGGACTTACATACAGCCTACTCTAAATTGGTGCATTCAAAAACAAAATGTATGAAATCAACCCAAATACACAGCGTAATGTTATTCGAATTTTCAACTTTGCCGTGCATACCGAAGTGAAGTCGTTGTTGTATTTAGTCCTTGGAAAAGATCGGAGTTGGGGCCCGTAAAAATACTCAGGTCAGTGAATACGTGGGAAAAAATTCTACTTTCATAGAAAGGGGTCCGGGTTCGAATCCAAATACACCAATCGTTTTTATATACTACACAGAGGGTATATTCACTTGACTCACGCAATGAGTTTGTAACGCATAGAAGGGGGCGTGGCAGGTGAAGAAAAGTGTATATATTATTAATCAGCGTTACCAGATGAGTCGATATAGCTATGTCCGTCTGTCTCTCAGTCTGTCTGTCTTTGTGTCTGTTGAAATCACGTTTACGGGAAAACTGAGCAATCTAATTCAATGAAATGACATAAGTCACACCTTCTTACAAGCTGCTAGCATGTAAAAATGGGCAAAATCGTTTCACGGACACGTCCACCGCCCAAACCCTATGTAAATATACCCTTGCACATATTGAAAAAAATTGCTGCGATTTTGATGAAACTTGGTGATTTGGTGAACATATGAACAAAATTAAGGTTTTGCTAGGTTTCAAATTTGCAAAGGCTCTTAAAAGGGCGTAGCACAGCCCTAAATTTAAACTTTAATACCGCCATAACTCGTTAACCGCGCAAGATATTGTAATGAGATTAAGTACACGGAATTGGAGAAGTAGGCGTGGCACTTTTCAACAATTGAACATTTTGATTTCGTATAACTAACTCACAATTGGCACATACGATTATCATAAAAGCTTAAGGTAATTAATTTTCAATGTCTTTAACATTTATTTAGAAAGTACTTTCAATGCAGTGTAGGGTATGTGAGTTTCGGCCTGGCCGAAGATAGCACCTTTAGTAGTTTTTTTTTTTCAAATTAAATTTAAATGCAATTTTATAAAACAAATAATAAAATGTTGATCCCAGCCGATTATGGAACCCATGTAAAATTAATAGTCCACAAGCTTAATCACTTGACTACACCACCTGCTGAAAAATGAAGGTTTATTTGGCGATATGTCCTTTTCTTTGGCAATATCTTGATCAAACTCTCAATTATATTTATAATTGTGCATAAAAACTGATGCGATTATTTAAATAAAACATGCACACAATAAACATTTCCAATAAAAAATATATTGATGAATATGAAATGTCCTGAGAAAATTTAAATATCTAGAAACAAAATTTTTAATTTTGATTTTAAATTGCATTTTTCCTTTCAGTGTAGATTTTAGTTTATCACCGATATTCTACTTATAAATTGGAAACTTTGTAGCTTGTAGATAGCCAACTGATTCACACTACTCTGACCTGTTGCTCTACTCCTATGAAGTACGAAGACCTAACAACAACAAGGATAACTTAATATACGCTGGTAGCAAATTGCCTCATCTACCGCACTTCCGCTAAGGAAAGGAAGTTGTTCAACACAAGCACATACAAGTAACACATCCTCTTTTACACGCACACATACACACAACTACAGACAACAGCAATCTATTACAACATCCGGTTAAGGGGATGACACAAAAAATACATAATAATATGAGAAAAAGTTACACATAGCAACAGGCAACTGGTGGCAACAGCAGAACAACGTCAAAGTGAAAAGTTTATTTGTCATATTTTTCCCACTGAAATTGACTCCATTTTTCTAACTGTGACAAATAATGGTGTATCGCTATGTTCTTTATGTATCGTTGTTTCTGTTGTTTGTTAGGAATTTATTTTAACTCATCAAAGTGAAGTTTATTATAGGTTTGATTCGATTAGAAATTTATTTAAAAATAATATTTTTTTATTGTATGCAATAAAAGGAATTCCTAGAAAATTTTTAATATGATTTCATTGACTGCAGAGCATAAGTTTGGATTTATATTAAATGCGTTTATATCGTTATTAAATACTACAGCTTAGAGTTGCGTTGCCAAAAACACAAATGTTCAACTAATATTTTGGTAAATGTGGCACGTCCACCGATTCGTCTGAATCTTTGTATCTACATACATAAGTAGCTCATGTTCAGACAATTTGATCCGTAAAATTTTAAGCCCAAGTCACATTTGCAGAACAAATTTTTGTAACTCGCTTAATTTTCGATATATTTATGTTCAAAGTTTCGGTTGAGCAACAAATAGTCAAATGAGTAAAGGCAATAAAGTAACCTTTGCTGAGTGAGTCTAATAGATCTATTCCCGTACTGAACAAAAATTGTTAAGTAAATTTTTCTAACATTTGACCTTGTTTTAAAGATATCTAGCATTGAGGTCTAAATATTGGATGTTTCAAATTTTTCGTTAGGTCACCGAAATTCAATAGTCAAATGTTGATTTCTTGCTTTTTTTCACATAGCAATTCGTTAAAAGTCCGAATCTTCCGAACCGAATCATTAACAAATCGAAAACCAAGCGAAATACAAAATTACAACACGTATTGCCTTTTATTATCGTTTGTTTTTATACGTTTCTAGAATTCAGATCTTACACCCTTTCCTGTCTTTTGTTTATTTATGGGCCTTCATAGTAGGTCAAAAAAGCTAAATGCTTTAAGTCAGAGTAGGAATTTAGCAGTATGAGTATAAAAAGGTGAGGCCTCTCCCACAAATAAAAAAAAAACTAGTAAAGGTGTTATCTTCGGCCAGGCCGAAACTCACATACCCTACACTGCATTGAAAGTACTTTTTAAATAAATGTTAAAAAATTTTAAAGAGGTTGAATAAGTCGAAAATAATGTACAAAGGTTCAAAAATAATGAAAAGTGTTGGAAAAAACTGAAAATGTTGAAAAAATATGAAAACCATTGAAGAAAGTTGAAAGAAATTGAAATAGTCGAACAATATGAAAAATGCTGAAAAATTGATGAAAAAGTCGAAAGAATAAAGAAAATGTCGAATAAAATTGAAGGAGAATGGTAAAAGGTTGAAAATGTCAAAAGAATATGGGAAATGTTGAAAAAAATAGAATAGAAATGAAAAACAACGAAAAATGCCACGCCCACTTTTTCAATACCGCCTACTTTTAGAATAATGTTCGTAATTAGCATACATACGCATACAAATTTTAGCACAATAGCGCAATAGCTTGTATAGTTTGCGCTATATGACGTAATTAGTCTTAAAATTTAGGGCGGTGACACACCCAAATGTACAACCCAGTCTGACTTTTTTCCAGAAATAGCTTTAGATAAACTTCTTACATATAATTTCAGTATGATTGCTCATACATTTCGATATTTATGCCACTTAAGGTATTTTAATTGTACAGGAGGTACCACGCCCACTGGTTCAATTTTGTCAAGCTTCATTTTATTTCAAAGCTTATAGTTACCGACACCTCTACACAAAATTTTATGAAGATTACTCTCATAGCACACTATCTATAGCATAAAACGTATTTTGCTTACATGGGAGGTGCCACACCCACCAGCGCAATTCTGCCAAAATTTTGCAAGAAGACACCTTTTAGCAAGTGTATCCGCCATATTAAAATTCATAACGATTGCGTTGTTAGTTCTCTTTTTATAACGTTAATAAATATTATAGGCTGTGCCACGCCCTTAGAATAAATTTTTCCGTATATTGACGTGGCTTGTATTGTTGACTACTTTCAGTGGTATCATCCCTAAAATTTTTATGAAAATCGTATGTGCCAATTTGGAGTTATACGAAATCTTAATTACTGTGATATATTTTCTAAAAAATTTTTGTAGATGTTTTTTTTTTTTTTTAAAAAAAAACTAAATGTAATTTTAGTTGGAAAAAAATCAGAAATGAAAATTACAATCATATCTAACGAAAAAGGAAAAAATTAAAAACTTTTTTAATGGAAAAAACTATTCTAACTATCCCTAACTTTATTTTTCACCCTATCTCCTTTTCAATCTAACCTAAAATTTTTTAGTGCCTTAACCCAGTAACTTTTTGTGTATGTGTTGCGGGCCAAACTAGTTTTTCCTAGATCAAACTAGTTCATCCGAAAAGTGTTAGGATAAACCTGTTTAGCCTACGATAAGCTAGGGTAAGAGGATGCCTTAGGTCACGATCCATGGTTTACATCCTTCAATATGTTCAACACCAGCTCCGCGGCGGCTCACTGATTATGTCCAACACGAGCTTCGCCTCCACACCGTCGTTGGGCACACTATAGTGAGCCGCAACCAAAGGTCACCACAAAATCAATGCTAAAAATACATATTGGAGGATGTGAACCCTGAGCCACGACCAAAGGTCTCCCAGTAACGCTTACATACTATATTTTCAAGAAAATCGGCAGTGTGACTGTTAAAGTAAATAAGACAGGCCTGCAACATTTTGCCCACTGGATAGTTATTTCAAAGGTACTTTTTTCGCTGAACCGAATCCGAGCTCAGAATTGCTCTATCACATAAGGTTTTTGAGATATTCTAACCTAAAAGTGCAAAAACACTGTTTTTTGACATATATGAGGTTGTGTAGCACCGTGAGTTTCTTAGTTATTTTTTTCAAAAAGCTATGTATGGGATCTTAAATTACAAGCCTTCCTCTTCAAAGGACGTTAAGTTTTCTGAAATATATTTTTTTTTCGCCGAGTCATCGCATTTTGAAATCAAATACAATCCAAAGGATTTTTGTTTTTATCCAAACTTCAAAATTGCAGGTGTTATATTGTCCGATACGGCTTAAAGAAAATTACTTTCTAGTGTTCAAATGTTATAAGATAGTTTACTTTTCGCAGAATTTGAATTAGTTTTGTCTTGTTGAAAATAATTCTAAGGTTTGTTTCCTTTTTACGCTACACCTTAAGAAATTCATGAACTTAAATAAACTGCCTTAAATAGCGAGATCATAAGGTAATCAAAGAGCTTCTTCTGTAATTGTGTCGATGATTGTCAATAATTTTTTGAAATCGAGTGGAAGGATTTTTCGCAGTCGAAAAGCTGCTGCAGAGAAAAAACGTTCCATGATTAAATTACTATGTCATGGGAAAATAAATGTTAAACTTCTGTTCGATTGTGTGCGTAAAGGTATTCTGAGCAATGACTATAAATTATGTTGTGCAATTAAGGTCTTAGGTAAACATAGTTCTTATTTAATTTTGAAAAATCATAATCGTTACGTCAGGGATCGTAAAAATATTTTTTTAAATTTTATTTCATAATAATTTAGAATATTTAAGTTTAATTAGATAAATTTTAAGTTTAAAAATTTTTAATTCACAATTTCAGCCGATGGATTTTTTGATTTTTTCTATTTATGCCAAAAAAGAAAAATAAAATTGGTAAGTGCTTAAGCAAACCTGTCAAAAGTGATAACCAAGAAAAAAGAAACTTTTGCTGAATAAAAACAATTTACTAAAAAACCACTAGAAAACTGATTGCATAAAGTTCTCTTATACAACTGTTAAAGGATCGAACGATGTATAATGTTTATCATTGTATTCATTACCACCAAAAAGAAAACCAAAGGATACCCTACTGAGCGTCGTATGTCGGTTGTCAGATGCAAAAACTAATTTTTAACAATTTGACTAAAGTTTCTTTCAAATTGAACGAAATTGGCATAATAGGCAATTTCATAGAAACTGAAATGCTTAAAAACGAACATATGCCAAAAGCAACAGTAGCAGCAGCAATAAGAACAAGCAGAAAAAACAAAACTCTTACCATTAGACTGACTTTCTGAAAAGCATCCTGCAGGCAAAAAAACAGAATAAAATCATAACTCACTCATGTTGTTTTTACTTTTCAACAAATTAAAATGAGACTCAACTGTGAAAACACAAGAACAAAAACATCGGGGGCAACAACACAAAAGCAACAATTTCACCCATTTTAGTAGTATTAGACATAATAGCACAAACAACAACAGCAATAATGGCGAAAAGCAACAATAATAAGAAAAAATAACATTAACCTATTGAGAACTGCTGTTGCTACAAGTTAAGGGTTTTAATTTAGTCAAAAATAGACTTGGAAGTTAGGAAATCGTACAAAATGCTTCAAACATTCTGATGTAGGTAGGCGTGTCGCGGTTTTGTAAAAAATTTAAAGTGGTTTCATCGATTGGGACACGTCCCGTTGTCTAATCCTATGTTAAGATTTGTTTTGCGTTCGTTTCTTAGCGACACTCGTTATTTAAATTGTTGTTGTTGTTCAAATTCACCGTGCAAAGCAACACGGCATAATAAATCTGTTGCCTGAGCAAGCGTACTAAGAGACAACAAGACACTCGGTGCCGAATGTAATAAACTACGAGTGCTTGAACTCGAAGAACATTTTATTTGCGAGTGCAGCTCTCACCTCTCTTGCTTGATATTTCAATTTGTTTTGATTTGATTTGGGCTTGTAATCGTGGCGAGTGGCTTGGTGGTCGTTTTAAATGCAGTAGTACAGACCTCTAATATGTACCAAAATATATCGTTTTATGTGTTTTTGTTGCATGGGAGGTGACACGCTCCGTTGGGGATAAAAAGAAGCCAATTATTAGTTGTGTTACGATACTTTTCGACTTTTGCAGTGTTTTCCAATACAAATCGATAATTTGTGACTTTTTTCTTATGTGTTGCGATACTACTCGTCTTTCGATACCTTAAACTTCTATCGACTTTTTCTGTTTTTAAAACGTAATCGAATTTTTTCATGTCTTTTCGATACCTTTCAGCTCTTCCGATGATTTTCGTTGCTATTCGTTACTTTTCGAAGTTTTTTCGATGTTTTTCGACTTTAATTGACTTTCCGATGATCGATACTACTGTATTATTTTCGAATTTTTTAGATTTCTTTGCAGTTTTGTTCAGATTTTTATTTAAACTTTACAAGCGATTCACACTGGCAACGAAGTCAGCACAGTTTTCATTAACCTCGATTTTGCAACGCAATTGAATTGCTTTCACACTGTCATTATTGCAATTTTACTGATATTTGCTTTTTGTCTGAATTTACTTGACTTTTTTAATTTGACATAAGCTCGATTTTTTCGCCATCCGCTGCGAGTTATCTATAGCTAGCAACTATAATTGTATGAGAAAGCAAAAACAAAATCGCAAGCTTAACGAGTAAAATTATGGTTGTTATGTATACATAGAAATTTGCTTAAATGCCAAGGCTACCCATCAAATTTATATTTTGTCCATTGAAATAAAAAGAAGAAGAGCTTTTTAGCGGCAAAACAATTGTTTTAAATGTCAGGCGGCAAAAATTAGCAATTTGAATCAAAAAAGGCAGAAAGTAGAACAAACGAGTACTCGCATAAGCAACGAGTAACAAACTTAAAAACTTTCGAGCAAAAACGAGTAGATTTCAAAGAAATCGAGATCCGCGAGAATTCTGTTTGACGTAAATTTGTATGGAAAATGAGTTAATTTTTTTTTATTTTGGCCAAATTTCGCACCATTCGAAACGGGTTTGTTACCATCAAAGCTCTCTTTTCTTAATACAAGAAAACTTATTTGCTTACGAATGTCAGCTGATTATTAAGTTTTTACGAAAAACGCGCCAACGGTGAAAATAGGGTTAACGAGGAGAATAGGAAAAAGGGTTTTTATTATTTTTGTAATTTTTGTTGTAGTTGTTGTTTTTGCTGTAAAAAAAAGTGCTTGCGGTTATAAAATCTGCCTTTTAAAATAAATAACAATGTTTGTTAGCTCCATAGCGTAAGGTCGGTGTGAAAGCGATGCTTTTGCTGCTGAAACTCATGTCTGCAATTGAGTCAAAAGTAAAATTGAAAGGCAGTAACACAAAAAAAAAGGAAAAACACAAACAAACAACAGTAAAACCAACAACAAGTGTTTCATTTTGATACATTTTTGTTAGCTATAATTTGAACAAAACACCCTTACTTTGTTCTTGCGATTTTCTTTTATAATTAGACTAAAAATTGCACGTGGTTGCGCGTACTTTACTAACTTATAATATGGGTCCTTGGTGTTTAAATATTTTGATAGCTTATTGATAAAACTAAGGCAAATGCAAATGTTAAGCGGCGAAGAGGGGAAGTGAATAAAAATAAAAGCAAGTACTTTGAGCATTTTCTCGCAAGCTTGTTTTTATTCACTTAAGCCATTATGTTAAATGATTTAAAGTATTCGGAAGTCACCGACTTTTATAGAGTTACACTCAGACGAAATTGTCCAACCTTTGTCTGGAAACACTTTAACCTAATAAATTCTTCTATGAAATTCCATTTAATTTAAAAAAAAAAAATTTTTTTTTCTTACATCCAGTGGGGCTCGAACCTGCGAATTTATTTGACCACGTTCCACAGTTGTGCAGAAAAACTGGCTTCATATTTTATAAGAAAGTTTTCAGATGCGTTGTTGAATGAAAAGAGTCAGAGTCTGGTTAAAGGTAATTTTTACCAAGATCATTCCAGCACGTATACTTCAGTGGTACCACCCTTAGGTGTTTTTAACGTTGCAATCGTTCAGAACTATCAAAAGCAAGATTGGTAAGAGCAGTCAACCTTGAAGCAAATCCGACACGAACCCAAATGGACTGAGAGCATGCGCACTTTCTTTCACTAAGGCAGTGGTCAATCAAGGTTATATATAACTTACATCATTTGATCAAAGCATGATCTTTTGGAGAGGAAGCCTGCCTGATGTTTTCAAATAAGTTGGTCTATGTAGCATATTGCTGACTCTAGTGTCGAGAGTTTTTGCCAAGGGTTTTCGGAGCTAGTCTCTATGTATGCGCTCATCTTTCCAAATTTAGAAAAGAACAGAGAGTTTAAGTTCAGCGGGGAGACTTTCAACAATTCGACAACTATGCGAGCTCACCTGCGGTTTTGTTGTTTTCTCTCTCATCTCAATTAATAAAAGCACGTCCAAGGCCAGTCGCTGTAGTCTTCTGTGAGGAAGCAGAAAATTGTGAGTACCAATGGATGAACACTTTAAGAACTTAGAAGGACTTGATTTCTGCAAAGTTTTTTTTCGATCGGATAAAAATTTATGGAGTTCAAAGTTTTCAGTTTATAAAGGGCTAAGCTTTTGGTTGTTGCGAATAGCTGTTGAATGATAACTACTCGCACCGCAAGAAAGTTATCCTTTCAGAGCCCTTTTTATACTAAAAAGTAAATTAATTCTAAAGTCAACTCTTTCACTTCTTAGCACTTCAAACTTTTGATTGTGAAGCAATATACGATGATTGATAAATTAAGTGGCAAGGATAGTGTAAAATTTTTATAAATCCATTACCTTTAATTTTCAGTTTTACGACGCTGCTTCAACAAAAGTTGAAAATTCTTGTGCTATCTTGGAATTTACCGATTCTTTAACTTGGCAGTGCTGATTGGGATCACTAGTTTCAGGCTTCTTCATTTGATACAGCAGTCTTACGCTTAAATGAACAAGATTTTATGCTTTTCTATATGTTATAAAGGGTAATCCAATACGAGGTCTCTTTTCCAACTGGGTTGTTTTGACAGCTCTCATGTGTCAAATGGCTTGTACATATGACATTTGTGTTCAGTATTCAATACAACTCAATCATGAGTCATGTTATAGAGTCCTTCAACACCATTTTGGTCGTTATGAGCGTCCAACTGAGCGCACTATTCGTAACACCAGCACAAAATTTCGAACCAATTTTACACTATTCATCATTCAACCAATGTACAATACATAGAGCCCGTAATTTTGAGAATATTTCTGCAGTAGCAGAAGTGTTCGTGAAAACTGTCAACAATCGATTCATCGCCGATCTTAGACCTTGGCATCTCTTATGGATCATTGTGGCGTATCTTGGTTTGAAGGCCTATAAAATACAGTTCGTACAAGAATTGAAGCCGGCTGATATTGGTTTACGTTTAAATTTCGGTTTATGGGCCTTACAACAACTACAAATTGATCCATTATTTTATCGAAAAAAAAGTGTTTAGAAACGAAACTCATTTCTGGTTGAACGGTTAAGTTAACAAGCGAAATTGCCGTATTTGGGCCGATGAACAACCAGAAGCAATCCAAGAGCTTCCAATGTATTCCGATACATGTACTGTTTGGTGTGGCTTATGGGCATGAGGCATCATCGGACCGTATTCCTTCATATTGAGGAAAACGTTCGATGAAAACATCATCGAAGAAATGGCCCTGTTTATTGGCCACCAAGATCATGTGATTTGACGCCATTGGATTACTTTTTTTGGGGATATGTTAAATCAGTTGTTTATGTCGATAAAGCCGAAACTATGGATGCTTTTGAAACCAACATTACTCGTATTATTAAAGGAATACCGGTCGATATGCTCGAAAGAGTTGTCGAATATTGGACCTACAGAATAAGCCATTTACGAACTAGTCGTGGACAACATTCGAACAAAATAATTTTTAAACATTGAGTTGTAGGCACCGAACAATCGTTCCAAATAAAGATTTGCATCAATACATTGATTTTTATGTATTTTATTTAGAAAACAAAGTAGAAAGCATTTATTGGATCACCCTTTATGCCATGTTTCTACTATAGCTGCAGTAGATTTGGTTGTACTCGTATTGGTTATAGCTATTCACATCGAATATGGTGACATATTGTGGTTTTTTGTTCGTCGTGTTTTCTATCTGATTATTATTTATTTACTATTCATAAGAATGCTAACAATCTTATTGCTACTCTATTGTTTGTTGGTAAAAATTGCTTGGTACTAAAATTAATACTTTGAAATAAAGGTTTATGCATAAGCATAATTTTTGCATCACGATCTTGAAATTTTTGCAACATAGCTTTCGATTAAAGTTAAAAGTTAAGAAACAAAATATGTATCATTTCCGAGTTTCGATTTTTGTTTTGCATAATTAAATGAGAAACTTCAAGCTCTAATGGCTATATGTTAAATTATACAAAAAACTTTATGTAACAAACAAATTTCAGCCCCTATTCATTAGCTGCTACTTTTCCAAACTGACAAAATAACAAAAGCCGCAACGTGATTTGATTTGAAGGCTAATTTAGCAAGTATCAATTGCACAAATGTTCTTTCGCAATTGCTGCTGCTGCTGCTGCTGCTGCTACTCGTGCTCGTTTGCACAAAGGTTCTATCGCCTTTCGCTCAGGTCATGCAAATTGAAAAACATGGTGAAAGTTTCCTCAACCAACACAACATTTTTCTCGCCTTTGCATAAACAAACAGTTTAATTTCTTAAGTGGTCGACAGGGAAAAAGAGAATTTTTAAGTGAGTTGGTTGCTTCGTATTGAATAATTGATTGAAAATCATTTAAACATTTAATTTTTTAAGATTCCAGCATTTTCAGAATAATAGAAAATACACGGTAGTGCAAGGAATGAAGAGCCTTACGATACCAAACCAATTGGAAAGAAAGTGCGGATACAAAAACACATTAACATTGGCAGCTTTCAATGGTTTCAATTATGCAAAATGCTGGAATTTAAGAAGGGGGTTGGTTTCGCTATCATCAACATCGTCATCATCAACAATAACAACAAATTTATATTGAAGGTGATGATGATGCTAATGATAATAATGATACTACCACTTCAATAAATATTTTTTCGTGCGTTATCATAAATGTTGGTTGAATGTTTTTTAAGTTGTTACAACAACCACCACAGTTTTTGGTGTGTGTGTTGGTTGGTTGGTTGTTTCTTTTTTTGTTTTTTTTTTTTTTCAAAATGCGTTTAAATGTTTACTAATGGTTGGGTTCGAGTGTTGACTTAACAAAACAACAACTACAACAACAGCAGCATACAGCAATAATATGGTTATAATAACAGCAAAAGAAAAATTGAAAGAGCAAAATACAAAAATGAAATGGTGCCGTAGGGTAGGTAGCTTTCGTAAACGGGCTAAAGTTAATTTTCAATACATCAGAGGATTTTTAACAACAACAACAACAACATAAAAACTGAAAAAGAGCACTTACAGTATAGTGATAAAAAGTAGCAGTTGTTAATGAAATTGCTAAGTAACGGCTGATAACGTTGAAAAAAAAAGAAAAATAAACTTAGGGATTTATTAGTAAGGCCCGGACTTAATGCAAAAATAAACTTTCTATTTGGTATTAATGTTTCGCTCAGCGATTTAAAAAAAAAGAGCGCTATAGAAAATGCCGAAAATCGAACTTCTGAAAACCGACCGATTTGATTCCTAACTTTTTAAACTTTAAAAGTGTACTCACAAAGGAATCGAGTCCGATTTACGTTTATAAGATGCCTCTCAGACGATATTTTAACAAAAAAAAAAAAGACTTATCGCAAATTTTTGATCGTACTTTGGCATACGTTGAGAATGACATCAGTCGATGTTGGTTGAGCCGCTCAGAAGCTTTTGTTGGCTTTGTGGTCTTTCTTTTGTGCTACGGAAGAGTACAAACTTCGATTTGCGCAAACTGAACATAATCTTAATAGAGACAAAACAACGAATATTTAAATCAAATGTTGTTGATTGTGCTTGCTCATTATGTTCTCTCACAATTACACTAACGAGATAAATACAAAATATTGTAAATTCCTGCTTAAGACGGATATTGAGGATATCCTCGCACGATCTCGAAGAACGAACTTAATTGGGGTACCAACCATGCTTCCATCTCAACTGAGATTATGAAAGGACTATAGCAAAGTACCTTTGATGTAGCAAGCAGAGAGATAGATGCAGAGGAAAATTCTGAACAATGTGGCACAGATTAGTATAAAGTTATGCGTCAAAGATCTAAATGGACTAGCACAACATATAACAACGAGCAAGCTCCTAACGGAATAATAGGATAGAAATAGTAGTTGTATACCTCAGAAAACGGAGTGTTCGAAAACAAAAATTTAAAAAAAAAAAAAATCGAGAAGTTTCTTCCAATGATAAGTGTCTCAATTACTTCAAAGTTTGGCACTATGCAATAAGGTCTAAAAATGCTTAAGCTGCACAACATTGGCTTGAAGTCAATCTCAAAGGTAACTAAGATTGCAGTGCATCCGTAAAAGTTGCAAGGACTGAGGTCTTCTCGAAGCTTGGGAAAACAAGAAACAAGTCCATTTGACAACAGTATAGTACGTAGAGAAACTATATGATCCGGACACGAGCAGTTTGTATGGAATCCAGCTTGCTGTCTACACTGAGAAAAAGATTCGTTTGAATATAACAAATTATATTTGATATAGAGCAATTACCTGATTGATTGTTTGCTTTTAAAATCATTTACTACCATTTGATCCAAATAAATAATTTATTGCTTTATATCAGATATAAATTTGTTATATTCAAACGAATCTTTTTCTCAGCATAGACAGTGATATCTCAAGTTTGCTTTGAATGCAATTGAGGATAATTTTAGTCAATATCGAGATTCTTTTTTAATTTTTACGAAGGATGACCCTCTTCTAAAAATTTTAATAAGCGAGGCTTCAAGTTTTTCGACAAGAAGATAAGCCTCTGTTCGTTCCAAATGCAAAAAGTAATTGCATCATTAAGATGGTAACAACTTTTAATGCTTCGGCTGGAACGTTCTCGTCACCTGGTTTCTTGTTAAGTTGAAGTTGTTCGGTGGCAAGTGATATCTTTTCAAAGGAAGGAAATGTAAATACACTACATGTTTGTGGAAGTATTTGCTAATGTTGTTATGGAATTTTAAGTTATGGCATTTTTTGTTCTTTTTTTATTGTTGATAGGATTCAGATTGCTGAACCATTTTTCTTATTACGTTCGGATGTTAAGCGGGCAACCTGGTTGTTCAGCCTGACAAAGAATATATTTTCCAGAATTTATTATGCCACCCCCAGTAGTTAATATGATTAAAGTTGTTTTCAGGATCAATAAATACACAAAAACATTTTTTCATTAATTTGAAATGATATATACAAAACAGTGGCATCTGCGAAGCCATACAAAAACGATTGCTGTCGACGGTGCCGGTGATTTTGCTGCAAGCAATCGTCTTAAAGAAAAACCAAAAACTAAAAAAAAATTAGGTTCAGTATGATAGTAGCTATTGTCTGAACCAAGATTATTAAATTTTATGCAAAAATTAGCGGCTGTAGCAAAAGTGTTCGATACATGAGGATATTTATGGGGAGTTGTCAGTTTCAAAATATAAGAAAAAATCAAAATTTTGACTTGATTCCCATAATTGTGACAAATATGTGAGTAAAATTTCGTAAGAATCGGCTTAGTAGTTTCGGAGAAAACGCATTCGAAGTTTTGTTATTGAGCCGGAGAGCGCGCTCAAATAAAGTTGACAAAATATACTGAGAGAGATCGGATCTTTATGAAATTTTCACACGATGTTATGAAGTCGTCTGCATTCGAAATCTATAAAAAAAAGTCTAACCAAGTTGGCAACTTAACAGTGTGGTGATATGACTTTTGATTGGACGTGAAGCGTTAGTAAATTTTCCCAAAGCTTTTTCGTAATTTCGTAGAGCTCGTCTAAGTTGTAGTTACGAGCAGCTTTTTGAGCGCTCTCCGCGCGACTATTTACCTAAGCTCTTTTGTCGTCTCTACAGTTATATTTTACATCACTATGGAGACGTAGCGCTGCTCTATGTTGACGTAGCGCTGCTCTATGTTGAGTCCGCTGGATTCGGGCGATATCGCTAACATATTAAGATTTTTTTCTGCCTAGTTTCGACTGCAGTACATTAATTGAAAAACAGCAGATTAAGTGAATGAAATTCGATAGCAGGCTACACCTTCAAACAAGAAATTGAAAATAAGCGGAATCGCTTAACGGGCACGCTTACCGCCCTTACAAATAAAACGTTTAATTGAGCGAGTTATTCAATGTAGTGCAACAAAATTTCTCACAAATACTAGGAATAAGCTCTAGAAAAAAAGGTTAGTGAACTTCGACATAAGGGCGTGGCAGCTCCCGTACAAGCAAAAACTTCATAACACTATGCTATGAAATTATACAATCCAAATTTCACACAGGTACTCAAAATGGTTTGATCTAGCATTATACAAAAAAATGGCACATTTCGACCAAAGGGCGTGACATCGCTAGTACAAGCAAAAACTTCAAAATACTATACTGAGAGAATTATTTAAGGTATTGAACCAAGTTTTACAAAAACATAAGGAATAATTTGAAAAAGCTCTAGATAGAACTTGAAGAATTTTTTTCAATTTTTACAAACAAAGCAAAAAAAGTTTTATAATGCTGTACTCAGAGAAATATTTAAGATAATGCAACTGAATTCCACACAAACACTAGAAATGTTTTTGCCTAGCACGAGAAACAAGAGAACACAATTTGAATAGAGGGCGTGGTATAATTCATTCAGACATAGAATAATAATATCACAGTGTGCATTGAAATTGAAGGAACATCGACTAATGTCAACTAAGGTTAATTTGGGTCGATGAACTCAAAACTGCCATCAATCAGCGATAAAGATAAGTTACCCGGTAATTAAGACGGTTACAAAAACTCTTCTACGACTTTTTTATTTGAAGCCTAAGAGGTTTGGTGTCTGAGACAAAGTTATTAGAGATAAAATATTTTCACAGTTACACTTCCTCTTTAGCTCAATTTCTTAACCAATGGAGAATTTTAGTCAAATTTTCAGAAAAACGAGACAAAAATTTTTTTTACAACGGTCTCAACTCAAAATCGGATGGCAGTTTTGAGCTCAGCGACTTCAAATTAACCGAAGGTGACATCAGTCGATGAAGTAACAATAGCTTCTACTGAAATTCTATCTAGGATGCATTAAAGAAAGAAGAGTTATTCGTCAATATCATAAGCGACATCAGGACTCAATACGAAGGTTTCAAATGTAGATAAACTTTCTGATGCTTTGAAGTCCGTGTCGGGTGTCTGCTGTCACCAATATTGTGTCTGATAGTAATGAACGTTGTTCTCTGCAGTGTTCCAGACTCTGCAAATAGTTTTTGATGTGGGTGAGGTAAAAATTTGAAAAATTGCTTTAAGTAGTATGTGAAATATCACTTATATTAAAAACTTCAAAGAGTCAGTGTATCAAAATGAAAATTTCACCTCAAATACCCCATATGTAATAAAAAATTAACAGGAATAAAGTGTTAAATAAAAAAACACAAGTTGCTTGTTATTGCCATCATAACACGCAACACTGTTAATTGATACCAATTAAGGAAGTTGTATAAAATTATATACGAAAGCCAATGTAAAGCCGTAAAATCAGTAGTTGGGGGTAGGCATGTACATATGAATGTGTGTCTGTATAAGTGGGCTTGTTTGTATAACGCACATGTGTATATACAAATGTATGAACATACAAGTATGTTTTTATTTTCGCTAAGCCAACTCATTATCACTTATTATCGCGGAAGCTTTTATGTTAAAGAGGAAAAATATTAATGTCTATTTTTAAGGATTTTTTTTTTTTTTGCTTACTTTGAGGGATTTTCAACATCAACTCTTGGTATTACAATTTTTACGGTGAACCCAGCAAAGATTTTTAAACGCGGAAGAGTCATAATTCAATTGTCGCAATGATGGTTTCGAGGTCATACTCTAATGCTAGGGGATAGTTTGTTCGGGAGCTACTTTTCAGGGTTAGGGACTTGCCAAAGGGATTGACGTATGAAACATAAGAAAGAGTTTCCAAAGATTGTTGTTGAAAGGCAAGCGGAACGCTCTTGCTAAGTTTCACAGCCGTACAAAAGCACACTCTTCACGTTTGACTTATAGATTTTGAGTTTCGTTGTCGTTGAAAAAAACGAAGACTGCTAGAAATTAAGAAGCTTTTCCTTTTTAAAAAGAGATCTACCAAATGTTTGCTGGGCATGTGTATTTGCACATTCACAAAAAGCTGCATGTACTTTATTTGAAAAACTAAGAAAGTTTTAATTTGTTTACAAAACTCGGTTTTACAGAAATGCTTCTGTATGTCGAAGTAAACTTATTTATTTAATTAGCGTCGTTCCTCGCATTTTTTTTTTGTTTTTGTTATTTTTCAGGGCAAACCAAAATAACTTTGAGTTTTTAAAATTGTGGAATTTAAGAGAAATTTTCATCACAATTAAAAAACAGATGAATTTATGTAATAAAACGAATAAACATTTTATTGAAAATAACACAATGCACTGACTAATTAAAACTTGTTTATATGTTACTCAATACACGGCCAACTGTTTCTTTGCCAAGCAGGAAATTGTTAAGTCCGTATTGAAAATCATAGAATAAGCGCATATGTTACAAAAAATTTTACAAGCGCTTACATTACGTTTAATAGTTCGTATAAATTGCTGTACTTTAAGTGCTTCCTAGTGCAATTCTATGGCTACTGTAAGCACATCAAACATTCTAATATCGATTTTTTTTTTGTGTCAATACATTTAAGCTATATTATTTTTTCATGTGGAAAGTGCTTATTAATGATTTTTTGTAAGGCAGCAGTAAGCACTTGCTTATATGTAAGGCTATGATAAGCGCTTACGCGCGAGAACATATAATGTAAAAATGAAATAAAGCTTCTAACGGAAGGTAAGCACTTCTGGCTCAAAAAAAAAATGCTTGATTAAGCATTTCGAAGTGATCTCTTTCCTTTCCTTTCCTTTTTTTTTTTGTTACTAAATTGTGAAGGGACGGATTATGTTTTTTAAATCACCAGTAACTTTTGTATTGCTTCATTTCACGTTTTGTTGAAATTTCGGGCAATATTTTTTTGACATTTAAATCAGTCATTTAAAAAAAATG
The DNA here is from genome assembly GCA_963680825.1 of Meiosimyza decipiens. Lineage (NCBI taxonomy): Eukaryota > Metazoa > Arthropoda > Insecta > Diptera > Lauxaniidae > Meiosimyza > Meiosimyza decipiens. Next base: position 52,896,629 of record OY804261.1, on the reverse strand, counting down.
ACTAACATAACTGAAATTTTAAAAATATCAAGAAAAACTGAATAAAATGCAAATTTGCGCAAAATGCTGATAGAGTTTACTTACTTAGTTTAATCTTATTTTATCATATGATATACAAAAATAAAAGTAAAGTTTTGGAATTGATTTTGTTTATGGTGGTTTGTCCCATTCGACTATTTTAAAGCTTATCAAGTTTTTATAAATAGTGAAATAATGTTGTTTCTGCAATGAACAATTTATTCAAATAAAATACTTAAGAAAATTAGAGGAAAAAATAACTAACTCGATGCCTATAAAAATTATACGAACGAAATTTGGGTGAGAAACAAAAACTGTTTTCAAAGTTAATATGAAACATTTAGTGTAATAGTCCGGGAGGCTTAAATTTTGTTGCAATTGATAGCTTAAGTAAGGCTGATAATGAAAATAAGCGTCAATTGCCTGAATCGTGGTGCGTCTGGTTATGAGAGGCCGACGAAAAAAGTTTCGTTCAATAACTCGGAAAGTAAGCCACATGTAGAAAAATATGTTAGGACCAGTGAAGTAAAGCAGATGAAAACCCATCGATTTCATGTTTTATAACTCGCTGTTATATATTATAATTTTTCAACAAAGAATAGAAATGCATTATGTATTTTACAGAGTTTTATGTTCAGTAAAAACAACAAAAAAATTACAAGCGCAAAATGCATTAATTGTTAGAGAATAGCTCCAACAATTGTAAAGGAACATATAATGGGCAACCAGCTGCTTATACTAGTTTCAATGACCGCTACGTCATATCATCAGTAAGCTTTGTTAAGAATGTAAAGAAATGCATTTGTTTGTCGAAATCACAAAAACATTTTCAAGAACAATCGGAGTAATTTTTCACTGCTTGTCAATGAAAATCGTCATTTTGTCTTTGCTGCAAGCTTTTATGATAAGAAATTTCTTCAATATACCACTCTTGACTTTATTCAATTCCAAACTTTATAGATTATTTTGGAATTTTATTTCATTATAGACACGACGATATACAATATTTATATATATCACGGTTCGCATCATCGGCTATCAATGAGAAGATTTAAATTTTTTTATAAATAAGCTCACTTTAGCGTTGTTCATGTACGAAAGTTTCATCCATAAAGCTTGACTAATATCGATGGTTTTCTACTGAAACTTATATACAAGAGTTTTATCTCTGTGAATAACTGCCGTGCAAAATGCAATTGGCTAAAGATCTTCACACATGAATTAAGAAACAATAATTCGAAACTCTATGAAATACAAATTAGCAAGTGACTAAGTTTAAACTGTGTTTAAACTACAGACAAAGCAAACATACTACCAATAAGCACTTAATCGTTGTTTGACCTTTAGCAAGCAGCTAAATATCTAGACAACGGTCAAGGGTTATTTAACAAGTGAATAAGTTAAATACGCCCAAACTTTCACTACAACATTCAACAAAAAAACTAAATAAAAGTCTGCTTTTTTAAAAGGAAACGGTAGTTTTCATTTCATTTTAAGACAAATAAATATTTGATGGAAGAACTGGCGGTCGAGGTACATAAACTGCATCTTAATCTAAATTGATTGCACTACTAAAGAGCATTGCGGTTGCAAAGAGAGACTTGTTTTCATTCTATATCATTTGCCATAGTAAGAAACTTTACTGCTTTGCAGAAAGAACTATTACACAAATTTCATTAATAAGAAAATTTATTTGTGTCATGTTAACATTTTAAAATATATACAAAAACACAAAGTTGCTTGCAACATTTCAGCTTTTTGGTGACAAATTAATTTAAAATAATTTTAATAAACTTACCGTAACCAATGACGTTTAGTAATGCTTGTGTGACAGCAAATTGCATCATATTGATCAGCCATCCAAACAATTAAAATTATATAAAATGCTGTAGTTGTATCATTGAAGAACTCTGACATAATTGCTTCCATGCCTGTTAAAAAATATATTTTAAGTTTTTAATAGAAATAATACAAAATAGATGATTTTCAAAAAACATACCGACTAAAGCTAAAATCACAGTCAGTAATGGTGCAATAGGAAAACGTGCTGTAACATTAAATTCCAGCATTTGAAAGAGATCCACTGAAATAAAAGATTTTTTTTTGTTTTCTTAAACTGAAGTGTTTTTAAAAGATAAGTGCATACCAATAAAAACGAAAATTTGATGATGTGAAAAACGCAGCAACATTGATATCGAAAATGTCTGTAAATTGCAATGAAAATTAAAGTTAAAAAATGTTCAATTTTTACAACTTTAAAACTTACAAATAAAAGCATCATAGAAAATGCTGTTGGATAAGAACTCCATGCAGCCCACCACATGGAAACGAAGCGATAATGTTCACCTGTAATGACATTGCGTAAGTAGCCTTTGTTATCTTCTTGCTCGGCGATAACGCGTACTGAAGCCATTAATAGGTCATCATAGCTAAATGAAAATAAACAAATATAAAACATGCATGCACGTGTTTATGGATCAATTTCGAACCCCAAAAGTTCTCTCAATAGAAATTTGCTAAATCGATCACCAAAACATTTATTATTCATTGGGTCCAATTGCACAACACGTACAGGTATCTGCAAGCGTTTACGTGTTGCTGGTGAAAGGCGCAAGTGTCCATATTCTAGAGAATACTCTACGATATATTGTTCATCTGTGGCCGTTTAAAAAACAATTATTAAATTAAATCTTAAGTAGTAAACATCAACCTTACCATCATCAGTCGGATCAGTAACTTTAGCCTTGTCTTCAACTAATAACGGTGTACTGCTGGTTTTTTTGTTAAGTTTTGGATTAATAGCCTCAGTTTTAAAGTAATAAATAAGCGTTTCATTGGAGTAAGCAAATGTTGGACGTAAGTGATATCCAGCGCGTGTTAATTTTTTTTCATATAACTTAAAACGATCATAATTCATTTTTGTTTGCGGACCAATGCCATAGTAACTTAAAATAGGAAAATTTTTAAATTTATAAGATTTCATATGCATCTGAATAAACTATTTACTAATGATCTTGTAAATCGCGTATTAGTTGCTCATCTGCTTTAGCCTTCGCAAGCATAGCACGATGCTTATCCAAATTCGGTATAACTTCAACGCTACAAGGGGCAAAATAAAATGAGTTTAAAAATATTAAAAGAAAGTTGTTAGCTAACCGTAAAACACCATCTCGTGGCCAATCTTTAACATGTTCCAAACACGTAGCAGGATTTTTTATAAATGTCATATGTATGTAAACTAGAGCGAAGAAAAACAGCAATGCTTTAAGTAGTATAAAATATTCTAAAGCTCGTTGTAATGGCCTAGAAGATTGTAAAAATTATTATATTTTTAATTGCAAGCTTTTATACTTACCTCGGAAATATTTGCGCATACGTTAGCGCTACTTTGAAGTAAATAGCGTGAAATAAGCGATCACGAACGTTCATTAGATTATTCTGAAAAGAAATGAAAGAAAAAATAAACCATTTAATAACTATTTTTAAAGGAAATAGTGGTATCCTACCGTCAGCGTCAAAAATTGGTCTGCAAACTTATTTTTTATTTCTACTCTCTGTAAATATAATGCAAACACTTTGTTGATTGTAAAATTGGTTCTATTTCAAATTTAAAATTAATTAAGTTTAATAAAGCTATTGAAGATAGCTGTTGGTTTCTAATTTCTCAGTTTAAAGAAAGTTCATGATTTTAAACATTTTATAGTTCGAATTGAAGGTGTTCAGTATCAAGACAACATTTAGGATTAAAAAGGATTTAATTGATTAATTGTGTGATAATATTTCACTTGAGAAAAATTTTGGTACCTACGATCCAGAAACCACACCAAACAGATACTCATTTAATGTGCATTAACTTCTCAACAATCACTTGTAGTTTTTCTCTGCGGCAATATTGCTGATTTACGTAACAACCGAGGTGAAAATATGCCACGAAAATCTGCAACGTAATTTTCTTACAGTTTCGGTTGAAGATTCACCATGTTGCAAGTGAATTATTATTATTTCCCAACGTTGTTAAAACGTATATTGACCAATTTCCTTAACCGTATACATATATAAAACTAACTTTCTGTCATAATACGAATAAGCCCCGCTATATAGAACACCCTGTGTATTTGGGGTTTCTTAACAAAAACGAAAGGAGTTCAACAATGAGGTTTACTATTTTGTCTTTTATTTTGCTGATAATTTTTCATAAATCATTTTTTCATAAAACGAGCCATTTCTCAATATTTATACAGAAAGACTAAATGGATTTTATTTTTTTAATATTTTTGAAAAATGCCATTTGTCCTTCAAACATTTGATAAAAAAACTTTCTAATTCATTATTTTTTTTGTAAGTCTCCATTCTACAGGGAAAATTGTTGTTGCACAAAATGTAAGAAATTATTTTGTCTTTCAAAAATTGTTTTATTAAATGTTAGGATGATTAATATTTTGAGTCAAACTCGAAAATTGTCCAAAATTCGAATTTTAGAGAATTAACCTTTTCTTTTAAGCATGTACAGAAACAGAATGTATCAAATTTAGAATGGAATCTAAATATCTTTCAGCAGAAATAACATTTTTGAAAAACTCAGAAGATATTTGATGTATTGATTTCATTTACATTTGAGAAAATTTTTTTTTAATTTGAATTTCGACCAAAGAATGTCCATGTATTTGGATATTCTATTTTAATGTTATAATTTTTAATGGCAGTCTACATAGCAAAAATTCATATTTTTAAAAATAGATTTTTTTTTAACGACCTTTGGATATAATTATGAGTTACGAGCTTCAGGTCAACAAATTTTCATCAGAATATTAACAGTTCATTTTTGATAAAATTTTATTAATTTTAAATATAAAATCTGAAAATACCGACTGAATGCAGGCGAAATATTGGACACAAAACTTAATAAAATTTTATAATATATAAACTGTTTATATTTTGATGAAAATTTCTTGACCTTAAGCTCGTAACTTAAGAGTTAAAGTTTTTGGTAATATATTTTTCAAGTTACAGAATTTTGAAAACTTTAACATTTTTAAAAATTAAATATTTCAGTTCATGATGTGCCCCGGTCTACGATAAAGGACCTATCGTTTGAAAAATCGATTTTAATTTTTTCGATTCTCATATGAAAAATGTACGCTCTTTTTAACGAAACAAACCACATAGTTCTAGCCATATTACTTATTTTACAAATGCAGTTTAAAGAAGAACACATCCACTACTAAACTAGTTTAGGAGTAATTCAAGTTTTTGATTAAGTGATAGTTGAAAAATTTGCATTAACTATCACTAATTACCATTAGTGCTGATTGAAACTTTTAATTTAGTGATAATTGCAAAATTTCCCTATCACTAAACTAAATTGAATGGAAATGAAAATATCTACTTTTTTATTTTAACAGCTGTTTTTTCGAAAACTTGTTTTCGGGCGATAGGCTTTTTTTCGTAGACCTAGGCATAATTTATCAAATGTAACATTTATAAAGTCTTTCTTTGACTAGAGCTTTACGCTCATTATGATATTTTTTATAAAAAGATAGTTTTGGACTTGGAAATTCAGGATCAGGATTTTCATATCCTGATTTTTAAGTTTTATTTTAATAGTGTAACAGTGTTTTTCTCAACACTCAACCCGAACTCCGCGTAATCCTGAAATAAGACGCACTAAAAACACATTTTCGTTTTGAAAGACTAAACTAAAAACACATTTTCGTTTTGCTATATTCGGGAATGTATTACAATGCAGTTTAATTTTTCTCATCAAAGCTTGTTCCGGCGTATGAAAGTACTACCTTTTCTCTTCAAAACCAAAATTGAAATATATCGATAACGTTTCTTTTTTTTCGAAATATCGTAAATTGTAATTCTCCCGCTTTCTTGCCGTAATCGAACTTATGTATGTGAAACTACGTTAATATTTTCATTTTATGCAGGCACTTGATATTAGTTTAGTTTTCAATATTTTTGTATTCCCCAATGGCGAAAATTAAAAAAAAATATCACGTAAGCTTGGGAGAGAAGTGCAAATTTCTAAAAAACTTATGAATTTTTACGTAGAGGTTTCAAAATTATTCAAAAGAATTTTAAATAATTAAAACACAGCACCTTATTATTTAAAGTCGATTAGTCGAAATTGATGTTTTTTATAGAACCACTGCAATACTTATTTGAATTAAATTGCCATGATTCTATCTATTCAGCTTGCGTGCATGTTTAAATTGATTTTACAACACTGACTTTTTTTTACAAATCGTTTCTTTGTTATGGTCAAATGGATAGCAGTAATTTGTTTGATAGTGATCTATATTTTTATTTAATGTTAAACATTTTAAAATATTTTAATAGTTTCTTGTTGAACAAGTTTTTGATGTTGATGTTTCAGATTGCAGATTAAGCATATGCAATTGATTATTTTTATTGTGTAGTGTCTCACCAGAAGGAATGGTAAGAAAGACGAAACACTATTAATGGCTTAAACCTTATTTAATTTCATTTCACATTCATTGTTGTTAACATATGATTTTCGTTTTGTTTGTGAAAAGATGCTTGCACAGTTTATTTCCTTTCATGTACTCGAAACTTATATTTTTTATCGTATGCTGTCCCTGAACTGTTTTAAATTTTGTTCACAGCATCTTTAAAGACCGAAGTTTTTTTGCCGTTTTACTTTCTTTTTGTATCTACTCTATATGTTATGTACTTAACAATTGTCTTGTCTGGGTTTTTTAGACTTTCATTGGTACTAAATGTTAAAATTGCAATTTTTGTTGTTCTATTCCTATTCCAAAATCAATTGGTTTTCTGATTGCTAAAAGTTCTGCAGACATAGAGATCATCTGTGGTATTATGTTGTAAAATCGCAGTCGGACTTTTTGTTGATTTGCCGATGACAGACTGTAACCAACAGCTAATTTTTTATACACAGGATAGGCTTCGTGGAAAACGGAAGGTTAATACGAATAAGAGATGAGGGCAACCATAGAATGGTTGAAAAACTGAGAATAGCTGAAGTCAATAAGAGAAAGATGATGGGTTAGTTACGGAAACTACTATTGGAGCAATAGAATGCAGTGGGCTTTACAGAATACCCGCCAGTAATACTACGAAACTAATTTTTTCGTATGTTTTCTTCAGCTCTAAGCTCTCTTTTTAATTTTTCTCAATAAATATGAAATTATTTAAAGATCTTAGAATTTCCTAGTCTAAACCAGTACTTATTGATAGGTCAAGGTGTTTAATCTTAACTCAATTGCTTACTTGTCCATTACGATTGCGATTGTTGTTAAATGGATTTCCAGCTAAATCAATGTTGACATTTTGCACATCATCTGGCAAGCCAGCAGCAGGGTTTTCGGCCATGCCGTAACAGCGTTACCCGCAAGCGCTTATTAAAATCGTTGCAAGTGATGAAGAGAACGAGCGAACAGAGCGAGCGTCTCCTCTTCAAGCGTTTGCGTTTTCTGCTCAGACTAGTAAACAAGGTCAAGAGTGATCAACTGCGGAAGAAACTGGTCAAAAGAAGATGATATTTTATGTAGACCAGCTAGCGATTGAGTTCCGCAATCAAACACTGCTGCTGTTGCTGTCGTCGCTTTTATTGTTTATTTTGTTCAAGTTGTCTTTTTGCCAGTGCTGCTCGTGATGTTTCCGTACGCTTTAATAAAAATAAAATATTTTATTTTGATTTTATGCAAATTAACCAACTTTATCAAATTGCATGGTTATCTGGAAGGAAAAGTGTATAAATTAGATAAGTTTCTTAATTGTTCCTAGTCCATTTAGCAAAACCAAGACGTCAACACAAACAAACACACTGGTGAAAGAGACTTTGTCGCCACAATTAACAAAATTAATATTCTAATTTTTTTTTTTTAGTTCGCACACCACTTTTATCAAAAAACTGCCCAAATGGATTTTTATTTTGCGTTTGACGTCGTTGCACTTCGCATTTCAGTTCACGTCTCTTACTTAATTTTTACCATTTAAAATTAAAAATTTAATGCATTTAAAAAAGTTTTTCTTCTGCAAAACACTTAAAATTTACTGAATATCTCGTCTTTTTTGTGGAAATAAAGTTCTTTTTTGTTAAACACCAAAGAAAAAAACTGAATTGATATTTTGCAAGAGCAAAATTTTTAGTTGTCTGATTTGACAGGTGTTGTTGTTGTTGTTATTCGTTCAGAACTTGTGTGTGGGTTTATTGAACAACTGAGTTAAACGTCAATGATATTTGACAAGCAGACTAAACACATCTTCGATATTAGCAAATGCAGTAACCAGGATATTCACCTCACAGTTGATACAAGAACCATTAAAAATAAATTAGACTGTGCGTAATCCGTGTATTTCAGCGGATATTTAGACAGTGCGACATGTCTGTGCTCATTCAATATTAAACTTTAACTTCATAGAAACGTTGCCAGACTTGCTTTAAAATGTTTTAAAATTTTCTGAACTTCCTGGTAGGGAAAAACTTCAAAGGCGGATTCGTCATCTCATTTAAAATGACGAAACACTGATGATGAATCAGATTGAATAAAGATGAACCATTTTAAATGACAAAACACTCAAGATGACTGAAGACAAATTAAGCTTGAACCAATATGAATTAAGCTTGAATCAAGCTTTCACGTTTTTCCTTACAAAGAGTTCCGAAAATTTTAAAAACTGTAGCTTAAAACCATTAAAGGGGGCACTATTTTCATTTGAAAATCGCATGTTAGCTTCTTTTCGGTCGATGGGGCTGCTCATTGAAATCTTCCATTGATCAAATCTACTTACGATTATGATTTCATGGTTCCACTGATATAAAATTTTTCGTAACGTTGGGCTTTCCCTCTCTTCTTCCTTTCACCTAACGAGCTTAAAGTTGACTGTATTAAACTGTCGGAAGTTCAACAAACATGGTGTCGAATTTCACAATTGACATCTGAACAAATGAAGAAATAATGCGAGATCAGCACATAGACATAGATCTGAGCTAGATAATCGCATACAAAGACACTTTGATTAACCAACTTCCTGAAACTTTTTCTGAGCTTGAGTACTATAAAAAACTGCCTATGGACAAACATAAATAAATAAAGCATTTAAGAAAAGAACATGAATCAAACCACCCTAAAATAAAAAGTTTCACATATTAGTTATTGCAGTGATATATTTATGCCAATTTCTTATTTCTTGCTATCATTCATTCCATTTCATTTCATCAATATATGCAAATAGTAGGTAATAAATAGGCAAATTTTGATTTTTATTTATATTCTCTTTCATATTACAGCTAAGTGTGTTTAGTGTGTGTGATCATTTTCCTTCTTAAAATTGGCAGTTGCTGATAAAATTTTGCGATACATACAAACAATTGACAGAATGTTGCTAACAAAGCCAACTTACGTACTGGAACATACTTACAAGTTATTTAACCATTTTTTGTTGATGCTTCTATTTCTTTCCCATTGTGTGAATCTTTAGTGTAGTTTTGTATTTGTTTTAATTTTACAGCAAATTAATGTAAGAAATTATAGTAATTTTTATAATAAGCTACATTTAAGGTTTTGTTGCTTTGACTTTTTTTTGGTGGTTGTTGATTTCTTTTTATATTATTTTCTTTTTGTATTTTGCATTAGCTATTTTAAATTTAATTACGCATGTATTAAGTTCTTTTATATATAGTATTTTAAAGGTCATTATAGCAATAGCGCTCAAAACTGTCAATTTTGATAATCTTAACATTTTTACTTTCGCATTCATGATTTAGTTTTTCGACAGATATCAGTGGGTCGTTTCTGTAACTTCAATCAAGAAAATCTCTCAATTCTCAACCATAACTAAGCATTTCGTTTACCACAAACATCAGTATCTTTAATCAAGAAAATCTCGATGAACATTAATTATTTACAAACTTTTTGAATAGATAAAAAAATAAATAGAAATGGCATCGAACTTGAGCAAAATCAATAAAGTATTACGACAAAGAAGGCATATACTCGCAATGGACATCTGATTAAAATTCCGAAATGCGAAGAAAATAAGAGGTTCATATGTCACCTAGCACTTGTTAATATAATATTGTGTGTTTTTATGTGTAATAGATCATACAGGACACTATTAAAGACTAATAATTTAGAAAACAGGCAACAAGAGCGCTATAAAATCTAAATAGTCAAAATCAGTGAAATGCCTCCATAAATATAAATGAGTAATGTAATCATGTGGACAGGGTAACAGAATCATGATATACTACGATCACTTAACTATGTGATATATGTAATCTACAAGGTAAACAGAGTATCATGGACGATTCTGCGTCTGTGAAACAGCGTTTTTTTTTTTAAATTTCTCCTGCGTACGATATGTACGGATAAACCATGAAAAAAAGTTCCACTTAACCGATTCACGAAATCGAGCTTCAGATGTCTGCCGCTGGTAATAAATTATGGTAGTCAACATTGAGCATTATGCGTCATTTTAAATTGACCGTAAATTATAACAGTCTGGCAGCACTTGATTAATCGAATTGATTGAAAGGAAGTAAAATGAAGAAAGCAGCGCAACAGCTGACAAAAGTGGTGTGTTAATTTTTAAAAGTGAAATTTAATAATAAAATTATCGCGATTTAGTGAGTGATTTTGAAGAAAATTTAGAGCATTTTTTGGTAAGTTAAACATACTACTTAGTATTTACAATAAGGTTATGTTTTAGGTGCAGATGACGAACATTTTTTTTTTCCAAGAAGGGCCTTTGTTCTTCATGGTAGTTCTCCTATCGACGAAGAAATAGAGCACGCACTATGAATCTTTGAAAAGTATTTGACCATAGTCATCTTGGATGTATAGTGATAGTTAATTTTATATACAAAATTTGAAAATTTCATCCAGCAAACTTATGAAAGTCTTTGGAAAACTGTACGGCACTTTTATACAGCCGCTTCTCCGTACATTAACAACAACAACAACAGCAAAATCAAACTGCTATGGCATTCCGGAACTCGTAGGTGGGGGTGGCAACGAAATGGCTGATAATTAATGAAAAAAATTGAGACCCAGCATCTCTCCCAGGTAATAGCCACTGGAATCTGGTACAAATTGTTCACGGTAATCATATAAAAATGCAATTTGGACAGAACGGATGACGTTGCGAAAAATTAGTGCTTATTTGACGAGTTATGATGAGCAAATATTGTACACTTTTTCAGTGTTCAGGAATTGACTTTCTTACCAAAATTATATTAACATAATATATTCCGTCCGGAGATTACTGCAGTCGATGGAAATTAACGCAAAGAAAAATTTATGTTATAGGGTGCTGCACTATGTGCGATTGCAAATTTTCTGAATATCACACAATTTTGTGATATTGTGTCATTTATCCAAAAGTTTTCTTATGGTGAAGTATTAAAACTGAATGTGAAAGGTATCACTATCAAAGATATCAAAAAGAAAACCTCGAAAATGTTTGTCTCTGGTGTTGAATTTGCATTTCTTATTTGCAATTTATTCTTAATTTTCCAGATAGTTTGTGTAATGGTAAAAGTTTTAAAGGTGTGTATCACATCGAATCGTATTGAAAATTGTAAAGCCTATACTTTAGGTATAGAATGTTTATATTTATATTTTGTTATTCAAAATATCTTTTTCGCTTACGTAAGGATTATCAATACTGGTTTGATTGACCGTTATAAAAACCTTTAAATTTGTATTTTATTTTTTAAATATGTGACATGTTTCGTTCTAGTATTGTTAACATTTAGTTAAAATTTTATATAGAATATAAATCTAACAATGACATAAGTAAGTCCGACCTTTATTTTCTCATGTCACATGAATAAAGTATGAGCCAACTAACTCATTTATTTCATCATTAGTATTCCCAATTTTGTATAATGCAATTAGATTGTTTTCTTTGTTGTTATGTTGAATTTAACTAATTTTTTAAGTTTTTTCGTATAAATATTGTTTGCTTCTCTATATGGTTTTATTCGAAAAAGTTTCATAATCAAAAAATCTAGAAAAATTGTTGTTTTACTTATTTAGTTTTTGCGTTCACAAACAGCGTTGTTTTTTTTTTATATAATCGTTCTATATAAATATCTTTTATATATCATATATAGTTGTTTTTTTTAACACATTTTTTTATTTTTTTGGAATTTTCGCTATAAAAAAATTTTATTTTCATACATTTTTATGTTATGTTTTTTTTAGTACTTAAATGTTAGTCATACATCAGTTAACTTATGGTCTAACAACTACTACACTCATTTAGTATATCATTAATATGTTTCATTCCATAATTTTGTTTCATTAAGAATTGTTTTTTTCTTTCTAAATTTAAAGTTGTAGAAAACCGCGCTTGCAAATGAAAGCACTTTACAGTATTTTAGTTTCGTCATACAGATCCAGTCATAATGGACTGTTACTGTCGTTATCGACTTTTTAGTATAAGTTGATGTTTTTTTTTTCTTTCTTTCTTTATATATTATATATTGACAGTCAAAGGCTCGTTCTAAGCATGCCTTATTTTATATATGTATATATGCTTTTATATATAAATATATATATGTTTGCTTTAGAAATTAATTACATTATATATGTATATATTATTATACTTAAGTTAAGTATGAATTTTGTTTAAAAATTTAAAAGCTTTTTTATACAAACTCAATTCGTAGAACGAAACAAAATATTACACTAATGATGTCAAGATGACAATTCTGTTTTGATGACGTTTCAAAGTATTCCGGTTTCCACATTGTGTGCTGTGCCCAATGTATTAGGATCAAAATTTAATTTTAATTCGCCGGCCAAAACAATTTCTGATATGCATCCAATAATGCCGCTATTGTATTTTCTACGTGTAAAATAACTAGCATCGGGCATTCCACCTTTTAAGATAAAATTGTTGAAAAGTTTATTATTAAACATTTTGCATGAATTACTGAAAATATTTCAAAACTTACCAACATAGAGGCCAGTATCGGTATTTAATTGTCTTAACTTTCCTGGTGATCGCTGTGTAGGTGATTTTCTTCCATCGACTTCTAAGTAGCCATCTTGGGAGTCTCTGTAAAAAATTTTATAAACAGATTTTTAAACATTTGTATGTTTCTGTAAGGTGCCCACGAAATCTTAGGAAAGCTCTGAAAAGTCCCTACCGGATTCCACTGCACCGTGATTTTCAGTTTTAATGGGAGCCGAAATACAGTGCCGCTCTATAACATGATCTAATAAAAACCAAGAGTTTTCACAAGCTATAAAACTGGTTAAAAATTTGGGGAGTTATGGCGTTTTTTATGGAAATAAACAAAGTTGATTTTCTCAAAAAGCCCTTTGCTTCATTAAAAATAGTTAAGTAGATTTGTAAAAAATTAATTATTTAAGTTCAGATGAAAATGCCGCTTTTTTTGAAATATGATAAGTTTTTGACACCTAAAATTGAAATGCGCATATCTTTGTAAAAATATTTTTCCACCAAATCGTAGGAGTACAAGAAAAAAGGTGATAGCCCATCAATATCAGATTTTACGGAAAGACTTGAAATGCCTTTTAATCGCAACAGAACTACTGTGGTATATTTTTAAATGATAAAAGTTCTTCAGAAATTTGCTTCATATGTCTTCTTCTTTCTTTACCTTATTGCATGAACTCTATGCCAAAGCCCATCGCTGACTTTAGTCATATTAAATCGTATATTAACTTCACCAGAACCCAAATCATAGCGGAAGTGTAAATATCTGAAAGAAATTAAAATTTCGGCATATGTTAACTATATAAATCACATATTACCAACCCATTCTCTATGCCCAATGACAGAAAATCATCATCCTCTTCAGTATTCACTTGACGACCGCTCCACAGTATAACCCCATTGCTAGAGTGTGTCTTGATACGCAAATTCAAATCGATGTTATAGCTGATAATTTGACTCATTGTTTCAGCATCATTATAATGGAAATAGCTGTCTGATCCCACAAAACATGCGCCAAAATTTTTCTTTACACCAATTTGATGATCAATTCCTGTCAGATCAAAACGATTTAGAACACTCCAATCAGTTTGAGTTTGTGTATTGGGTTTCTCATCGGTGCTCTCAACAACAGGTTCAAGTAAGTCATCACCGTTATTGTCATAATCTTCATCTGTGACATCATCTTCATCAATGTTGGCGTCATCAATATGATCTTGCTGTTTTCCATGTTCTGCAATTTGCGCATTATTCATTTCTGCTTGCTGTTTATCTGCCTGCTGCTCTACTCCAATTTTAGCACTATGCGTATTGGCCATAATACGTTTCATATCCTGTACGAATTGTTTCTTATGCGCATCATCTGTATCGTCATCATCATCGAATAGTGTCTTATCCATTTCAGCAAATGGTTGAGCATAATCTGACATTTGTTCATGTTCATGTAGATGATCATTTTCACTATGTTCCATAGTATCATCGTCGTAGTCCTGATAATGTTCATCTGCGTCATTGTCGATGTACTCATTAGAGTTTGGTGTTTCCAATTCAATGTTATCAAACGTTAAAATATCACTTTCTGGATTGGTCTGAAAGCTTTCATAGTGTGTGGGTAGCTTACTTAGTTTTTTTTCGATGCCCCCACCGATATGCTTGCGATATGGGTCATGTTTGGTGGTGGGGGCGGCGGCATAATATTGGTGTTGATGTTGATGATGTTGGTGCTCACCTTTGCCTTGGTGTTTTGATATGTATTTCATTTTAGGATTTCGTTGTATTTTTGCTAGATTGCGTTGTGCTTGTTCATTGTGTCCATATTTTCTATGCATTGCATGTACATCGCGAAAGATGATATCATCATCTGTAAAGTCTTCGTGCTGCATTTCGATAGCGGAAGGTGGCAATGGTGCTGCCGTTGTTGTTATAGTTAATGGTGTTGTGCTTGGTATAGTAGGTAATGGTATTGTGATTGGTGCTATCGTCGCTACGCTACCTTTGCGCACGTATTTATTTTGTGCCTTGCCGTGATGTTTCGCCCATGTATTGACTTTATTTTTCTTCATTTTTAGCTCGTATTCCGAGTGGTGTTTTGAATCAGTTGCTGCTGCTGATTTGCTTCTATTTTTAGCCTTATTGATTTGTAATTCCTCCATGGGTACCTCAGCCGCCTTGTTGCATTGTGCATTATAAGCGCTACAACGGCATTCGTAACTTTCCATTTGTGGTATACACTGGGCAAGTGGGCCACATGGTCGTGCCACGCAAGCATGTGGACAGTTGCCAATGTTTGTGCCGCCTAGCGCTTCGGAGATGATCGAAAGTGCATGACCATTGATGTCAACCTATAGTGATAAATAAATGGAGAGTTTTAATCAAATAAATTAGATAGAGCTCACTCATAGGAATAAGATATTTCACTAACCTTCTGTATGCAACCTACGAAGTATGGTTTATATTTAAGATCCAATGGTAAATTGTCCATATGCTTTGCACCCCCAAGATATAAATTGTGTGGCAATGATAAATGCCAAAAGCCATTTGATGATATGGTCATTACCTCAGGCGAGTTATCAATCTGAAAAATTATGAAATTTAAGTTTAGTGGTTGCGAAAAAAAGGGATAAAAATGTTCATTAGCAACCTTAAGCACAGCTAAACGTGCCGTTCGTGAAACTTTGATTGTGTGCCATTGCCCAATGGAAAGTGGATATTCGCTTCTGAAAGAGAATTAAGGAAAGAATGTGTATTAATTTCTTAGTCTCATCGAGTTTCAAGCTTTTTAAATCATAACATAGTATCGTTCCGGGTTTTGAGCGTGTAAGATACTTGTTTTCTGATATAAAATAGTTTTTAGCTTCCAACATTTGTTCTGAAACTGACCTTATGTCAACTAGAAAACAGATTTATAAGAAAATAATTGGTGCTAACGCCAAGATTGCAAACAGTGAGAACAGTCAATGGCTTAAAATCTTATGATATGCGTGGTTTACTGTATTAAAATACATATGAGCATTCCATAGCAAAGTTTCTACTTTTTCGGTCACCCCCTTCGACTCTTTTCAAAATTTTAAATGTTTTTGCGACTGATAGGAAATGTATTCATAAATTTTTTGAAATTTTTTTTGACCATCCATTTTAAAGATATGAAATTTTTGTTTTTAAATTCTCTCTATGGAAAAAAACGACTTTATGAAAAAAAACGTAATTTCTGAAATGTATGCCCTCTTCGATTTTTTTGGAAAAGTTCTCAAAAACAAATTTATTAATATAAGAATTTTTGAACCGGTCCGAACGCGGGCAAACTTTTCGTTTTGTTCTTATTTCTTATTTCTTAATTCAAATTTATTTTTTTCAAATTCCGTGGCCAACAAATCTTGAAACTTTTTAAAATACGTTTGCCCGCGATCTTTTTAAACTTGTTAAAAAAATCATTGGGGGCATACGTTTTGGAAACCAAGTTTTTTTGAATTGAGCTAAAAATAAACGATCAAGGCAAAATTTTTTTATAAAGTCTTTTTTTTTCATTAAAGAACATTTAAAAATATGACTTTGAAAAAAAAAACCGCTCGATTAGTGAATTTTTCGCAAAGTTATGAGCTTTTGAAATAAAATTTATGTCTCTAAAACGGATGGTCAAAAAAGTTTGAAAAATTCATGAGTGCATTTGCTATTAATCTCAAAAACATAAGAATACTGGAAAAAATCGGAGGAGCTGACCGAAAAAGTGACCGATATGGTATGCTCCCATATATTTTGTTCTGTTGTTTCCCTTTTTGATTTTTTTAAAACGCATTTTCAAAAAAAAAAACAATGAATATGAAGTCACAAGAAAATTTACTCTCTCATCGGGAAATCCTCCATTCACATTTAAATTTATTACATTTTGTGGAATTTCGTTATGAAAATTCTTTTACTGTCACGCTCTCCATATGTTTTCAATTTTGTCGCAGTAATGACTTTACCTTGCACAATTACACCATGGAAAAAACAAAACGCACACACACAAGCACATTAACTTGCCATAAAAGAATTTGTTATGTTTGCATGCTTGTATGCTTGTGTCTATATGCGCAAGTAATTTTTTTCAGAAATTTTAAAACTTTATTAGGTTGATATTAAATAGGAATATCGTGAAAGCTTTGAGATATTGGGAGATTGAGACTAAGCATTTAGGGTAGACATTACTAGAAGAGCTGAGTAAGGGAACTGGGAGTCGCTAATCACTTGAATAAAAGAGGCAATGTGTAAATTTGCAAACCCAAATTGCAAGAATTGAAAAAATAGATACAACATTGACATTTTTCATCAGCCGAAATAATTATCTTTTGTTCAACTTGGCCATCTTTGGTCAAAGTAATAAAACAGAGTAAATTTGATCCAAGTTGATCCAGTAGTTTTTGCGAAACTTGGACATGAAACTATCAAACTCTACTTCGCTCTGCACAGAAATCTGAGCTAAAAAAGAAAACTACCTAACACAAAATGATTGGACATCACTTAATATGAGTTGTGTGAAGTTTTTCATTCATTAATAAGAAACTTCTAGCCATTGATGAGAAAGCATTGTATATTCGATATTTACCATTTTGAAGAATTTCCTTATTAGGATTGAAAAATAACTCACCTTATATTGGGGCTTAAGACCCAACTGCCGATTTTTTTTATTTAAATTAAATTAAATTAAAATTATAAAGTTTTTTTAATAAACTTACCTAACCACAGCTGGTCCACTGCCGAGTTCAAAAGCAAATTCTACATAGCCACCGCTTAGTGAGAGTGAAATGAAATCACCTTGATGTTCAGGGCCAGAGTATAAAATAATACCATCAGTCTGCTCAGGCTTAAGTATAATCTTTAATAGAAATAAAATAATTAGAATATAAAACTTATCAATAATAATATTTAAGTCAAACCTTAAGCTCTAACCAGATAAGTGCGCTATCACCCAACGGTGCATAACGCAGGAACGATGAGCCATTAAATGCGGGCACCTATAAATAAAGAAAAAAAAATGTAAATGAAGCCCACTTTGAGAATACAAAAAAAAAAAAATTAAACAAAATTATTCAACTTACTTGTAAGTCCATGCGTATCTCACATAGATCACCTACAAAACCAATTGGACATAAACAGACAGCACCCTGATCTGACGGCCAACACTTACCACCATGTTGACAAGGATATTTAAAGCATTTGTCAGTAACGCAATCCTCTGCAATATTGCAAAAATTATAATTAGCAACAGATTAATGAGAAAATTCACTATAATAAATGTGTCTTACGTAAATCAAACCCTTTGGTTACATCTCCAAGTGGATGCTCTTCAAATTTATACTCATGTTCGTTGGCCACAAAACGTCGTATACAGCCTACAAAGCCATCATTTACAGGCAATCGCTTAGCTAAACCTGTGATGTTGCCAGTGCCGCCAAGAAATACTGGCTCCCGGAATGTTATGCGTGAAAAGAGACCCTATTCGTGGCAAAAGTTAGAATATAAGCAAACTAATCCTTATAAATTTAAGGAAAAATCTATTACATTCGAGCGTCCTTGTACACGTGTGCCATGATTTAGCACCAGCCAAGCGTCCCAGCGATGACGATAGATTATAACAGAGTTCCATTCATTCAAAAGTATTGTTTCCTCAGAGCGTACACTTCCACTTCCAGAGCCACAATCAAACCTGTATGAGGGATAAAGTTAACTTTGTTAAGATACGATCTCATCTATGATCAGTACAGCTAAAAAATATCTGACCATTAAATTTCTTTATGCTAGAACTATTCTGTGTAGTTTTTAGTAAAAGAACTTAAAATTAAAAAACATTTTTCTATACAAATTCAGTTTTCGTAAGATTCAAGGATCAATTAATTAAGACTTTATTAAATCTATGCTCACCAAAATTCTACAAATCCTTTATTTAGTAGTAATGCCATAAAATCACCCGTAAGATCATCTCTTTCACCGCTTAGCAATATAATTCCATTAAATGATTCGGGTCTGAATTCAACACGAATCTGAAAAGATTTTTTTTTATATATATTTAATCAAAATGATGATGTACTTATTAATTTTTCTAAGCAAACCTGCACATGTTTATAGGCTCCTCGTAATGCTGGAAACGCCAACCAGGATCTTTTTGAAAACTTCGGTATACGTACTTTTATGTCTGCAATAAAACAGAAAATTTTACATCAAATGATATTTATAGAAAGCGCTTTCCAAGGGATAATTCATACCTTCAATGCATTTATTGCCTGTTTTACCAAAGGGACATAAACATTTGTTTTTACCCTCACTGTTATCACATTGACCATCTGCGCCACAGTCCATATTGCATGGTTCACTGCAATGAGAAAGAATGATTATTGGATTGAGTTCATACCATTTGAAATTATTTTCAATTGAACTTTACAGACAATTATTAAAAATCGATATCTATGGTTTAGTTCATGCCATTCTGATAAAAAGTCTGCATAGGCACAAGTCTAAGTTTTCATCAGTTAAGTAATTATAGTACCCCAAGAGCCCAACGTAGAAACGTCGAGTATATAAGATTGTAGGATGGAATGTATATGAAAGATAGTGATAAATTTTAGTGATACTAACCTACCAGGGTCGCCTTGCCAAAGTTTGTCCTAATGTCCGAAAGTGCCCGAATTTTGACCAATTTAGATTTTTTATTTAAAAGTGTGTAAGGATACAGCTTCAAATAAATGCCAAACGATAGCGCTCAAAAAGCATAAGTAGAATCTTGCCTACTCAAATCCTGTCCCAAACGCGACTTGCCACCCGTTTCTTAACCAATTTTTCTTAAATGGATGGGAACCAATATTTGGGACAGGATTCAATAGGGTAATACTATAACCTTATATATTCTATTTGAGTTCTTCGAATCAAAATTATAAAGTCAATGATTAGGAGTTTATGACGTCGGTGATTACAAATCTGTAGTCAAATTAGAAACAAAATCACCAAATCAATTCAAAATGGCGGAAAGTTTTCTAAAAAATGGTCCAGTTTTATTTTGCAGCTAAGTGTTTTCGACAGTGATGATTACGAATTAGGACTCCGTGTGTTAAAGTTTATTTTTAGTATGGGAGAAACCACACTAATGGTCAGTTCTTGGTTTTGCCACTAAATGTTCCCCCACAGAGTTTAGAACTTTAAGAAGTGTCACGCCCACTTTTCCAAAGTTGCCCAATTTGCTTGTGCCCTTTGATTATATGTCACGAAAAGTTGCTACAATGATTTTGATTACTGACATCTGGTATGGTTTTTACGTTTTTATTTTTTTTCTTAGATACTTAATTTGTACTAGAGTCTGCCTAGTGGTTGAAATTCAACCATTATAGTTTCAAAACAAAAACAAAAAATACCTTACACTACACATATCTCCCTACCAAATTTCATCAAAGTCAGTCGATTATTTTTGCTGAGAAAACATATTTTTCTGCTAAGGGCATGGCACCACCCACTAAAAATCAAATGCTTTTTGTCAACGTCCAATGAATTTCTATAGCAAATTTCATCAAAATCGGTCCATTTGCTTAGGAGTGAAAATGATTTTCCTGTTGGAGGTGTGGCACCACCCACTTAAAGCAAATATATTTACTCAGGATTCAATCTAATACTATTCCAAAGTTCATCAAAATCGGTATAGCGGCTCAGTCGTGACAGCTTTTTTCCCCACTAAGGGCAGCGTCACGCCCCTTTAAGGAACTTAAGGCTTTAATCAGTGCATTAGTTGAGCCTTGAAAACGTAATTTCTTGATAAAGGCGTGACACCGCCTACTATAAGAAAAAAATTACATTCTGCACTGCCCCTATTCACAACCTGTCCAACAAAATAAAAATTAAGCGACACTAGGGATGGAACCGTTTTGCCTTTGCCTATTTATCAGACATTAGATAATGCATTAAATATGTAATGCATTATTTTCATTTCCACTAAATTACTCGTAGTTTAAACTAAACTATACATTACATGCGAACAAAATTAACACAACGATATTGAAGTTTCAAACATTTTTTTAATGCGGACGATGATTTCTCCATCCCATTTTTCCAATTTAATGATAACAAAAAATTCAATGTTTTAATGTCTGATTTTTACTAAAATAAAAGGGATTAAGGCTTTATTGGTTCGTAAAAATAAAATTAAAAGATGTACTCCTTTCACTTACCTTCCACTGCCTGCTGATGAGCTATTTGCCACATTCGATATGTTTGCATTAGATGATTTTTCCACTGCAGATTGCCGTTCATTGTTTTGTCCAGCAGCAAACGATGCTGCTGCTGACGCTGCATTGTTCGTCGTAACATCCATATCACCATATTGATTTTGATTATCTTTCATTATTGACAACGTTTTTGAATCAAAATTGTACACATTTTGATTCTGATATGTTCTAGGACTCAGTGGTCTGAGATTTAATTGATTGTTATTGACATCATCATAGATGGACATGTCCTGCTTTAAGTAGTAATCATCCTCTACATTACTATTGACAATTGCTTGATTGTTGGATAGCCTCGATGTTGCACTACTTGTGGTGCTGGGTTTTGTCTTTGTTGTTGCCGTTGTTCCACTGCCATCACTTGTGGTTTTAATGTGCGACAGTGGTTTCTGCCTGTTTTGATTGTGACCAAAATTATCATTCATAGTTGCTTGAACGGGTTTCGCTGTTGAATGGACTATTTGTTGTTGTTCCAGTTGTTGTTGCCGCTGTTGCTGCGAACTCCCTGCCCGATTGGCTGCGAACTCAGGTACATCATTGTAATTATTAGCACTATAATCTGCTGGATTATTGCTAAAATTAATGCTCTCCGATGATATGTAATAATCTTTTGAATTGACTTTTTGTTTCATGGACAATTGTTCTAAGTCATCATTGAAAAATAAATCTGAATCATCTATATCTTCATCAGAACCGGACGCCGATGATGACGATAGGGATGAGGACGATGACAATGATGATGCTGTTAATACACCAGCAGATGACAATTGATTATCACTACGTTCATTATCATTCGCTAGCTTGGCGCTAAAAGAGGCTCCCTT
Organism: Meiosimyza decipiens; assembly: GCA_963680825.1. NCBI lineage: Eukaryota > Metazoa > Arthropoda > Insecta > Diptera > Lauxaniidae > Meiosimyza > Meiosimyza decipiens. The sequence continues at coordinate 52,874,587 of OY804261.1, read as the reverse complement.
CTGGTAGAGCACATCCTCATCGGATTTTGAATGTCCATCGCCACTTGATGTTGAATTGATGACTGTGAACAAAAAGAAAAAAGACAAAAAGTAATGAAAGGAAGGAAATTATTTGGCATTGTAACAGCACTTAATAAAATAAAAATTTAAATAAATAATGACATAATGGTAAAACGTTTATTGTGTTTACCTTGACAACTGTATCCGTTTTTATTGAGTTCGTATCCTTCGATGCAGTCGCATTCATACATGCCGTCATGGATTTCATAGCACAACTGTTCGCAAGGACTCGTGTGGCCACAATGACCTAAAATTGACATAATTAAATGAATGAATATGAAATTAATGGAAGATATGAATTTTAATACTAAGTGCAAAGATTGACTTTAAAAAGTAAGGTGCTTATAGCACATACGTACTTATGTATGTGTAATAAAAACTTCGTTTTTGTACTTTCTGCTCTACCAATTGTATTTATTCTATCTGCAGGTTGTGTTAAAAATAGAGAGTATATTAAGATTTTTTTCTAAAACCTGAAGCTGTATAAATAAAACACATTAGTTTTGGGAAACTATTCATAGTAGGCGTGCACCTAAAAAGCGGCATAAATGTCAACGGAAATGGAGTATGTCATCTTGTTCCTTGAAGTCTAAAGGCTTACACTAGTATTCAAAAAAATTAATGAAGAAAAGTAGGCGCCGTTCATGTGATTTTCTTCCAAAATTGCTTTTCAATTAAAAAAAAAAAAATGGAATGACAATATATTTTATAATTCTCGAAATTTCAAGCATTCATATTAGAAATTTTAGGCGGCACCACGCTCAAACTTTATATTAATATTTTATTACAAATATGTTTTTTATCATTATATTCACTCTAAATTTCATCAAATTCGATAAAGCCATTTCAAAAATAAAAGTGGCATAAGAGGAAGTTATCAAGACAAAAATCCAGCTTACAAAGCAGTTATTTCCTTAAAATAGCTTGGTATCATCCCTAGTAGCAAAAAAAAAGCTTTGTAGCTTCTTTCACATGCCTTATAAAGACAAGTATTAAGACAACATATTACATCTATGTATATATTCTTTATAAGGGATTATAATAGGCATTTGACGTATAAAGTATGCATTTTCCCTCTTTGTTATCTTTCAAGAGACTCGGTAAGATAGCTTTCTGAGGTACTTAAAAGACACCTTACAACACAACAAAAAAGAATTCCACGTGTCTTGTTGTAGAACTTTATTATTTATAATTTTATTTTATTATCAAATCGAAAAGTTGTATTTAGTTTTATTATCAAATTTAATTTTAACTTACGACTTACAAATTTCCAAATTCAATCTCGAACTCATTGACCAGCGATTCATAGCCCTGCACACTACTTACTAGGCTACCTCTGATATAAGACGAATATCTTTCTCACATTTGTTTTGGTAAAGCGACAAAAATGGACAATAATGTGCTCTAGGTATATCATGTATCTCTGAAGACATGACTTATATGGCCACAGTATTAAGACATAAGAGACATGCGGTCTCTTTATTATGATTTTATATTCTGCTCTAGCAAGAGATTACAAAACCAAATTTCGATACAAAGGAAAAGTATCTTATTAATTTTGATGCAAAGCTCTTTTAAAAACATCACTGTCTTGTAAGCTGGATTTCTGTCTTCAAAACTTCCCTTAATGCTGCTAGGAATAATCAAAAATATACTTAGCCAATGTAGCGAAATGTAGATTTTTATAAAGACGATAGAGAGAGACGTAGAAATGTCTTTAAAAAGCAATTTTAAGGCTCATAATAGCCTAATTATAAAGACATAAGGTGGCATGTTTCGTATGAGTCCGAATACTGTACAGTATAAAGACACAAAAGAGACATGGCACCTTATGTCTCGTATGTGTCTTTATCCGAGGACGCATTTTTGTTTATCTGTTGCCTTTTCAATGCGCTTTGCAATGACATATGTGAGAAAAATATGATTCACCTTTAACGTACAATATAATATATATATCACAGATAGCCCAGTGGGTAGCATGCAGGTCTATGGATCGTCAAAACATGAGTTCGAGACGTCAAAGTGAAATTTCATAATATAGTAAAATTAAATATAATAAAGGTCTATAATTTGCATATAAAGTCTCCAATACATTTTTAAAGTATGTAAGCAAAACACTTTTTACACAACTCTTTTTAAGACTTTGTAAGGTGTATTTGTAACACCTCAGAAAGTTAATTTACTGAGTCTCTTCAAAGATAACGAAGAGGGAAAAATTTCTTTATATTTTATCCGCCAAATGGATCTTATAAGCTCTTATGAAGAGTTTATAAATTCAAAATGTTGTCTTTCGGCTTGCCTATAAAAGTCCGTAAGCAATAAAACATTTTTTTCTATAAGGCAGTATTCGAAAAAAATGAGATATTCTTTGACGACATTGTAGTTTTTCTGAGCCCTTAAACAACGAGTAACAAGATTGTGTAAATTTAAACTTGCTTCCAGCCCACCGTGCATCGACCGTTTTAGTTTTATAAAGTAGCACAGTTGCTACACCTACTTTAAATAGATTTCCAACAATTGTCAGATATACCATTCACTGTTGATCAAACTTGACAAGGAGGTCAGACGCTCAGAACGCTTTTTAATCAGTAGTCTTAAATAATTCTCAAATTATATACTAAAGATCTTGACAATAAAGATATTCTTTGTCATTCCTTGCCAAAACGAACTGAAATTGTGCCAGCAGTTCATTGGGTCTAAGGCTTCGCCATTAGTTCCTCATTTGATTTCAAAATTCGTACATTGAAATGAAAGCAAACTGGCTGAAATTAACTGGCTGAAATGCATCGAATTGGTAAAAAAAATATTTTTGGCTGTGAATCTTTTAAGCTTCATTTTAGAAAATTTGATAGAAAATCTGCGAGAAACAAGGCATTCTTATGACTTGCAGGCCCCGTTACACTTAATCCCCATCGACTGCATTTCCGCTTTTGGTAGAGATACAACATTTAAGAATTGATAGGTCCTAGAGTCTGGAAAACTCCTAGGCTCCTTGTCGAGTGTGCTCCAAGGAATTTTAGAGCTTAGACCATAGTGAACGTGATATCCATTGGTCCTTCAGCAAAGAACTAGAAGATCTGATTTATGCAGTTGACTTCTATCTCTTCGCCTCCAAACAGTTTGACAAGTGGAAACAGTTTTTAAACCTCAATCTCAACATTAATAAAGCAATAGTCGCGAAATTGGTGAAATAGTTTTTTATTCTTATCAAAACAAAGCAAAAAAAACGAAGGAATTTCGGATGGATTGACTTGAAATTTGCTTACAATTTTACTTGAATACATTTAGAAATATTCTGATTTATTTTGTAAATTCCTACTTAATAGGTTAAATAAATTCCTGTAGCTATTTATCCTTCACATCAACGCTAAAAGTGTTGACTAATAAAGCTGTCGGGATTTAGGTTTTTTGTGTCATAAAAAAAAATGTTTTTCCATTGCATATCTGTAGGCGCTGCTTTATATTTTAATACGAGTACATAACCTCATTTTGAAACCTATGTATATCAATTACGCTGACAGTAAACTCTTGGACATATTCAAATTAAATAAAATTCATTTGTTATCACACGAATGTTAATTACTGTATTTAAAATGTAGCACAGTGTTAGGGGCTTAAAAATATATATTACTGTTGAAGTAAACTTCATAAGATGGGAGTCTTATTATATTCAGAAATAAACTTAAGTCAATTTAAATTAAAAATCTTTTAACAACTCTCTGCACTGGCATCTAAAATCTTATTAACTTGCTTGTGCGATTTACCTTGAAAAGCTGCTTCCATAGTGATTTCCGTCTCAGCACTTCTGCCTGTTGCCAAAATAGTCATCAGTATAAATCCATGTATCAGCATATTATTCGTATTATTATTATTATTCTGCATCATTTTCATTTTCGTAACGTAATGATGATAATGACGACTTCAACGCGAATGATGATGTTATGATATTAAAATTCAAATATAAAATTTCATCGTTTTAGGCTAAAACACACATAACTTAAAAACGCTCCCAGCTGCTAATACAACGCATGACTGAAAATGAAATATGCAAAATAGAAAATTCAGTGAATAGAAAAAAGTAGGTGAAATTCATCATACACCACTCGTACCCACTACATAGAAAAAAGTAGGCACCGCCGCACCGACCGCACTACCATGAATTGTAACTCTAAATTATCAGCATGATAAATTCATAATGATATCATTATTTGCCTAGGACCAATACATACACACATAAGCACGCAAGCGGTAGACGCATACATTAACACAAACAAGCACACACACACACACAAACACACGCACACAAATCTAAACACAACAAAATCGACAAAATAATTATTCATTATAAAAAATACTCGTACATGTTTGGTGTAATAGTAGGTACGTAAGTATTGGTATGTTAGATTGTGTGCACTTGTCGTATTGTAATACAGACAGAGAATGTCATGACAACAGGACTAAAACACAACACAATGCTCGTCATTTCATCGTTATCGTTCCTGTTGCCGTTCTTGTGCAATTACTAGAATAAACTTTGCCAGGCATATACTTGAACTTGTGGCACTGACAACACGTTATACCTTTACAATGTCTACAATATATGTAGTGGTGTATGTGGCTACGTTGTCCACAGTTTTTTTCCCTCAACCTTTCTATTTCTACTTGTTTTTTTTTTTTGTTGTGAAGGCTCCAACTGCGACGCCATATCCTGTAGCACTTGAACAGTTATTGTCATACTTAATGATATAATCGATAGTTAATTTGACGCCAAGTTTTGCTTCTAACTTGTGTAGGGAGAGTATATTTGATTTGCTCACCTGCAAGTATGGGCTGTCTTAAGTTTCTGAAAAGTTGCTTTGCTTTTTAGGTTTTGGAAAATGAGTGCAATAAATTATCATAAACGGTTTTATTTTGGAATTTTTTACGCAACTTAAAGTTATTCTTTTGCAAGTTACGAATTTTGTCTCTTCGGCAAAAAAAAACAAACGTCAAACGCCTGGCGAGAAGCTCAAAGCTAAAACTGTTCAAAACAATGTTAAAAGTTTGGACAAGCATTCGCTGATGAACTGACAAGATAACACATGCAAACAGTGGTGCTCTGCTTCCCAGCCTCTAAGATTTATTTTGAAAAATTGTAGTTATAACAAATCCACCGGATGCACAAACACTTGATAAGTACTTAAGTCTGGAGCCGTTGTTATCTTGGAAACCATGGGGTATAAGCAACGGGTCGCCAGCATAATAGGAGAAAATGTTAATAACTGAGATCTTGGCCTATCGCATTGTGTAACGTACCTAAAAAAAAAAAAAACAATGTATTTGAATTCGGCAGTGGTCATGGTGGTAGGGTAGATTGTAAACATTAAATTACACACGTAAATCATACAAAAACTTATATAAATGTTAAATAAATTTATGTACTTTTATAAAACTTTAGTCTGTCTGACCTCATTTTATTGAAATTCCATGACAGACTGGTGTGAAAAAGGATGTTAGCGGTGGTGGAGTCAAACTGCACCCATGAAATATCACCTCAACTGTTGGTTTAATTTATAGTTTTTATTTTATTATCGTATCAAATAGTATTTGATATCGCCCACTGGTTGAAATTCAACCATTACATTGACAATACAAAACACTTCAGTACCAATTTACCTGATTAAATTTCATCTCTCCCAAAAATAAAAACCATGGTATCATGTTGCCCAATTTCTATCTCTATCTTTATCTCTTCTCTAGGGTTCAATCTATCTCCATACCAAATATCATCAAAATCATTAATTTAACTGTGAAAGCATGGAATTTGCATTCAAGGGCGTGGCATCCTGCACCGCCCATTAAAAGGCTAACATCTTTCCCCTGGGTTCAATCTGTCTCTATCCAAAATTTAAAAAAGTCGGCTTAGTATTCAGAGATAATATTTTTTTTCTTAGGGCGCAGCAACGTCCACTAAAATACAAATGAATTGAACATTATTGAATACAAATGTCTTTACTCAGGAATCAATTTCATCAAAATCGGTGGAAGAACACAGGCGTGACAGCGTTTTTTCTCATAAGGAACGGTGCCACGTCCACTAAAAGATTATAGCTCTTTCTTAGAGCACAATCCAACTCCGTACCAAATTTCATCAAAACCGGTTAATTAGCTTAGTCGCGAAAACGTATTTATCTGCTAGAGGCGTGGCACCGTTTACTATTGAAAACAAAATTACATCATGCACTGTTTCTCATCACAAGCTTTCCAACAAAAAAAAAAAGGATAAAGCGATTATTTAGTTCTATGGCAGGCTTGAAACGACCTCTGCCTATTTATGTATAGAAATGTATGATTGAAAATTACCAAAATCCGATCAATCTGACCAATATTAAAGTTGCCAGAGACTCAAAAGTTTTCTGAGAAGGCAGCTGATATAAATAACAGCTTTTACACTATAAGTTTAGCTAATTAAATATTAATATTTGCGAGCAATTACCTTAGGATTTGTGAATTGCTTGGAACAATGGTTAAAGCAGTTAGAACGTTAAAATATGTTTTTGTAGTTGCTATTCAAGTCCTATCTTGAAAGAACTATTAAAATTCAGTTATGAGAGAGCTACGTGAAAATCGGAAACAAATCAGTTGGCAACAATTTGAGACTACAAATCTGAGTTGAACGAGGAATTTACACGAAATACAAAAAATCGCACGCACCGCAAAACGTAATTAGGTGCGATAAGTTTTTACGCCAACTTGGCCCATAGTTGCTGAAAATGGACTTAAACCGGTACTTTACAGGGTCCGGAGCCACCTTTAGTGATGTCCAAAACCCTTATTCGATCTTTATTTATCAATTAGAGAAAAAAATTCCGAAAATTGGTTTAAAACGGTCCTTTCCAGGGTTCGGAGCCACCTTAAGTGTTATCCAAAAGCTATTTTTGACCTTTCCTTTGGATTGGAGCAAATAAATTGTGCGAAAATGGATCAAAAACGGTCCTTTGCAGGGTCCGGAGCCACCCTAAGTGATGTCCAAAAGCCATTTCATATTTTTGGAAGTGGTTCAAAACCCTCAATGAGTTGCTCAATGAAGTTCTCTGGTACACACCGGAATACCAAAACCGAATTGTATTGAAATCGTCAGCAACCAGCAAACCACACGCAACGATCAAACGAACAACTCAAAACTCGAAAATTTCTGTACTCACGAGTTGTTCGAAACTTATGAGTTGCAATCGTATAATACGGACAACGAACGAACTGAATATGAGTTGGGTTGAACGAATTGAGTTGTTCGAGTTTGACTCGTTGCGTATGTCAAAAGTTCGAACATTTTCGATCAGCTCGTTGCACAGCCTTAGTAAGCAAGCTCCTTCTTTTAGATATAAGCTGTAGGTACTAGAAGAAGTTTTATGATTTGCTGGACGGAGTTCGTCAATCGCGTGACTCGAGAATCAGTATTAAATTTAAATTATGGAACGATATCACCTATTGCAGATGAGTAAGAAAGCACAGACTCTGCGTCATAACATCGGACACAAAATTCAAGAAAGATTTAATCAAAATTGGAAGAGTACGAATATTGCAGTTGAGAACTCGAGAAAATGCATGCAGCCTCTAACGTTAATGGCCGTTATTAAGGATACAGCCATACAAAATAAAATATATTTAAGAGTTTCGTCTAAGAAAATACGCCCAGAGTTCTTAAAAAACATTCAACTGATAGCAAGTATTTGAAGATAATACAAAAATCTTGGACGGACGGACTCATAAGGAGTTAAATATTTTTAAAGCAAAATCCAACACTCAGCGGGTACCTTCTATAAAGACCAATTTACTGATGTCTGAGTTGTCGGGGAAAACATTCGCAGGGAAACTTTTCCACAATTTAATCGTGCAGCCAAAGAACAAACTATCACGATAGTGTGATGTAGGACTGAGCACCGGAGTGGCTCAAAAAACTGGACTCGATGAGCCGCCCGAGTGCTGTGAAAGAAAATCAGTTCTGATGCTACCAATTCATGTAATCAATATCCTTTGCTCAAGAGAGCCAACAATGGAGATGATATTCCGTCACAGTCGCTTCAAATTGGATTATGGAGCTCCGAATCAAACGCGCGAATAGTACTCTAGTTTTGGTCTAATTTCAAAATAGTACTCTAGAAATTGAATGGGAAATTATATGAATCACTATAACGATATGCAAAGAGCTATCCACTTAAACATAGCTACATATATTACCCAAAAATTATCAAACTAATCTTATAAACCGCTCTTCACATATTTTTTTCGATTAAATTGGCTTAAATAGTTGTCAGTACGATAATTACTACAGTTCCAGTTCATAAGTATTTGGCACAATGAGCATACACTCTATTGGCAACAGTGTTCTAATTTAACTTAAAATAATTAAAGCCTTAACAAAAGCTAAATGTCAACAATTGTAAATGGGCTTAATCCTAATCTCTAATACCATTGGAATTCCCCCATCACTTTTGTCTCAGGTTATTTAGTATACTGCATTCATGCCAAGTGCTTTACAAACAAATGTCACACATCAAAAGTGCACTTGAACAACACACAAAATACTCGAAGCAGCAGTACTTTTCATTCTCTGTATTTTATTCCGATTCAATTCAATTTCATGTACCTACTTTTATTACATTTATTTATTAGGTTATACGAACAAAATATTAACAATTCTAATGAAAAATTGACACAATAACTTGAAGTTTTACTTGTTCACTGGCTCGTTCACTCGCGAAAAATTTCAACGAAAATAATATAAAACATTCCGTATCCTTATTCACATTCCTTTTATACTTTTACTTACTAAACTCGAGGTTTTTCGTTTTTTTTTTGTATCCCACATTTTACTCTTTCCTTAATGCTTTGAAAGGTTCAGCCCCCATTGTTTTCATACAAGACGAATGCGACGACGACGATAACGGTAAAGCAAAGTAAAAGTTTCAATGCTTTCCGCGCCCTAACGTAGAGTTTACCACTACATACTTCATATCGTACAGTTACATCGACATGCTCGTATGTAGCATCCCTACAGGATATTTTGATTTTTATGACCACAACGCAAAAACTACTGAACAGTTCACTTGCCAGTAGTTGCATAGTAGATGAACTGTATGAAATATGCACTTAATTATAGCCCGCAGAAGACTTAGTCAATGCATTGTGTGGGAAAATTAGCTTTCCATTAATTCGACCAAAAATTTTATTATTTTAGTGATTTACAAAGGATATCCAGAAACTGAGTTCTAGACAAAACTCTGCTTCGTTAGGTTTGCTGGTTTTCATAAAGAAACTAGCTATAGACATTCCAGTCTACTGAAGGTGCAAATTGTATTGCTTCTATTGTTCTTTAAGTGTCAAAACGAATCTTCTCTTGAAACAGTACTCACATATCTGTATTTTTCATCAATGGCTCTTTAACCGTCTGCTGTATATGGAGCCGATTGGATTTTTTTGCGCTTTCATTAGGAATGATACTACTGCGCAAAGTCTTTTCCATACCTGTAGTAGATTTTAGGCCATCAAATGTAATGTCATGTTGCTACCAGCGACAATTACGACACGTTTTTCTCATTACATAAACCTATAATATCTTCATGAATTATTGTCAATTTTTAAAGATTCTTGAATGTTTTCTCTAAACGAAACTGTAATATTGTGGTTATATAAAAACTTATTCAGAGAAGCTTACAATAATAATTGAGGTTTTTTTTGAAACTTTCTAACAACCATAGTGACGCAGTGGTTGTTTACAGTGTTTACAACACAGAAGTCCACGGGTTCGATTCCTGGAACAGACATGATAATAGACTTTCCATATTTCTCAATTTTCCCAATAATTTTCTTCAACTCTCTTTAATTTTCTGGAGGTTTATTCGAGCTCTTACCAAATTAGCACCAAATTAAGTTCAGCTGTTGTAAGAAAGTACACTTTGTCGGCAAGCATCATAATTGAAGGGCAATGAAGTTCAATGGCATAACACTTTCTTCGGATTACAGGCATTCTTATATAACAATTAAAGTGACTCTAATAAATAAATACACGTTGCTCGTAACCTCATTCCCACTCTTCTGCCTTCCCTTTCGAAGCTAACACACCACTATCAAGGAGTCATCCCGTAAATACATTGTGACAATAGCATGCTTTCAGAACACATTATTTTACTCATTTTTCATTATTCTGGAATATTTTCTTTCAAATTATGAGAGCTTCCATAATTTTGCTAGCCAATGGTTCTAGTTTTGTATGTTGATATTTTTGTCAGGAATAGTACGATATGGTATAATGTGTAATAGTCCAGAATTTTATGTTATGTTATTATAATGAATGCATGTTTTAGTGTTGTTTGCTATGGTATAGCATTGGTTTGGCTTGATAACATAGGTAATGCTATGGTTTAGCACAGATAGAGTTTGGCACGATAAATACGATATGGTTTTTTTTGACATGCCACAGTAAGAAACAGCAGTATATGGTATGGTATGTGACAGTAGTTTATGGTGTATATGGTCTGACATGTTACAGTTGATATGGTATAGTAGCTTATGGATCGAAAGGATACGGAATAAGAAGCTATTGATGGTATGGTACGAATGTTGCTACGAAATTACGAAACGATATGATGCGGTAGGATACTTAATTGTATAGTATGTGGCAAACACAGTCTACTAGGAGGATTCTTTTTTGATGCGGAATGATTGGTTGAGTACGCTGCGGTGTCATACAATATGTAACAGAATAGTACAGTTTGATGAGGTGCGACAGAATACGTTATGTGCCGATATGATAAGGTAACGTACGTCTGTTATGACAAGATATGAATATTGAATGAAATCGTTCGGTGTGGCATGTATGATAAAGCATGGCTAGAATAGCATCAAAATTTATGTTATGGTATATTTATACACGCCATCGTAGCTGATACTCATCCGTCCTATCCATAATGATTTTGACAAAACATTTTCAGGATAATTCCTACTTAGCAACATAAAATACACCAACACAAAGCTTACCAACAAACAAATAAACAAACGAGCGCACACACACACACACGTACACATGCTCAATTACTCACACACCGAGACCGACGGCTGTACAAATATTGTCCTGGAATTGGTATGTCAACCCATCTTAACCTCACTTTATTCTATGCAACTACTTACTATTGCTGCTAATGCTACTTCTACTTCCATACGTTCAACAATACTTTGGTAGAAACTATGGACAAAACCATAATATTTTATCCGAACTTGTCGTGAACTCACGAGGAATTTTCGCTCTATGTACGCTGTGATATTAAGCGTTTTATTTGAAAAAGTAACGTTCCAAAAAAATAAAATAAAAACCAACTAAATACAGGGAGGGGAAACAAAAACAAAAACAAAAACTTTGAGTAAAAAATCGCGTGTCTTACAGAAAACGACATATTCGTAGAGGAAACGTCAACTTTACCTATTCATTAATATCGATTTTTTCCTTGCCTTTTGCTTTTTGTTTTGTTTTATGCTTTTGTTATGGTTTTCTTTTTGTTTTTCGTAAAATAGGTTCTGTGTTGTACTTACGTTTACCTTCTTTTTTTTTTGCAGTTTTATTTAAAATTTTTTTGAATCTTTGATAGTAGGAGTATAATTTTTGCCGCGTAGGCTTTCAGTAACCTACCTTTAACGCTAGAGCTACTAACGTTACGCTAACGTTAACGTTAACTTTACTACAGTCAACCTTCTACTTTGCATTTAAAATAGCGCAAATTAGTGCAAAATGAATTTAGTTAACAGGGGCAGGCAATTTTATGCAATTCAGCAATTTGAAACTCTTGAGAGTGTTTGTGGTACGTACGTACACGTATGGTGTGCGTGTGTAGTCTTAAATTTATGTGTGTGTGTGTGCGTGTGTTTATGTTTGGGTTAGTTATATTGAGGTTATGCTAGAAATGGCAAAACTTAAGTTATTTAACATTCCGTAAAAAAACTATGTCCATTGACGTGACTTCAGATTTTATTGCGTGTATGAGCTGTTGTTTTTTATGGGTTGGGGTTTTATGGAAAATTTTTAGAAAGTTTTTTTTTTTTGGGAGTTGAAGCCCACACCCGTACATTATTTTTGTTCTTACTCGTACATGGTTTGGTTTATGGCATTTAAAATGAACGCAAATGCTGAAATTTATAGTGGGAGGGTACCTTGCGTATTACATCATGTTTAGGAATAAACTACTTAGAAATCACACTTTGTATTAGCCTGATCGATATTGGGAACTCAAACAGGGTGGAAAGAGAAAGCTATATTTTGTATTGGTAATTTGAAATTGGGTAACAAATTTTTATCAAAAGTAATGAGATGAGATTTTTTCATTTAAGAAAATCATTCAAGTGCTCAAAGACAAAAAATTGAGTGCGTTGTATCATATCTTTCTATAGACAATAACATGCTTTTAATCATTTCCAGAAGCAAACTGTGGTTTTTAAAACTTACAATATAAATGTAACTCATTTGAATGATAATTCTCTTTTTCTCTGAAGATATGTCATATCTTAAAATAACTTTTTTTTTCGAAATGATAACTCGCCTAAATGTCTTTTTAGAAACTTTTTAAAACAAAATCAATGATATATGCTATGTAATTTTGATCCAACAGATCGCAAGTTGTCCACATTGCCGTAATCTGCAAGCTCAGTTATTTTCGTTAAATTACTTTAACTCACTCCCTCTCATAACTAATGTGTTCAGAAAACTGTCTCAATATGGCAATTTCGCAGGATGCTCAGAAACGCAATAATTCCAAAGATAATAAAATACGTGCTGGGCATGGGGCGAAATGTTTTGCGAGATATTTTATATTATGATATATGGGTCAGAATACGTGTATTTTCAAAAATAAAGAGACCAGCAGGATTTCTATCGAAATGTTTTGATAGTCGTTCTATGTGACTAAAAACTAGTTTTCCATACTTTTTTTAGCAAAAAAAAACCTTTGGTAACTTTATAACTAACGATTTGAATGAAGCAATGAAATATTAAAGATGATGAATTGGGAGTGGGACTGCAATTGTGTTAGAAATTATAACTTAAAGCTTGGTACCATTTTTCAAAATTATTTAATAATTGTAAATTAAGTTCTCGGCAATTTTGCTATGCCTATAGTTCTTACTGATAAAATAAAATAATAAAAACAAAAAAAATTAAGACCGACCACCTCGCATATGTCAAAAAACTTTAATAAGTTTGAATTTTAAAAATTTCATGTTCGTTATTTTCCCTATACCTGAAAACTCACTCGGTCGTAGTAATTAGGGGCACGTGCATATCAAAAGATTTCAAAATTTAAAAATGAGAAAACTCCGCGAAAAAAAAGATGACATTTCAGAAAACTCAAAGTAATTTCAAAGAGGAAGACTTGTACTTTAAGATCTCTCATATAGTTATTTAAAAAGACGGTGCTATATAACCTCAAATATTTAAAAAAAACTGTGTTAACAGAATATCTCAAAAACCTTACGTGATAGAGAAATTCTAAGCTCGGATTCGGTTTCAGTAGGAAAAATTATTTTGTCCAGAGGGAAACAATTCTCAAAATTTCGCAGGTCTGTGTAGTTGCTAGTGGGATTGAAAATATGCAAAATTGGTTCTCGGATACGTCTAACGTTCATACCAATGAAATATTTAGATCACTTTACTGAGACAGCTATTTTAAGTAATGTATCCAAATTTAAAACAAACAAGAGGAATGGTCAAACATTGACTTAAATGAAGTGGGCTAAGTTCACTAAGAGCATATCGTTATGCATTAACTGAGTAATTAGACATCGGTAAAAATATTTTTAACAGCAAAAAAATGTATTAATATTTTCTGTGTTGTACTGTGTTATAGACTCATATTTTTTGCAAGAACCTATTGCAAACATTCGTTTAACTTTTTATGCTCTCGGGCATATACAATTTGTCAATTTGTGGCTTATCAAGCAACTTCATTTAACTGTAGGCAAATTTTTTGTTTTGTATCAGAATATGTCCTAAATTTATTGCACGCGGCAACGCACACTGTGCACATGTCGTAAGCCCATTAATATTGGAAAATATTTTAAACCACAGATATGCCATTACGTACGAAAATATTACTTTTCATTGCAATATATAAAACTGTATTTTTTGCTCTGTAAATTGTAAACTTTATTAAAACTGATAGATGTATAATATAAAATGTCAATCGAATCTTTAAAATATTTTTTTTACGTAATACCCTCAAAAATCTTTAATCAATATTCACCAAAAACTAAGGCAAAAAATATTATCGCTGTTGCCTGACGAGATCATAGCGCAAATAATTTAGCAATCGCTACAAAACAATGTCTATTAATTAAACATTTAAAAAATTGTAACTGTTAATCGCAAACAGTACTGTTGAAACGTTAATTAACATTAAGCCCATTTAGAAAAAGTTCATAAAAGTATTTTTGCATATCCTTATAATTGGACTGATTTCAAAACTGCATTGTCTATATCGAGCTTTTAATCTATATATGTACTTATGTACAACGAGAAAATATCGTTTGAAGTTGAATTTTTTTTTTTTTAATTCGGGCTCCGATAATCTGTTGGCATTCCGCTTGGCTTGAATTGAAAAAAAAATTGTTCATTTTCGACAAAATATGTGCTCTCTAGCGATTTTGGAAGCACAAAACTCGTGCCTTGGCCGGATAAAATGAAATGAAAATTTCAAAAAATTTAAATCTCAGAATTTTAAAAATCAATTTGCATCAACTAAACTTCAAAAATGCATAAAACTCGTTATTTCGAGCTTAACCAAAAATAAACTAGTAAAGGTGTTATCTTCGGCCAGGCCGAAACTCACATACCATACACTGCACTGAAAGTACTTTCAAATGAATGTTAAAAAGACGTTGAAAAGTTGAAGAAGTCGAAAATAATATAAATAGGTGCAAAGAGGTTGAAAAGTGTCGAAAGAGTGGAAAAAAACTGAAAAAGTCTAAAAAATCTGGAAACAGAAAGTATAAGAAGAAAGTTAAAAGAAATTGAAAAAGTCGAAAAAATGTGAAAAATGTTGAAAGTGGTTAAAAAACTCAAAAAAAGTTGCAAGAGGTTGAGAAATGTTGAAACAATTCAAAATTCATGAAAAAGTCGATAAAATAGAGCAAATATGAAAGATATTGGGAAAAGTTAAAAAGTTGAAAAAGTAAAAAAAATGTGAAAAATGTTGAAAAAAATCTAAAAGAAATGAAAAAGGTGAAATATGCTATGCCCACTTCTCCAATTCCCCCTACTTTTGGTTTAATAATTTATATTCATGATTGACATCCACATGCCAAATTTTAGCAAAATAGCTTGTATAGTTTGCGATACATGCCTTAATTTAGGGCGGTGACATACCCACTGGTACAATCGAGTCTGATTATGTTTCTTGCACGGTTTACAAGCTATTGCGTTATAAGAGTTATAATTTAGTGCTGCGCCATGCCCTTTCAAACCTAGCCCTAAGTTCCTAAGTTTTCTCACATGTTCATCAAATCACCAAGTTTCATCAAAATCGCAGCAACCTTTTTCAGAATAGGATGAGGTATATTTACAAAGAGTATGGGCGGTAGGCGTTGTCGTAACGATTTCGCCCATATTTATATGCTAACAGCTTGTAAGAAGGTGTGACCCGAGTAGCAAGTTTCATTGAAGTAGTTTGCTTAGTTTTCCCGTAAACGTGATATCAACAGACAGACATAGCTATTTATATCGACTCAGGTGGTGACGCTAATATATAATATATATACTTTTCTATATCGTATAATTGGTATTGAGAATAATGTAATCAGTTCGAAGTTTCCACGAAAACCTAAGGGCATGGGCATCGCCTGTCTTCAGATTCCATTTCTACCACCAAACTGACTAAACTTCAGTTAGAGAAATATAAGTCGCTAATCCGACCGTCTTAAAAACTTGAATTGGACATCTCAAAGTGCATACACATTTCAAGTTACTCGTATCGTCCAACTTGGTTCCAAAATGAAGCATCGTTTTGAAAATACCACGTTAGGCATATGTGAAGAGTTAAGATCGTAGCGGGTGGGCCTTGCATATCCCAAGATGTTGGATTACCAACCCGAAATTTTTGGTTAAGCACTAAATACTTTCACACAAAGGCACTTCGAAACATTAAAAAATGGGTGCGTGCTTCACTGTATACACGCGCAAGAAATGAACTTTATATGGGTTACATACTAAGGTGATTATTTTGAAAAGTTTGGCTATGTTTTAGCATTTGGTTTAAAAATAATTCTCAAAAATGTCAACCCTTTGCTTAAGCCTGACATTAAATTTGACAAGAAAAAATCTAGCGAAAATCTACCTTAGTTGCCAAGATATGCCGCTTAAGGTTTTTAGTTGCATGGCAGTTGCCTCACCCTGTTGTCAAACCATAAATTCATAAGAAAAAGAGTGAAATTCGGTGGTAGAGTAAAGCTGAGATTCTCGCTTATAGCGTTTAATATCGTGTCTCAAGCTAAAAGTTTGTAGTCCTTGTAAATTGTCTTATGCAAAGTGTAGCTGTAGTTTGTAAACGACTTTGAAGACTTAAGAATTATTTTAAACTGTGAATAAAGCAATTATTTTGAAACATTTAAAAGTGTGTTTTGATGTCAACACTATCCAGTAACCGAACACGATAAAACTACGACCTCATTAGCTAAGAAATAAATTAAGTAACAATATCATTGGTTACATAACTAAGTAAAAATGGTCTTTCAAAAATCCATTTTGCACCTTACATATTATTTTGATTTAGGATATAACTAAAAACAGCCATTTGATGTATGATCTAATACGATTATTTCGTCTACAGCCAAATCTTGTACTACTCGTATGTTAATATGCTTACAAGGATAAAAGTCAATACATTGATATTTTCAAAATTTCAATCATTTCTAGCGCGATACTTGATCGCCACAAAGTGCGTGAGTAAAAAGTGTCCACATATCACATCTCAACGTTGAAAACTGTACCGTAGATACAAAAAAGGCAGTGCCCCAAGGACCATCGCCGCATATCTTATCTAATATAGGGAAATAAAAAATTAGTACTATTAAAAAAAAGTAGTTTCTCATCAAAACTTCTTTGCAAATTTCATAACAAAAAATTTTCCACGATAACCCTGATTTAATTCTATATTAAGCTCTAAAGATAACACACATTTTATGTTAATGCTGAAATAACATTTTCACCGACACAGACAAAAAATATCCACCGACAAACGGACACAGACGCAAACAAAAATTTGCCAAAAATCTCTAAAATTATTATTCATGGATTAATTTAATATGGCAAATTGTGCGAAGTGTTGGTTGACCGCATGATGCGGTCCTTAACCGTATAAGCCACCGCTACTGCTACTGCCAGTGCCACTGCCACCGATCTGTACCATCAGCACGAAAGTAGCATACACGTCGTCTTACTCGTTGAATAAAAATTTACACATACTAATGGCTATTACACTTTTGGCTTCAACACTTTGACCTACGTAATTTTTCTACGTGTAGGTGTTATAAAAATCTTTTCAATGCTTTTTTATACGAATGCACGAGCATTTTTCTCTCCTTTCTTTTAATATTTTCTTTTAATTTATTACAATTTTACAGGTGCGTATATGTGTTTGGCTGTGTACGAGTGTGTTTGTATGTTTGGTAGTGTACTATGTCAAAGTACGTACAAAAATAAGCACAAACAAAAGTCAAAAACAACAACAACAAATACATCGAGAGCTGCACAGCACTGAAGAAACTCAAGCGACGCACAGTGTAGTATTGACGCAGTATAGTTTGAAAATTATTTTATAAACCTACATACAAACATACTTTTACGCAAAAAGATCGAAACAGAATTTGTTAAGGGCACTTTTCGTTTCAAAATTGGAAAAAAACTACTTAATTCTCTTTTTATGAAAATTCTTAGATTTGTTGCATTGATTCCTTTTGGGAATTTTAATAAGACATATTATAAATATCAAAAAAAATTTTTAATTTTTATTTCATCTTGACCATTATTAAAATCCCTTCAGTAGTTTTCGAGAAAAGTGTGGAGCCAGTTCTAAAAACGTGATTTTAAGTTTTTTTTGTGTTTTTAGAACATGTAAATTTTAGTATGTACTATGCAGAGCTTAATGTTAAGCAGTTTAGTGCAAAAAAAATAACGAGAATAACGCATTTAAAGGCTTTGTAACATAATTTTTGTCAACAAAAAGTGTTAAGGTACCGTTACAAATATAGGCATAACTTTTTTCTGTTACAAATTTCTTTAAACGGTCTTAGGACAGTATTTCTCAGACGTAAGCGAACATTTTTATGTAAAAAAAAATTGAATTACTGTGTCGTTTTAAAAGTAGACCCCATTGCTTTCAATACAACTACGCCAGTGCGTCAGCCATTAATTTAATGATGTGAAATAAGATTGAAGCGATTGGCAAAGTGTTTATTTATTAATTGCCTTACGTTTTGTCATTTTGATCATATTTAGCATAATTAAAGTTGCGTTTTAAAATTTGGTGTTCCCTGTACACACGATGGTCTTGAACGCGTAAAAAGTGTGGCTACGCTAACGAAAGACTCAGCTTGGAAGAATCGTTTCCTAAACGCTCTTACAATAAAAAATGCCAAGAAAGAAATCCTAGCCAATCGTCTGATTTTTTTTTTGTGATATTCACCACATTTTTTATGGAAAAAAATCGGGAAAAAATTTGTGATATTTTTTTTCTTTTTTTTGTGGCTTAAAAACATTTTTAACTCCTAAGCCGGAAAAAATTATTTTTGATAGTGTCACTCACCATTTTTCATGGAAAAATATTGGAAAAAATCATAAAAAGATTCGTTTTTACTTTAAAACTAATGAAAAATAGTTTTTAAATTTTTTCCTATGAAAAATGGTGATTCAAAAAATAAATTAAACTATCAGCTAGGATGTCGTTCTCATCGTGTTTTTATTATCAGAGCAAAATGATTCCACCAACCCGAATCTTTCGTTAACGTAGGCAAACTATTTTCTCATTCAAGGCCACCGTGTGCATTAGGGCGGGATAAAATTGAATAAAAATTACAATTTTAAAAATACTTTTTCTGACGTATACTTAAGAGATACTTTTGAAATTAATAAAGTATACGATAAAATTTTTTGTTCACATCGTAACATTTAGCTGCCGAATTTCATTCAAAGAGCAAAATAAATTTACTCAACTAGAAATATTTTACATTTTTTTATCTTTGTAAGACATAGTTGGGAAATTGATTAAAACAAAAATTATAGAGTGGTGACTATTAAATTAATAGTATACACTGACATAAAAGTCACATGAAATCAGTAGCTTATCTTATTCACATAAAATCAATAGCTTATCTTATTCCCTTTATACTAGACATAGTATTGGGTCAACAATATTACAAATTCTATAAATTTTGCATGAAAACTATTGTCGCAAAGGGATTTTAACATTATTTTCTTGAATTTGTATGACCGTTATTGATCGTTTGTAGAATATTTTTCCTTGAGTGTATCTCTGTTTTGTTTTTCTTTGTACTGTTAAAAGTTATGTCCTGTCCACGATTTTGCTTGATTTTTTTTTAATTGATTGACATCCACCCAAATCTATATCGATAGCTTATTGCAGAGAGGACGTAACTCAATTTTCTTTTAATATCGAACTTCTTGCGAGTTCTGATAGAAAACCTTAGTAAAATCATTAATGCACTATGATTGATAAGGGATTTACAATGAAATTAAAAAAGTAATGCTGTCTCAGTATTCAAGTCTTATTCAGCTTTTTCTTTCTCCTGTAAAATAACAAAAATGTGAGTTATATCCTTAAAACTGACGACATATTGAAACTGTCCAAAGTGATAGTTATTTAACGAATAAAAGTCAATATCTGTTCAATTTATCAATTCAGCCTCTTAGCTAATATATAAATTTTCTATTTGGCATTTTGATCTTCCGGAAAAATGTTCGTGTAACTTACTCCATCATCAAATTTAACTGGAAACAAATTTGCTGTATTTAATTTCTCTTAAGCTAAGAAAATAAAATTTGATTCATTTTGAGGTTTTAGTATCAAACAGCAGAATTTAGCGCCAATTGAAGCTGTCCATTATTTTTAGTCAACTACTCCGCTGTGCGAAGAGAACTTCACGCACAAACACACTCATGCAAGCATACAAACACGCATACAAAATACAACCAAATACACCATAGCAAACCACTCTAGAAAAGCAACAACAACAAAAACAAAATAAAATTTTTAGGATGGGGGGTGGCGGGTGATTTGTGAGTTTTTGTGTTTTTTTTTTCTTCGGTACAGGAGATTTTTGACTACGACGACGAAGACGGTGATTGTCTTGCCCGCACAATGAATCCTGCCTGCCCAACGCCACCCTTTGCTTTCTTTTTCTAGTACGCTCTCTTCTTTTCTTTCTTGTAGTGGTTTTTCTTCATTTCTTGTAATTAAAAATCATATAGTAGAAAGCATTAATTATACGAGACACTTTTGAACACTCCAATTATTCCGAATTTCAATTAGGAAGGAACACACCATCAAATTTTAATTTTTCACTTCAAATTCTGGTATCCTTTTAGGACTTTTATTTCATATTTTTCCTCTACGAAACATCAAAATGTTCTTCGTTTACTCACTTTTTCACATCATAATTCAATAACGTCTGCGGTACGCGCGGCGCATTTGCCAAATATCGTTTAATTGAACTTTTCCACTTTTGCATAAACAAAATACTCCAACGTTTTGATTTACCATAGAAATTTCTGGTAAAAACTTAGTTGAAATAATCGTCCTTAAGACGCTTAATTTTTAACTTTTTCGTTGTTTGAACCGTTCAATTTGCAAAGTGAAAAATTTTTCTATATGTATTTGTATTTAGTATCCTGTATAAGGATTTTTCTTTCTTTCTTGTAAGGCGACTTTGCGTTGCTTTACCTCGCGTTGCGAACCAACGACCGTAACGACGTGCACTCTAATTGACGGGAGACTAACGAACGAATTGAAGCTTATTGAACGAGAGCCAACAGCGAAAAATTTACCGTTGGAGTTTCATACATCCGTTCCTAGTATATGACAGTACCACCGTAAGCTATGGTGCTTCGCATGTACACAATCTCTCTCTCTCTCTCTCTCTCTATTTCTTAGTTCTGCTCGTTTAAGCTCTCAAGTCGTAACTTTGTAGACACTCTCTCGCTTTCACAATTGTTTACAAGAGCTCTATACTGTTAAGTTTTGGTATTTTGCACCACCTTTTATCCTCTCGCCCTCTTTTGTTTTCTTTGTGTCTATGGTTACTTAGTGTATTGTATTGAATTTCTCTGGCTTGCAAAAAGAGCCTCATCATTGTCCCCGAAACAATTGTATTTTCTTCCTTGCGTATCCTTAATATATTTGTTATTTGTTACGGAGTCATAGGACATATGCTGTATGTTCGCTGACTCATTTATTGGTGCACAGAGTTGCCAAAAACTTAAACTTGAAATGCTGCCAACTGTCATTTTATTCATTTGATTTTCAGCTTAGTGTTGCATTGTTAAGTGTGTATCGTTTTAGGTGAGGCCGTGCCATTTAAAGTAATTTTTTGTGCAGTAAACTAGCTTTTCCCTACGATTTCGGTCGTGCACTCCCATTGTTCAATCCCGTCAACATATTCTGTGGTGCTCAGTACAGACAATGTACAGATATATATCGTTATAATTTTTTTTTTTTTTCAAATGCTTAACACAAACAATAGTTAGGGATCCGGTGAACATTTTAGGTCTTTTATCGTCGTTGGTATTGATATGCAATGTAGTTCACATTTATTCGAACTAGAATAAAAAGTAAGAGCTAAGTGAAGATAGCGCCCGTTTTTTTAAATGAATTTCGATGTGCAAACAATAAACAATATATCAAATTACTATCGCGTCTGCCTCTGATATATTGTGTTAAGGGCATAGTATAGATAACGAAAACATAAAAGGCAGACGTCCACACTGCTGCATTTTTAATAACAGCACATATATCATAACATAGATGTAACAGCAAAATGGTGCCCGATATGGAAAGCCCCATGTACACAGCCAGAAAAATAAAAAATAATTTAAATTACCCAGAAAATTGTAAGTAATAGTAAGTTTTGGATAAAATTTTGCACGGTATTAGTTTTATACATATATATATAGATATGTTCATCCTTAATAATATGCACCTCAAGCGCTCAAAAACAATAAAATGATTTAGTATTTAATATTTTCAAAATGTTTATAATATTGTAATTTTTGAATGCGGCAGTATCTAAGTGACAGAGGTTGTTTCTCTCGTTTCTTATGGCATAATCTTTATAATAATCGTAGTCTGCCAGACGATAAAATCACTTAAGTTTGTATACATTATAAAAACTACTCTTATATACAACAAAAAAAAAAGCTGCCTCTAGCATTTATCTGTTTTTGTGTATGAACAAATTTTTAAATATTAAAGGCAGACCCTTTAAAATTGATTATGGTAACTATTTTTACAGTTTTAAAGGATTCTCAGCTTTTAATGCAGAGGCAAAGCAGTAGCTTACAATTCCTACTAATGACTTTCGGGTAGCATTCTGATTAAAATGGCAGATTTTTAATACAGGCTTTTTTCCTGTGAAGGATTTTTCTTTCATTCCTTTTTGTAGCCATGTACTTTTATCGAGCAGCTCTTGTTTCTCATTTTAGTGCTTAACCAAACATTCTTTTATCTCTTACTTTTCATATCTGCACTCTCCACTTTCTTCTGTGAGGTGTACTTCTTGCTTCCTCAATAGTTATGTAGTCATAGAGCTTTACTAACATGTCGGACTGTATGATGGTGAAGGGCAGATGATATATGCATAAGCGAAGTTTTCATGTTAATCACTGAAGGAAAGTTAAGTCCGATCTGTTTAAGTAGTTGCAAGTGAGCGCATGTTTATTACTGACTCTGATGAGGATGATTCTTGTAAGATCCTTCTATTGAAATATACTTAATTGACATTATGCGTGTGTAGTTCACACAAAGAGATAAGTTATCTTTTTTAGAAGCTTACACAAATAATTTTAGATACCAGTATTGCGGTATACGTCC
Source organism: Meiosimyza decipiens (assembly GCA_963680825.1). Lineage (NCBI taxonomy): Eukaryota > Metazoa > Arthropoda > Insecta > Diptera > Lauxaniidae > Meiosimyza > Meiosimyza decipiens. Next base: position 52,851,410 of record OY804261.1, on the reverse strand, counting down.
TTTCCGAATTTGGAAAACGATGCAGCATTACGTACTCTAGCGGTATACTTCGAAAGTTCTTACAGTCCGCCAATTTTCAGATATATGCCAGCTACTTTGACGTTTGTAAAATATGGTAGTTACATAAGTATATGCTTTGTGAGCTCTGTTGATAAAGACATGCGCGAAGCTGGTTTTCCTTAGGGAATCAGGGCATGGATAGAGGGGGGATCTACAAAATATGGATGAGCGAGCGTTCCCCATTCTTACTCTTATTGGCTGACTTAACTGAAACTAGTTCCTTATAGATTGTAGAACAATATTGGTTTCTTTTTTTTTTCGTTTCAATGGTTAGATCGAAATTCATTAAAAATAATAGCTATTTATATGCGCCAAATAGACTTTTGAAACAAGATTACAAAACAAAAATTAAAATTTAAATTTTATCAACAATTCCAAAACCAATAAGTTTTCGAAAGCCAGAGAAGCTGGGCTCGAGAGCTTTTTTGAACTAACGTTCCGGAGTTCTTAACGAATTTTAATTTATACATATATCGGGCACGTATTTATTTTACTTTTCTTTGCATTTACTTACATGTTTTTGCTTTGTTCCCAACACATTGAAAGAAATGCAATAATTTTCGAAAACTCTAAAGAAGTTACTAAAGATCATAAATAAGCGCCCAAATAAATGTCAATGCTATGGCAACCCTAAGCTATGAGCGAACGAAAACTTACTCAACAATTGGCAATTCGAAATTTACGCCGACATCTCGAATAACATACGGGAAGGGTGAAAAATAGCGTTTTTGTCTGTTGTATGCTCCCTAAAGCGCATGCACGAAACAAATGAGAATTGGTACACAACAAACCAGGAGCTCAATCCCTGTTGCAACAGTAGCCATAGTGGTTATCATCAACGAAGAAGCCTACGAAAGAGCTCTTGTGCTGCTGCTGCTGCTGCTGCAGCATCACTACGGACCAATACGAAATACAAACTTCAACTTTATGTCCTTTTCGACTAGACGACCCAACAACAATAACTTGAAACACAGAATACTGTGGGTGCTACAAACTGCTCCATAAAAGGGCGCCCACGACAATAAACCGTAACGATGGACAAAGGTGTAGAATGTATGAAAAGAATGATGTTGAATAAAAGACGTTGGTAAAGCAGAGAATTTCAGAAGGGTGCAGGTGAAATGCTCGTAAGTCGTAAGGCAGCTGATCAGGTTGCAAACAAATGAAGTCAAATAGGCAAAAGGGAAAAAATGTTTCAAGTCACACGAATGGGTGAATTAAAATTCCGTCCCGTAAAAGAAAAGATGATGATGATGAAATCAAATGAATACAGGAACAATGAAAACGAAGTATAGTAGACATACAGACAGACACTTAATAGACTTTAGGCGTATGGGTGTTTTGTGCATTTCGAAAAAAAAAAATCAAATGATAAAAAGGAATAAGGTTGAAAGCATCGTCATCATCATCATCATCTGTGAGTAAAACAGTTAATGTAACAAATCGATAGGAGTGGAGCCTAAAAATTAGGTAGCAAAAACAACTTGCAACTTTTGCCTTATGTGCTGCATTTGGTGAGGATGCATTGAGGTTGTAACTTTATCAATGTACGTATGTATGGCATCTAAGTTACACTAATAAACTAACTGGCATCATAATTTTTATTGCTGAGGCGTTGTGAAAACTGAGATGAATAGATGCATAGATAGATAAATATATATATAGACAAGTAAATAGATAGATTGGTTGCTAGATGGACAGATAAATCGATGTATAGATGAATATATGGATATATAAATTAATAGATAAATATAGAGATAGATAAATAGCTTGAGGAAGTGGAAGCTAATCACTGCAACCGAGAAAAGTCCGATATGATATTAACGTAGATTGAACGACTGACTTATTAACTTCAATATCACAAAAGATACAGACTTTGAACCCTTATGTCAAATTCTTGTGAAGCTTTGTGGGAAAATCCGAGATGATGCACTCACTTCTTTCCATGTCAGTTGGGATTATAAGTCGTACGAATATTTCTTGTCTGTTGCTTTCGATTTCTCTTAAGAAAGTAAGCGGTTCTCTTTTTCGCTCAGCCAGAGCTTGTTTATGTGTAGTTAAAAATCGAAATCTCTCATTGTAGCTGTGGCCCTATAAATTTTCCAAAAACCCTCTGTCTTTAGTGGCCTTGTCTATGAACCTTTGTATTTGGCAAAATTTTTAACCCGTCGGTAGTAAAGTGGGGTGTAACAAACCCCACGTGATTACAAACAGAGACAACTGTCTCCTTTTAAGAATATCTGCTACCATACTCTCAGTTTCTGATCCTACAACTGGCACAACAAGTACGATTAGTCGAAAGTAACATATTGCAGGAGTAAAAGAGCTGGGGTATGACACACCCCACCTCATTGAGCGCGTTTCTAGGAAACTTCGCAAAAGATTCAAGTGAGGCTCTAAAGCAACGTTTGAGGAAATACAAAACAAAGCAATCAAATATAGCAGGAGATGTTATGAGTGTCCTTGAAACAAATACAAGAAAATATAATATAATTGCTGTAACTGTAATCAGTCCATTTGCTTTGATTATGCAAATCTATACTGCGTATATTCTGAAGAATTCATTCAACTTTAATCAGTGGCGTCAATTCCGTAGGACTGGCGAGGGCATTTCCCCCCCCCCCCCCCAATAATCTGATACTAGTTTTATTCAACACATCAATTCAATAAAATCTTCTAATAATGGTGTAATTATAATTGTCGACCCCAAGACAAGGTTTTGGTGAAGAGACGCCACTGACTTTAATACATAATTTTACTTGTTAGTTTCCTTATAAAGTGATTATATTGTATTTTTGTTTTGTATAAGAACTAAAAATTTATTAAAAATGTTTAATTGTGTTCAGTAATCTGAACTTTGCCGAATTGGTACTTTACTTGTCCTTAAGGAGTGCGCTTCCAACTTTTTGAATAAAACTAATGTATTAAGTTATTTGTATGACGGTTGTTTATTTCAATTAGTTCAACACATAATTTAAATGTTGATAGTAATATAAAAAATTATTGGGGTATATCACACCCCACACATTAGCCGTGTCACATTTTCGAACCTCATTAACGACGTATTAACAGAGGAGGACATTCGTGAACTTAAGGCAATATGCCAATGAATGTCGTTGTTATAATTGGCATCACCTTATATAGAAAAATATCAATTAAGTGTTTTCCGAAATTGAAATCCATTTAAAGGGTTTTTCTACTGTGACAAAGATTTCGAGTGGCCTTGTACTCTACAGTTATTTTCTGTACCCTACGAGTAAAAAAGATTTGTTTCATTTTACTTTTGCTAGCTGTTGTCCTCGACTTTGTTTGCGTACCCTGTTTTAAAAGTGCCTAAACTTTAATTTTGACCCATTACTCCATATCTATCCTTTGTTTCTGTCTATTTCTCTCTGTATCTCTACAACTAGTATCTGAATCTGCATCTCTATTTTTATACCTCTATCGTCACCAAAGCCTTGCAGTTTGAGAATTGACATCATTCCTGACTGAGTTTCATATCATTTTCTTGATAACTATTTTGATATGAACATATTAACAATTTTAGGCTTATGAATCTTTTTGCAGTGCCACTCTTACTTGTAAAGGCCAATCGTCTAAGAATAAAACTAAAACAATTTTTCACTGGTTAGTGAGGACTTCTTTAGGTCAGCAATTTGTTAGTTTTGGTGTGTATTTGGTATATAAGGTGTTTCGTAATAGAAAGTTAGAATTAGTTTATTTGTCATCACCTTAAATACAGTGAAAAAATAAAAAACAGGTTCCACATATATCTTAAAATTTCTTGGAAAGATGTCCAAAAATTAACTAAAAATTAATCGTCCCGGCCCTAGGCCATAGCGATACTTTAAATCGCCGCTGAGTGAGTGATTTCTATATCTTGTGAAGCAATTGAGTCTCTGTTGTTGATGTACCTTTTTCACACTACACGTTTTAGAAACTCTTACGCTCTATTATCAAGTAAGCTGTCCATCACCCTTCCAGTTAATATACGTACCATTACCTAAACTTATAAAATTAGTTGATATTCGGTTCCAAACAATGACAATGTTAAAAATGGCACAGTTTGTTTTGAAATTACTAGAGTTTTTTCAATGTGTTTCTTCATTGCGAGTTTTGGGCGAATTTTGGTAAAAAAAAAGTTACTAAAAATTTGAAAGCAAAAACTGCCAAACAAAAAACTAACTGTGTATTAAATACGATATCGAATTTCGAGCAGCAGTTTTTTGGTTGTTTTCCCATTTTGCAATTTTTATTTTACCTCAAATGTTGATATATCAATGGTTTTAACGACTTCAGTGGATTCAATGACTAAAAATTTTACATATACAACTTCATGTTGTTGCTTTGTTTTTCAAACACCCCCATTAACTTTTATCCATAACGAAATTGAACCCCTTGGGCACTAAACCAAAAGTATACCAAGGCAAAGATACAACCAAAAATAGAACATGTAGCATGGGAACCATCCATTTATTTCTTCTTCACTTTAACATTTTACAGCACCTATAGCAAATATTAGTTTGCTAGCCTGCCCACTTGAAACTTAGTTATCGCTAATGTCGTCCGCTCACAGCAATGTGGTCAGGATACGTTAGACGGTTCAGTCAGTGGCCATCAGTTTGTTTTGCTTTTGTGTTGTATTGTAATTCTTTAATAGTCAGACATTGAGGAACAGCACTACTGGTGGCCACCCTTTTTTTTTGTTGACGCTAATTTCAATGTTGTTGTTGTTTTTGTAATTGCTATACTAAAGAGTTGCCATGTATGTAATTGAATGCGTGTTACCGTTGTTCTAATTACGTTTGTTTTCCCATGTCGAAAGGTGTTAATGCAAATTAGTATTGCATTTCTTCAATTTACATGCATACATGTACACATACATATGTATGTATATTGGGGTGCTTCAAATGGATAAATGTTGAAAATGTCAATGTCATAAGCTTCTTTTGGTCAGTTAAGTCAGTTATATGTAAACATTTCCATAACTATAGCTTTTCGTAAATATTTTGTTACCAATTTGTTAAATTAAGGAAAAAGAAAATTGGATAGCCTCTTAATATTAAACAACTTTTTTTGTACACACAAATGCGAAACTCCCTGATATATATACATATATGTATGTTATCATTGCATAAGTATTCAGGTTACATGGCAGTAAAATCATGTAACTGCCAAAATATGTTGGCAAAAAATTAAGAACAACTACAACAAAAAGTTCCAAGGGTGACTTTAAAGCAAAATCAATCTCTCATCACTGCTTTTTAACATTGTAAGGGCTCTAATGGTAATCGAAACTGATGTTTTGGAATTGGGGGAATAAACTGTTGATGGTGTCAAAATAGATATATTCACAATGCAGCCAGCTTTTACTAAATCAATAGTTTTGATGGTATTAATAGTATTGTTTTATCGCAAAATTGCGTAACGCCTTAGAGAAAAATCCGGTAACTGACAACAAATCTGTATCCACAAGGAATAGCAGCTAGAGTCGATCTTTGTATAACGCCAAGACAAAACAACATAAGTTCTGTGTGTAGGTATATAACTAATACTGTTTCGCTTTGTGATCAAATATTGGAGTTAAGCACAGAAATGTTCTTCAGAAGGCTGATTGTTACTTTTTTTCTTCTAGGAAACAAACTGTTTGCGCCGACCGCAGGTTTAATCTAGGAAGCTGAAATTTTTGATTAATTTTCTTCGAACTCAATTCTATAGTATAGGCCTATAGGAACGCAAATTAAAAAAAAAAAGAAAACTCTTCGGGCACACAAAAAATGTAAACGTGGCTTGACAACAGGGAGTGGTCTCTCCCATACAAAAAAAAAAATACCAAGAACGCTATATTTGGCACTTAAGGTAGATTTTTTCTACGTTTTAGTAAGTCTGTTTTTTCGTAAAATTCCAAGGAAATCGGAAAGCAACTCTGTCCGCGTCACTTACAGGTTTGGGCTAGGGAGCACAAATTTTGGGACAGTTTTTTTTGAGCCTCAAGCTAAGATATAGGCAAAAAAAAATAAAATCCATACACAAAACTTAAAAAAAAAACACCTTAATGTATATACTAGAATAAGCAGCACAACTGCAAAAAAAGTCGAAATTTGGGGGAAAATGTACAAAAGTTTTCGAAAATGTTTCGAAATGTTGAAAAAATTTAATGATTTGGAAAAAAATCGAAACCTGTTGATATAATCGAAAAATGTTGGAAAACGTCTAAACATGTTATAATAGGTAAAAATTCGAAAAACTATGACAAAATCGAAAAATATTGAATTATATACACAATAGTAAAATATTAGCCCTTTATTTTGAAAGTGGTGTAAGTCCTTCAAATTGACTATACATAAAATTTATTTCATTTTTTCTTCTCAACAAAGAGAGACTAACAGCACTGACGGACCCGGCCAAGCACGGAATTTCATGTCAAATCCGGGGGCCTGGTAAGATTTCAAAAATTTCTGAAATAGCCGATAATCAGAGAATTTTTGTGACACAGTAAAAAATTCATAAAGATTGGGCCACACCAACACTTAAGTTTTTAGCATTTTATGAATTAATTTTTTATGAAAAAAAAAAAGTAAAATTTTTCCGAAAAAAAGAATTTGAGTTTTTACTATTTGAGGGAAAAACTTTATTTACGCAGAATGCTGGGAATTACATGTTTTCAACTTGGCAACCCTGTTGGTAAGCCAGGCTACTCTACAGATCTGTCAACTGCTATTAAAAGGTGCATGTTTTCAAGTAGAGTAATAAATTATATTCTTTGACCTGTTTAATGAACATAAAAGTTAAAGTAAAAATTTCGTGGAAATTGACAAAGTTAAGTCAAAGTTTCTGAAATTTTTGTAAGGACTTTTGTACTATTATCAACATCAAGTTAAACAATTTTTCAAATTGCCAAATTTTCATTTGTCCCAATAACTATGAAAACATTTGTTTTAATATTTAAAAATCCTTTGTTATATAACTTAATTTTGCATATTAAATGCACAATTGCACTTCGTTAGCTATGCAAGTATGTCATTGTAAATTCATATACCTATCTACATAACAGGTGCACTTGCACACATTTGAACTATGTAATGATAGTGTGAAATGGCGCATGAAAGCACACGATATAATCGATAATTATGAAATTGATTACATTTGGAGTGTAGCAACTCGTATGAAAGGGATACTCTAAATTGCAATTAGCGCACATTTACCTTGTTTATTAGCGATGTGTTCTGGTCACATATCATAATTAAGTGACGTCCATAATGTAATGTAACGTGCGTTAATGGCTGTAGCTTTTCAAAGGACATGTAAATATAACTAAAGAACATAATACGTTGAAACATATGAATAACAAAAGTGTCCTTTAATCAAATTTTCGATAACCAATTCTGGAATAAAACCATTTTCTTTACTTATTTAAATCATTTTCATGAAATATTTCAATATGTGTATTTTGTAAATCTCTTTAAAAATCACAACACTGCTTCTCTCTGCTCATCATAGACTACCCGAAGAAGCAGTCACTGATGAAATGATGAAATCCACATACTGAAACACAATAGTACTGTCCGACCTTGACAATGACCTTATGCTCAAATGCTCTGCGTAAAAGCTATCAAGTTCAACCATATTGTAGCCTTAATCAATAGATATTTTTCTTTCTTTGGAATTGCAATTTCCAAAAAACATACAATTAAAAATTGCACTATTCTGGTTCTGGTGAAGGCAGCGCATCTATCTGGTAGATGACACCTGGGTTAGTGTCCGAAATGAAGAAAAAGTCATAACAATAACATATCGAGCATTTGCCACTATTTTGACTGACTAAGAAATGCAGACGCAAAGTTGTAATAAATACAATAATTGAGCTACCAGGGTACATCGACTACGTTGTAGCTCATTTCACCACTATCGCACCATCCAACATAGTGTGATGAAACTCTGGCTCAAATTCTTTGCATTGCAACGCACTTAGTGCCCACTCTAGTTTGTTGTCAAAAAAAAGCAAAACAATTTTGCTGCAATTTAAATTTTAAATACTGAAAAGTTAGGATCTTTTTTTCTCACCAATTTGGACACAACGGTCACTCTCTTTCAGACACCATTTTTCGCACCTATGATCGCCACACTTTGAGCTGAATGAACATTATGTCTTCCTTCAGCGAAATTTTGGCTACAGTGCTGAGAAGCTACATGGTTCAAATTAGATTCCGATATTACAAAAGTCGCATAACTGTAAGCAAATGTAAACTGAAACTATTTTTTGAGCTATGTAGCCTCTCATGTACTACTTTCGGAATGGGTACCTTAGTCGAATAATACTCTAACTAAAAACAAATTTTATAAGCGAAACGCAACTCATGAAGGTTTTTTTTTGGACAGTTGTGGCCTATTACTCAGTATTAATGAAATTGGTACCTCAATAAAAATTATAATGCTGATAGATATGATTTGCACTATACACATTATTTACAAAAATTTTTGCTAGAAGTTTTCCACTACTGTGGGTTTTAGATAATAAATACAAGATGAACTTTGATCATAGAGTTCTCTCGTAAAACTTTAAAATAATTTTATGAAATTATAATATTTATTCCTATGTGTACTCTCATGTTCGACCTATATATAAGTTAAATTATGGAATAAATTGTAGTCCCACAAAATATCTTTCAAATGTGGTACATATCATTACCTTGTAAACAGATTTTCTAATTTTCTCATCAAGACATTTGTTCCAGATATTTTCTTAACTTTTTTTTCAACCCCTTTCAGGCATTACACTTAGTCTTATAACTTTTTTCGAAATATACTTATGGATGAGAATCGGTGATACCCAGTGTTACCAACTGACCGGAATTGATCCAGCCAAGCCCGGAATTCCATGTTAAAGCCAGGGGCTGTCAGAAATTGAAAAATGTCTGAAATAACATACATAGATGGGAATTAAACGATTTTCGAACATAAAGACTTTTAATAACGATGAAAAAATCAACTTTTTCCCAACAAAAACCAAATATTAAAGTTTCCACCATTATATGAGTTACCATTATATGAAAGGTCATGAAAAAACCCCAAAAAAAATTTTACTTTTTTATGTTATCTTTGCATAGTTTCGGAGTGACACTCAAACAGTAAATGCTCAATAGGAACTATTTCGAAGTATAATTTTCACTTCTCAATTGATCTTCTGTTAAAAAATGTAAGCAATTTTAATTATTTTTGTATGACTATTATTTTTATTTAATAATTATTGAATAGAACTGTAATATTTTCTGAATACCCTATCGAAAAGAAAGCATTTGATAAGTACTCTAAAAGCTCTACGAAACAGCGATGAAGCGCTTTGTTCTCGTTTCCAATAACGTCTTTTTTACTACTGTTATGTCATTTGAATCAAGCGCTTTGCCCGCACTTTAACTGAAACACATTAAAAGTTACTAGAATACTGATCCATAGCACTCCTTTTGACATAAACATGTCATTAAAAACAAGAGCTTCGCTTTTACTGTATTTAAAGCGCTTTAAAAGTATTACAAATAAAACTAGTTAAGTAGTTCATTAAATAAAAATCCTCTAAGTCAGTAAAAAATAGACCCACAAACATAATTCAGTTGGAACATTTGATTTGGTGCCAAGAAATTAAGTCAGATGATGTCGCATCTTTGTCGAAAGAATAGTTTTCCACAAAACTAACACACTTAAAATCTGCTTCCTAATTCCTACGAAAAGAGGTCTGAGAAGTCCTTTTTAAGAAACAATAACGTACACTCAGAAAGAATTAGCACTATAAATTTGAAATTTTTATTTTTGATATAAATTAGCAAATTTTAAAGTTGAACTTTTTCCGATTAATTTTAACATAAGAAACTTTATATTCATTTTGAAAAATATTGAAAATAACATTTTTAACTTTATTTGAATTGTAAGGAACTTCCTTCCAATTGCATTTTTATGGGTTTTGGCGTTTAAGATAACATCCTTGATTTTAGCCCTAAGTATAGCAGCAGTTAAGCGCTTAATTTAAAGTAGTAAACACTGCGAAAGCGTGGTGCTGGAAATACAGCCAAAACAAAGCTCTTCTCATGTGCGCACTAGCGAAGGATTTTAAAATTTCCGATAGGGTAATTATTAATTTATACATACATAGGTATTATATACATTCATACGTGTGGTTATGTATGTGGGTATGCATGCTTAACTCAAGTTAACACGTGTAGGTAATATTATTATTTTGAATGCTTGAATTAATTTGCTAATTCAAGAGTAAAACAGCATTAGTCAGATAAACAATGGCCAGACTGTTGATATGATTTGTGCATTCACAATTATTCAGCGTGACACTATCATCGATGACCTGACACAAACAGTCACCTGCATGCGGCCATGATAGCATTAAATCAACGGAGCGCCAATTCAAAAACTCCGCAAAACCCAACAAACCGCAAACCACATCTGAAAAACAGAAAAAGAAAAATTTTAATCATGAAAAAAAAATGGATGAAATTAATGAATATGCGGTGCTGTACCTGCCAACATACTCTCGTATATGAGAAGGCGGCATATGATATTTGTATGCAATGTGTACACTGAGAAAATTTTATATATCAGATCGCGATAGAAAAAAATGCCCAGTTAGAAAATTTACTGAAACTCTCTCTCTCATGTACACAGACTATAGATTTATTCAATTGTGGCTCACAGGATTGAACATGTGTGTAATTGGCTCACGGAAACGCCTACCACCCATATAAATAAAATAAAACGCTATACTGAGGAAGTTATTTAAGATAAACTAAAGTTTCAATAAATACTAGGAAAGTTCGGAAAGCTTTAAACAAGCTCTGAACAAAAAGTAGACAGGTTTTTATATGAGGGCGTGGTACCTCACATACTTAAGTAAACTTCAAACATTTTGCTGACAAGAGCTTTTTAGAGGCGTGTCTGACTGCCTGCTACTTTCCTTGATTTCTTTATCGAGCAGTTTGTTATATCTATGCTTTTGAGAATGTAAAACTTTTTGACGTCAGTATCCTGTGCCACCAAACACTTAAAATTTATTATTTTCTAGTGGTACCCGCGGCTTCGCACGCCTACGTCCCGTTTTCTTTTTCATAATGAATTCATAATGAAATTACTCTCTCAACACCTCAGTCTACATTCTCTTTTCAAAAGTAACAAAAAAAAAGTTTTTTGAGAGGAAAAAAAAAATAATAACAACACAGAATTCAAGTAGCAGCATAAGCTGCTATTTGTATGAGTTTTTTCAAACAATTAATCCTAAAAACAGAGATATTTAACTTCAAAAAATTAAAAAATAAGTACGCAATAGCCTTGTTTAGTACAAAAATGTTGTTTTAAAAAATAGATTATTAAAATCGGCTTAGTATGTTTTGTGCCAAAGCGTTACAAACCATTTCCATGTGAGCAATTTTGTATGAATAGTGCAAATTTATATTTTTACTAATAGAAACTTAAGCGTAATATATTGGCTTTTAAAAAAAAATTATCTGAATTAAAATAAATAATAATATAATAAATAAAAAACTTCAAATCAATTCAGCCTTAAAAATACTAATTTTCGATAAAAAAAAGTACTCGCTTTACTGGGATAAATATTTGTTTTTATGTTATAAATTTTCGTTTTGTAGCAAAAATATAAATGTACCGAGCTTGAGAAATAACGGACAGTCTAGTGCGTATTTACTGTACTACACTTGGCACACCCCTCTTTATGCGTTACAAACTGAAGAGCCAAACGAGTATAGCTATAGGATAGAAAAAACTTTCTAAGATTTGTTTGGCCAAATCTGATGCATTATTCTCGTTGTGTACACATCTACCTACAACAACAATTTTGTTTATGACAGTGATGATGTTGATGATGGTACCCACTCTGTTCCAAGTATAAATCTTTGTATGCAGCAGGTATTCCAAGACTCCTAATGACATTTTGTTCACGATATACCTGTGTACAACGCTGACTTGCAAGGATTTCGTATGCAACAGTAGAACCAAAGATTTGTGCACATTTGTGATGCATGAAAACGTACAGCAGTAAAATTCTACAAATTCAAAAGATATCATGAAACAAAACAGAAAAAATACAACATAAATGTTAAACCCACGTATGAATGTACAAAATAAATATATAAAAAAGCGTAAAGTAGGTGTTTGTTTTCTATAAAAAAACTTACTGATGTGTGCGTTGGTAGCCATATGTAGGTAAATCGGAGACGATGACATCTATGCATTCGTTGTCAATGTCGCAAGCACCGCTGCTACTGGAGACAATCATTGCCAAGCAGGAGTCTGTGGTTGGAATAAAACAAATTTTTAGTTTATAATTTGAAAAAAAAAAAAAATAATTTATAGTTTCAAAATAAACTACATATATTTCATTAAAAATTAATTTTTATAAATAAATAAATAAAATTCACGCATGGCTTTATATGTGTGAATAACTTAGCAAATGCATGCGTGTTAATTAATTCCATTTGAATTATTATCACGTATACGTCGCGTGTGGCAGCTACATTTATTTTATATAATAAAACTACAATATAATGAAATTTCATTTTGATTAAATAGAACTTGTTGAATTGTTCCCATAGTAAGGCGTTTAATTATTAAATTTTCACAGGCTTGGCTTACGTTTGTATGTAGGCCAAAAATTACCACAATTACCAAAATTAAATGTAATTCAAAATGCTCTGCAGCTGATGAATACTTATAAAGCTAAAAACTTTCAAAGTATTTTGTGGTTTATTTCAATCTCTAAAGTCCGTGTACAACTTTACACATTAAGTAAAAACACAAGAGGCAAAAGTAGGCTATACTACTTACCATGATGTCACAACCATTGAACTTTGAAAATGAAGATCTAAGTCAAGTCTGCTCTAATTCTACTCCATTGGGTTTTCTTGTTAGTAATAAACCTTTTAGCTTTTGAAAAGGCAAATCGATGGATAGTTTGAAAAGTTTTTGGTAAAATGATTCTATAGTTTGATTCTATGTTAATTTTAAGTAAACTCCTTAGAAACTGTTACATATCGTTAAAATTTATGTTGTGTTAAATATCAACGTCTTGTTTTTAAAACAATGCTTAAACATTTTACTAATAATTCATATTTACAAAAATTATAGCCATTCAAGACCTACTTTCCATGACATTAGAAACACTGTGATGAATGATTGACTTTTTTATGCTAGGTTATAATTAGACATATGATTTTTTGTCTATAAATTAATACGGAAATGATTTTTAAATAGCTATAGCTTCTGCAAAATAAATTATGTAAGCATCGTCTTAAGCATAAACATTTTATAATTTCGATCATAGAAAATTTGAAAGCAAGAGGTACTTGCAACAAAAGTAACAAGCCAACAATTACAACAATTGCAAAAAAATCCCACCATAAATTTGATATTAAAGGAAAAAAAAATATTCTGCAATAAACCAAAAGTCAATTCCAATAATCAAACAAAAACAACATGAGTGCAGAAATAAAAGTATACTGATCAAACGAAATGAGAGAAGCTGTTCTCAATGTGCGCATTGTTGTTTGCTTGTTCGCTTGCCTCGTTTTTTTTTTAATGATGCAACAACAATGCAAAACACATTGTAAATTCTATGCGAATAAAGCACGTGAGAAAAAATCCACAACAATAAAAAAAGTGCGTAGCACGGTTGAGTGCTTGTGTTTGTTGTATTGGTCATTTTTTTTTTAAGTAAAATTGTGAGTTTGTTGCAAAGAGCCACAATTGACTCATTTTTCGTATTTAGCCCAACGCTATTTCAGATAATTAATCTCAATTTTTAAATCATATTACCGTGATTGAGGAACTTACTTAACCCATTTTGACAGCATTTTGTTTGTGGTGTGTTTGAACAGAAAATAATTTATATATTATTTTTATTCAGCTTACTGTTCGATATAATGTGTGTGTGTCAACAGCAAAAAATCACACTTAACAAAACATACACCACTTTTCGCAAAAACTATTTCACCAAACATTTCTTATACAAAAAATTAAAGCGAAAAAGTGAAAAAAATGCGACATCTGACTTTGAATTTTATTTCCAAAGTCAAATGGTAATGGCATCATGATAAAACTGTTTCTTATATGGCACAACTATCACACACCATTTCGATAAAAAAATAAAAACTAAAATGCGATATTAGCGTAATTTAATTTTTTTTCTGCTATTTAAATGCAGCTCATCAAAGAATTGGCTTGTCAAGGTTATAGTGCCAAAATAAAAATCAAATGATAACGACATCAGAGTGAAAGAATATTTTAAAAATCACATGTTTGCATGAATTAGCAAACATTTCGAAGTTCATCAAAAAAATTGGCTTAACTTAAGGGCATCGATTCATTAGTCTTCATTTAATTACGGGTCATTCCATCTATAATGGGCCTATCATTACCCTCATGTTTTTTAAATAGGTTGAAACTTTTTTCAGTGATTGGTCTATCATGTAGAAGATGATACTAATACTAGTACTAATAGTTTCATATATGGACGTATTCATTTATAGTATTCAACGACATATTTCAGGTCAAATGCTGAGCAGAAACTACAAAAAAACTTTACCACAGTAATGCCAAACAAAATCACTAACGAGTTCTTAATTTAATGTTGTAAATTATAAAGATACCTAACATATGTAACGGGTGATTTTTTAAGCGTTTGGTTTTTGAAAATTAAAAATAGAAAAGAAAATTTGCAACAGTGAATGATATATTTATTGGGAGCGATACATCAATTGCTTTCATTTTCTTTTTAAAGATTATTTTATGTAAATGTGGCCCACGGCTACGCCTGAGGTGTTTCATCCGTAAGCTCCGATTTTGGTATACTTTTTTCAGCTTTTCGGCCGATATCTCACCAATGTCAGCTGTACTGTGGTCTTCCAAGGCTTCAATTGTGGCTGGTTTATCCCTGTATACGAGAGACTTCACGTAGCCCCACAAAAAATAGTTTAGTGGGGTCAAATTGCATGATCTTGGCAGCCAATGGACTGCTACAAAACGTGAAATTAATTGCTCACCAAACTCGCCTCTCAATAGGTCCATGGTATCGCGTGCCGAGTGGCATGTGGCAGCGTCTTGTTGAAACCACTTGTCAACCAAGACCAATTCTTCCATTTGAGCAAAAAAAAATCTTTAATCATATCACGGTATCTTGCTCCATTGACCGAAACGTCGCGATTTTCATTATTTTTGAAAAAGTACGGTCCAATGGTGCCGCCGGCCCACAAACCGCACCAAACGGTAAATTTTTCAGGGTGCATTGACAGCTCTTTAACTGCCTCTGGCTGCTCTTCAGACCAAATTCGGCAATTATGTTTGTTGACGTACCCAATGAGCCAAAAATGAGCTTCGTCGCTGAAGAAAATTTTTCGATAAAAAATACATTTCTCACAGAGCACGAATTTTGATAAGAAAATTCAATGATTTGCAAACGCTGTTCGTTTGTTAGTCTATTCATGGAGAAATAGCATGCCTTATTGAGCATTTTTGGCGTTGAAACATGCTACGAATAACGCGTAAAGTGTCTAAAAACTTACACTGAAAAATAAATACCAAAAAACTCACCCTTTGCATATGTGTATAGATATTTTCGTTTGTACACCTCAAAATACAGCTTAACACGAAGTGTTATCAATCATAATACTAACCAGATAGCTTGGCATACGGATATCCAGTGTTAACCAAATGTTTATATTCACTTGCCAGTGATCTAAACTCGATATGCGTGTTAATGTGACCTCTTTTTATTTTTGGCTGATTTGTTTTTACATTGCGTTGAAATACATTTTTGAGAACTAATTGCGTGAAAATAGACTTAATTAAAAACCAAAAGCAACAATAATAATCAACTTACATGTTCGCTGATCCAACGTTAAATTTGCGCTTAATTTCTTATCATTATTAGCCTTGTTGATAAGGTTTCCCAAGCGTTGCAATAGATTTGCATACAATTGCTCCTCATAACGTGTTGGCTCAAAATATCGTACGCTTTCTATAAAAATAAAATGTTTTTCAAAAGAGTTGTTATTAAAAAAAAATCGAAAAGCTTGTGCTGCCATTAGACTCAGGGAAACTATATGCTGGTCCGACGGCAGAACAGGATACTCAACTATCCTTCATACCCTCCAATTTGGAATATATTATTCCAGTAATCTTATTCAACAGGGATAACGTAACTCACATTCCATCTAGGGATGACTGGAAGGGATGACTCCCGGGGAGAAGGGGCCATATTAATTTCTACACAGATGGCTCCAAGCTTAACAGCCAGTTAGGTTATGGTATTTACTCTAAGGAACTGAAGTTAAGAATTGCTGCGAGGTTACCAGATCATTGCAGCGTTTTTCAGGCGGAGGTTATAGCAATAGAGGGAGTAACATCCTGGCTAAGGAGGAATGTTGTATCCAAAAAGGATATAAACATTTATTCAGATAGTCAGGCTGCTATCAAATCTCTAGAATCAGTCTTCCTAAACTCACTAGTGGCCCAACAATGTCGCTCGTCTCTGGGTGCCTGGTCATAGGAACTTTGACGGCAATTGCTAGGCAGGAGACTACTGCACGAATTCCTCAGAACAAGGAAGGTGTTGGCATGCCACTTGCTACCTGCAAGTTACTGCTTAAAGAAAAAATGGTAAAAAATGCTAACAAAAAATGGACTCATGGGTCAACTTACAATATAACTAGGCAAATCTGACCGAAATGAGATGCTAAGCGTTAGCGTCAGAGCTAATTTCTTGCACTAGACATAGTGTCTCGTCAGTTGTCGTAGTCATAACTGGCCACTGCCTCATCGGCAGACATGCGGAGAGATTATGTGTAAGGTCCTTTGACTTGTGTAGAAGTTGTGGAGATGTTGAGGAAGAGGAAAATATTAAACATTTTCTCTGCTCCTGTCCCGCACTTGCTAGAAAACGCCACCAAGCACTTGGGTCGTTTTTATTTGATGACCTGGATGACTTTAGACATGTCCGTATTGGTCAGCTATTTAGTTTCATTACGAAATCTTGTTGTTTCAACGAGCGGATATAGTCAGACACCCTGTGGTATCACAATGGATCACATTTGGTCTAAGTGAGTCGGTTTCGCAACTGAGTGCCACTCCTACCTAACTTAACCCTACAGGATTTAGTCATATTTAGTTCGCAAAATGTTGCTGTACTCGAAAAACCTGCAAATGAGTGGATATCATACACAAAAATAGAGGTACTGTTCTCGTTCTCATGCTTACGCTCTTTGAGCGCTTGCTCGTTCTCGGAGCAGCACTGGCTTGTTGTTGTTAGCAGGCTTGTTCTGATTCCGATTTAATTCAGAAGTGAAATTTAAGTCCAAGGTTGAATATCAATAGATATTCTAAGTCTAATGGTCGAAATTCTTAATGAAATTTTTATTTTTTTTTCAACTTCGAGCTTGATCTGTTATAGTTCCGATAGTTTGACCGATTTCTATTCTTTTGTATCATCCCAAAATAAACTTCGAATTTCAATTCCGTTCCATGTATAATAGGATCCATGGGACCACAAAAAAATATGTGAGCTTATTACCAAATTCAACTCACTCATTTTATTGATCTAACTCTATCACTTAGAAAGATATGAGACAATCAATCAATCTCTGTTCATAACAGGAGCACCCTGTAAATACTTATATATATATTTATATATATATTATGTAGAAGAAGACATAAAGAGTTAGAATATGTAAAGACATTGGCTACTAAAATAAACTGTTTCTGAAATAGAGCCACCTCAAAATACTTATCTGGTATAACCTTTTTAAAAAACAAATCAAAATAATTTAAAACGCAATTGTGCTTGGACTTGGTTTATCTCATGGACTTAGAAACTATTTTTTTAAGTCTATGTTCTCATCTCAATAATACTTTAAATATTAAAACCAATAAGGTCAATCCCAAGTTGTTAAAATTGAATATGTGCTAGTTTAACTGGTTATATTTCAGAAATAGTTTATTTTAACACCCAATATCTATACATATTTTAATTTGGTGTTACACTTTCTATAACTTCTTTTAAGTTCTTTAAATAATCTCCAAAATCAATATTTCAAAACATCATGCAAGGCCTTAAAAACTTTTTTAAAAAAAAATGTTTGAGTACCTCAAAGCTACAGCATATATGACCTGGTCTATGTGAACGAGCTAACGTGCGAAATCAAGTTTTCGAGAAAACAGCTATTAAAAGTAAACAACTCGTTTCGTCTATCCGAATAGGCAAAAAAAAAAGTGGAAAATGATTTTTTGACACCTAAGCCTCCTTTTGATAGACCAGGTCACACAGTTTGATTAATGTTTTTCAAAATCCTTACCGTTTATGAAACTTGAAAATTACGAGCAGTCATAATATTTTTGAAAATAAGTTTTTTCAACTTTTTTTCAGAAAAATTCTTATTGGCATTACTAAAACTTACCTTTTATTATAAATTGTGAAATCAGTACGCCAATTAGCGTATCCGCCGTTAAGTGTGCACTCCTTTCACACTGATTCAATAGGTTTATTAGATTGTTTGTGAAATCTCTGGACCTTTCTGTTGTTGGTGCGCTTGCCATGATTGTTACGTTTTCGGCTACTTGACTTCTTATTGGTGGTAATAATAATAATAATTTTATGATATTAAAATAAAAGATTTTCGTGAATTTTCCTGCGTTGAACAACATGCTGGGCACAGTTTCACACGACTTCTGTTAACGTTATCCATTGTACACGGACATTTGAAAGCGTCGTCGTTGTGTTCGTTTCTGTTTTCGTCCTTGCCGTCTTTGATTGTTTGCATTGAATTTTGAAATCAAGATAAATTGTTTTACATTTATTTACAAATCATTGCTCATTTATCATAATAAAATCCAAAGCAACAGTCAGGAGGGACTACTGTACGAATGCAGAATGTTGGATATTTAGATGCTCTGTATGCCTATTGAAGAAGAAGACATTTTGCAGATACTATTTTATAAGTGTGTGTGTGTATGTATGTATTGTACATTGTGCATGCGTATGTGTGTATATTGAAATTGATACTTAAGTAAGTTATTTTATGGATGGTTTGATACCTTTTTAGATTTTTATTGGTCTAATCTCTTGGTAAATTAAGCACATTTATTGTGCACAAATATTTATTGTTACTTCATTGTTCATCATGAACTTTTTATTTCAATACATAGGTATGTATGTATATACTGAACTGCGTAGATTTAACCTATGTAAATACCAATATGACATGACAATTGTTTGCATATTTTAAATTTTTATTGCATATTATTTTTAATTGTGGTTATCGTTTGATTTTGAATTGGTACTGCAGTTAATTTAAAGGTTATTTGGGACATATTTTACATAATTTCGATTTCATTTCAAACTGAATTTAAAATAGAGCTACGTTTCAGTGATAAATATACACTGCACTAAATGTTAAAAGAAAGTAAAAATCTGTATCATTTCTATTGGAAAAATTCGTAGTTTCACCATGCAATGCAGCTGTTATCCATTCGCTACAATAAACTAAAATCAATAAGACATTGTAAGGAAATTTAACAAAAATACTCTATGACCGTTTTTTTTATGCATACGGCTGATTACTCCCCATTCTGCATGTAACGTTGCAGAAATTTTTTATTTGAAGTTGTAAGGAAATTTTCAGCCGGGATATCACTCGCCGGATTGTCCAGCGTTCTTTTAAATTCCAGAAACAGTTTCTTTGTTCTTTTTTTTTTCTAGTCTCTTTATTTTTGTTTTCTATTTCTTCCTTACAATAATTTATTTATTACAGGAACCCTGCTTCGCTTCGTTGCTCGGAACCCTGCTTCGCTTCGTTGCTCGGAACCCTCTACTTGTCCGCACCTTTGGCTAGGGACTTCCCTATCCCCACCAGGAAATTGGAAAGTAGTTCCGTACAGAACCTTCAGGCTCGTTCAGCTTCTAGACCGGGCAACCTAAATTGGCACAGGATAGCTTTGGAATAGAGTCAAAGCTGTAGGGGTGACACATACAATTAACAATATTCCAAAGACTTTCCTGGTGGCGTAGTCGTCGAACTCTGAAAAAGGGTTACACGGGTTCCCCCAAAAGAGGAACACTTTTGACCAATATCAAAGCTGTAGGGGTGACACATACAATTGATATAGGGCAAAGTAATTTCCCCCTTGAAGGAGCGCTTGAAACCCAAATTCTTACCCTGATAAATTCTATACTTCCCTGTTTTCTCCAACTCCTGGTCCGTCCTTTCGCTGCTGGTTTGGATGTGTAGAGGATCCGGTGCTTGCTGCTAGTCTTCCTGCCAGGTCAACTGTACTTCTCAAAAATGTTCACTTCACTTTATTTATTTATTATTTAACCGAGATGTATTCTCGTCGCTGATCACCAACCGACTGTCCTCCTGCTATGCTTGCGCCGGCCTTATATCAATGGTTCACACTTATGGCAAAAACCGGTTTAGGTTGCGTGCCAACCATCAAACAAGTTTGCTGGCGCGATCAAACCAGTGCTTGCGTTGTTGGTTTAATCACGCGGGTTTTTATGATGCCGTTGTTGTCATGCAGTGCTGTTGCTGT
Organism: Meiosimyza decipiens; assembly: GCA_963680825.1. NCBI lineage: Eukaryota > Metazoa > Arthropoda > Insecta > Diptera > Lauxaniidae > Meiosimyza > Meiosimyza decipiens. The sequence continues at coordinate 52,830,755 of OY804261.1, read as the reverse complement.
GTTGTTGTTATCTTTACGGTTGTTGGCTGTTGTTTTCTATTGTTGTATTTTAGTGGCGTGGTCTTATGTTGATTTGAATTGGCTGTACTTGTGAGGCAAGATAATGTGAGGTAAAATTTTGCCAATATTTTGTCCTCACAAAGTTATGCAAATGAAACGTTACAGAAATGTTTCTGATATATTTCAAATGCAATGATTCACCTGCAATCATTCTAAAATGTTTCTGAAAGGTTTCAGATTCAACGTTTCTTGAACCTGCCAAATGAAATCTTTCACATAAAATCGTTCTGAAAAATTTCTGAAAGGTTTCAAATTCAACGTGATCACTGCTTCCAAATTCTAGCAATTTCTTCATAAATAGGAAAACGGACTATTGAGTACTATTTTCCTATAAATCCGTTAGGAGTGTAGGACTTAAACGAAATTTCTTAAGTTCCTTACTTTATGTTGTGTCAGTTTCGCTGCTTATTAATGCTAATTTCCTTAATCTTTTAAGATTAAAAATTTTATAGAGAAAATAAGGAATTTAACCTCAATTCCACTTGCTACGAATAACTAAATAGTAACTTGACAAGACTGATGAAGCATGAACTCAGAATAGTGATGGGTGATTTTAATGTCAAGATTGGTACTCGTAACGACAACAACGGAAGCCAATGTGTTTTTACAATGAACTTTTGGTGAAGTTCTGTGAACTAAAAAACGCTAATTACTTGTTCCCACGTATTGAAAACCGTTAAGTTACCCGGGTTTCAACAAATCAAATATACCACAAATGTGTTAGTGCAAAATGGAACAGACCCTTACTGATGTGAGAAATAATCGGAGAGCTGATATTGGATCAGAACAATCATTTGTTTATAAATCAACTGTATATGTCAATATCGCACATTAAAAGTAGATCAACAGTCGCAACAGTCCTTTGAAAATGCTGCAGCATTAGCAAATAATACGTAGCTTTAAAAATCCAAACAAACGTTTGACTCTAAAAAGTTTTCGTAATAGAAAGACAGCAGCTGTTGACACCATTCTTGAAATACCTACCTGTAGTACTGGAAGCCAACCTATACCTGCTTGCGGACCTATTATAGACTCACTGCAATAAAATTTGGTTACGGAAAACCTTAGCAAGAATAGACGATGATCAAACTTCCAAAAACAATTCTCTAATAAAGAGGGGTAATGAACGACTCGGACCTACCTCTCATGATAAATAGTAAAATTATTGAAAGGATAAGCTGAATATTGAAGTCAAATAAATAAAGCTCGAAATCTGAGGTCCATATATTTCGTGCCCCTGTTGCTTTTTTGTACTGCTATACGCATGTGCACCATAACTGATTACTATGAAGCTAAAGGACTGAATATATATTGTATTCATACACATATATATTTTTATTTTATTGTACTTTGTATCTTCTGGCCGAATGCTGCAACCAATGACACTTATAGCGTAGAATAGCTTCATTTGATTAGGCTATATTCTACGAAGAGAACAAAAGGAGGCTTACTAGTCCACATTAGCATGTAACCCGCAGAGCAGGGAAAAAATTTCATCAAAGAACAAGACCAATGTTGTTGGATATAAATGAACACATGAATGGGCCTTACAGAAGTCTTGACGAAAATAGCTGAGCGAAGTACCCGTTGGAGGAATCTCATATTCATCTTATACCCTATAAATTAAATGCTTTAAGTCATTATTTTGACCTTTATGTTAAATTTCAGTGGCAAGCAAAGACAAAGTTGTGCTTACTAAAGGATATAAGTCCTGAGCACAGTACTTCTGCATATAAAGTCTTAAAACTTTTCATCGATTTAATGGGCTTGTATATGAAAAGGATTTATGTGTCGAGTACGGAATTAGATCAGATGTTTAACTAAGATGAACATTCTAGAATTTCAATATCTCTATGGAACGAAAATAATTGTGAGATATGAAATACATATTATTAGAAATCCAATTTCTAAACAATAGTTGCGTCCCCCTACAAAAATGTGTCAGTTCAATTTACAAGAATTTCTTAGATTTAGTCCAAAAAATATATTTTTGTATAAAGTTTTCCTGTATTGGGACGCTTTTTGGACTTCCAATAATTAATCAAACAAAAAAACCTTTACGTTCCGCTTGTCAACAATATTTTATAGCGCTGGTAACAATCCTCAATTTTATGGAATACTCCTTCAAACTTTGAGCGTTCCCGAAAAATTGAATAGCAAGGTTCCTTAGAATAAGTCTGCAAAACGAAAGGTGCAAGGTGTGTGACAAAAATATTAAAAAACCAAATAATATATTGATTGTGCCACTGTCTTGTATAGATCTATATTTCGCGATTATACCTTAGGCGAAAGTTTTCCTATAAAACCCAAAGAGGATAGCCATCATCTCCTTCATTTTATCCTTTATATCTCTATTACGTTCCTATTAATTTATTTACTAATTAATATTTTTGATTTACAGGATATTTTGGTAGCACAGTTCCATCAAAAATGTCCTAAACATCTCGTAAATTGTGGTCTAACATCTGACTCATCAATACTTTGAACATGATGTAAGTACTAAGCAAAATTATTTTTATATGTCTGTATTTGTTCTTAAACTATAAGGCTTATTATGCTTGCACGGCGGGTATCAATGATCGATTTTCACACAAAAAATTTTTATTAGTTACTATTTGCTCTTTAATATTTGGTATTGTGCCTTTAAAGTGGGATCGATCTGTAAACATTTTTTTGAATATCAATATTATTTGAGTACTACGTAATGTATGCAATTTTCATGCTCAAAAAACAATATGAAAGATTTCCAACCGTCCCTCATATAAATAAATTTACACTTGCTGAGAATAAAACGAAAACATATATATGAAGGTCGAGTTCATCGGTGACAAATAATTTCTAAATATTTTAATTTCCTTCATGTAAGGGCTAAGATTACTTTGCAGCCCTGCCATTTTATTGACGTGATATGGCAGCACTGTTTCTGACTAAAGTTGTCAAAATTGACAGTGCAATTTAATAAGATTTTCCCTCGCGTTGAATTATTTCGCAAACATTTGTAAATTTATCAATTATTTATCGAGAAACATTTGATTAAAAACGCAAACTACAATGAGCTTTCAAATTCCTGCAACAACTGCTCCAGCGGCTCCAACAGCAGGGTTCTCTTTTGGTTTAACATCAACTCCAGCGGCAGGCACTGGCGGCGCAGCAGCAAAACCATCTTTCACATTCGGCAGCACCGGCGGTGGTGATGCTGGTGGTTTTTTTCCTCAACCAGCCGCATTACCCTCATTTGGCGCAGGAGTTTCTCAGGCTACACCGATCGCAGCAACAGCAACTGCAGCTGCTGCTGCTCCAATCCTTTCATTTGGCACAGGAGCTGCACAGGCTACACCGACCTCAGCGCCAACAGCTGCAGCTGCTACTGCTGCTCCAAGCCTTTCATTTGGCTCTGCACCAGTGGCTGCTGTAGCTGCAACAAGTACGGCACCTGCAGCGCTAACATTATCTAAGACTACAGCTGTTCCCACTAGTTTAGGAGTCGTAACGCCTGCACCTCAGCCATTAACAACAACAGCAGCACCACCAGCTGCAGCATCAGGCGGCTTTGCTAGTTTGTCAACAGCAACAAAAACTACAGATTCTGGAGTGGTAACAACAGCAGCACAAGTATCTTATAATCAGTTGGAAGAGCATATCAATAAATGGACTTTGGAGTTGGAGGAACAGGAAAAAGTTTTCACCGATCAGGCTACACAGATTAATGCTTGGGATAAAGTTTTAATAAGCAACAATCAGAAAATACTCGAGCTCAACGATGCTGTCCAAAAGGTGAAGTCAGATCAACAGACATTGGAGCAGGAATTGGAATTTATTGCAACTCAACATAAAGAGTTGGAAGAGAGTATTGCGCCGTTGCAAAAAGAATTTATGAAAATTCCACAAGTGGATATGGAACGAAGTCAAACGTATTTGATGGTTGAAAATTTGGATGCACAATTGAAACAAATGTCCGAAGATCTGAAGGAAATTATTGATAATTTAAATGAAGCCAACAAAGGACAAGACAATACAGATCCTATTATACAAATTGGCAAAATTCTCAATGCGCACATGAGTTCACTGCAGTGGATAGAGTCATCTTCAAACAATATTGGCACTAAATTGGAAGAAATTACAAAAATGCATGAGTCATTTAAACGTGACTCGGAGCGCTCTTTCCGTTCCGCATATTATAATTAAAATTTATGTGTTAATTTCAAATTAAAATCCTATTATAAAACTAAATAAAACGAAAACAAAAAATAAAAAACGAAACTTTTGAGGCTGGCGGTGGAGGTCGATACAATAGATTCACAGTCGTAGTGTATAGAGGCGATAATCTCTTCTCAACTCAGGCACTCCCTCTCAACCACCCAACTTGATGTGAAGGCGTTTAAGTCAAATATTCCGTATGATCAATAGATAGAGATGGAACCTTGGGCCGTTTCGGTAAAAAGAGACTTGACTGCCAACGGAAACGATCAATATCAAGAAATGACTTACGAATTATATGTGCGGTGTGTAGTCATATATTATAGTTAGGAGTGTCAAACTCAAATACAGATTGTTTTCACAAGTGGCTGTCCTGTCGCTCCTAAGTAATCCGAAAGTCTTTAAACATCGTTGATATTTCTTGCTAATTAAATAGTATTCCCGACATCGCCAAAAAAACTAGAAATAAACGATGACAATGTCTTCACTTTATAAGTGCGATCCAAATGTTCTCTTGTCCCTATAAGTTATACTCAACACCAAGCTGACACCATTATTATCGATATTTCAAAATCATTTTATGCATTGGTTTTATTTAATCGAAAATTTAATGAGGTTTCTTCACAAATATTACTCCAGTTCTTATTTGCAGCTGACTCCAGATTTATCTTGTTATAAATAATCAGAGGACCCGCTTAAATGCGTTAAGTTAATGTAAAAAATAAAGCAAAAAATAAAGTGGTCAACATTTTTTAATAATTTGGCTTTAATTAAAAAAAGAAAACAAAAAAATATGTTATTTATAAAAAATTTTGTTAACACAAATCTAATAATTTTTGAAATGCTTAATTCTATAAAGTGATACCTCTTTGCTGCGATTACCGCATGCTAGGTAACCGCTGGAAGGCGAAAATTCCACACAACGTATTTCACCAATATCACTTTTGAATCCAGGAAAATTGGCAAATACTGTAGCACTAGGAAAATGTACCAATTTTATAGCAGACGCTACATCCCCGGAGCACATTCCGAGCAGCTCTGAAGTGTGATTGAATTTGATATCTGAAATCTCTGTTGTTAAATTGAGAATTCTTTTCTCAGGCTGTGGGGTTTTGGACATCATAATTTTATCAAAGTCATAAATATTCACAACACCTTCCATGCTACCTGTGGCCAACAAACGTTGATTGGAAGCCAAATCAAGCACGTGACCCTTAATGCAACCGTCATCGATGAAACTATGTTCCAAACGTCGTGTGCGGATGTCAAAGATGCTCACAGTGCTTGACTCTGAGCTTGCGATAATGCGACGCGAATCGGCAGTGAAACGAACCGCAGCGACAGGATCTTCCTGTTTAAAGGTGTTTATAGTTTCCTTGGATGCAGCATCCAAAAGATGTAGCTCACCAAAACGGCCTGCAAGTGCGATATAACGCCCACAAGGCGACAATTCGAACTTGTCGAATTTAGATATATTCCGTGGCAAACGGTGACGAGTCTCTTGAGCAGCTAGCAAATCATAAGAGTAAAAATGATGTTTGATGGAACCAAAGATAGCCTGAAAGCACAAAACATTAAAATACTGATTGAAAATAAGTCTTGTATAAAAAGCCCACCTGCGTGCCGCAAGGTGTAATATGAGCACATTTGATAGGAAAATTACGAAAACGAATACTATGCAGCTTTTCATTTTTCAGTCCATCAATGCTATAAATTGTCGCAATGCTCGACGAGCCACAAACTAAAGCCGCCGTACTGGTTGGATGAAAACGTACGCAACTAATAGAACCCTCAGCGTAGGTAGCACGATTTAAATCTTTCAATCGTTTGAAATGTATTTCACGCGGTCGCAATGCAATTGCTGCTGGTTTCGCCAGAAAGCCTACCGTGTGTAACAACTCATCTTCATCAGAGTCCAAATTATCACTACGCTTCTGTTTGCTTTGCAAGTCCGCCCATTTGGGTTGTGCTACAATACGTGTAAAGCGCGCAGTCAGGTATTCTTTATATGTTGCATCTTTTCGCAAATGATCCAGGGGGCCAGAGAACTTTGTTTCGCGTTTTACTTCACCAACCTTTATTTGTTCATCGTCAGCATCGCTCCAGACAGGTTTGCGTTTAGTTGCCTTTCGATTTTGGTTTTCTTCCGATTCTTCATCGCTTTTGTTTACTTCAAGTTTGCCTCCTGACTGTTTTTCATCTGATTCTTCATCACTTTGACTCTCTCCCACAGCTTTGGCCAATTTTTTAATAAAACTTGGTTTATCACCAAAAATAATTTTGTCCATTGGCACTTCTAGATTGGCTCTGGGTTTCTTTGCCGTTTTCATTATGGCTGGGGTACTGCTTTTCTTCGCCGTTGTACTTATGGCTTGGCTAGTGCTCTTCTCCACTTTCAAACTTTTAACTTTATCTTCTATTTTAACGCTATCGTCTTCTGTTGTTTCCTTGGATTTGTATTCCGCCATGATCTCTTGCAATTCGTCCATTACATCACTTGCCTCACTGTCACTCATTTTGTTAAATATTCGCAAGTTTATTCAACTTGTAAAAATGTTTTATTTTCCCAAATTCAAAGATTTCTTTCCACGTTTGACAGCTGGTAGCCACACGTGTGATGATGTCAAAACAAGGCTGCCACATATGATATTCCCAGCTAAGACTGCACAGTGGGAAATTTTTGCTAAAAATTATACGAGACGTGTATAGTTTTCATTGCATTCATATAAAAAAAATATTCACTAATAATTACAGATGACGAACTGAACAAGTAATATCAGAAAATTTTTGATATGCATGGTGGAATAACAGAGGCTAAGGATTTTTCTCGTATTACGCATTCTGAATTGACCGCGAATTTGTATAGAAGTGTATCTTTGGGGTGATTTTTTAATATGTATTCGACCCTTATTAAGTTAAATTTCGAGTCTAATGCATACCAAAATTAAATGACGCCGTCCTTATTTCCTAGTCATTTACGCATTCGTTCGATCTAACTTTAAAAATATAATTCGGTGCTGCTGAAAAGTTGTTCATTTTCATTTTAAAGAATGATGGAAACTTCAAACTCATTTTTCAACACGAAAGAGGATTTGTTTAGCAAAACTTAATGTAACCATGGCAAAGACCAGATCAGAGTCTACTGATCCATGTTTTTTTATTTTTTCTAGCCACTTTTTTGCAATTTCTAGGTGGTATACTGTTAACTGTTTACGGGTGTTGTGAACAAAAGATTTCAGCTTACATTATTCATTTGTTAATATAATGTTTGGATTTTGACAACAATGAATAACATACACTAAAATATTAAATTCTCTATCATAGTATCATGATTTATGTATAAGACAAATTACAATAAATAATAGAACGTATTTTCAACGGAAACTAAAATCTTGATGCTCATGCTTGACTAAAGCGGCCAATCCACTGGCAGCAAGAATAAACAAAATAATGAGTACGCTTGCTAAAATAGTAGATGGCAAAATTCTGTCAAACGCGCATTCATGAATGTGTGATTTCCAAAAATTTCACATGGTAGATGGACATGCATGTGCTAAATTTCATTTTGAATGTGAGCTCGATGCGAAAAGTCAGTGTTGCCGTAAATTGTAAGAACCGTAACCTTGTAAAATACTGTATAGTGTGCGGATAATAGCAAAATGTGAAAATACAATTTTTTGGAGAGAATTCATCAAAATTGATAAGTCTTTGCCATAATCTTGTCAAATTGAGAGTGAAATATATAAGAACAGGAACCTTAAATCGAAGGCTAATTAAATGTTGGTTGCAAAACTAAAAGAAATTGACGCCAATTCCCATTTTAATCTCTTACTTGATTTTCTTCGACGACAATAAAATGGTTAAAAGTTTGTGTACTGAATTGTACTGTTATTTTGCGCTTAACGTCTTTATGTGGTATTTGAAAAATCTGACAACCCTAGGATGATGAGACGTGTTGACCCAGGTCTCGCATATTTCAAAAGACGTCTTGCTTAAACAAATCTTTTTTTCATTAATTTTAATACATTGGGAAATTAAAAAGGTTCTTTGTAGGCTCCGCGCGTGATACACTCTTGTGTGTTTATCAGTTAAATTCATTTTTCCATCAATTTGAAAAAGTTGGGAAAGAAACAGATTCTTCCACATAACAAAGAAGTCATGTGGGCTAAACCGAAATTTTAAAAGTTTATTTTTTGTATTTCAAGCTTGTTGACATTTTCTGACTGAGCATTTGACACAACAGACTGAAACACTCTAAGTAACCTCTATACCCCTTTATATTAAGATACTCGTTAAACGTAAAACAAGACTGACAGTGGTCTTGAGTTCTTCGGAAAAAAGCCATGTATATACTCGTACTTGGAAATCAGAGCAAATTATGGAGGAGATCCTTAACAGCGTTGAACCCAAAACAGTATGTTAATCAATTAGGTGGAAAAATTCGATACATAGTTTATTAAAACGCAATCTTATTTTGGATTTATTTAATTTTTTTATTTTTAACTACAAAAATGTCTTAATTATACAAATTCCTTTTAATATAAACTATGTTTTAGTTGATGCTGATATGTAGAACACTTTCAGATTTATTATGTATAATATACGAGTATGTTTCACGAATGAATTCAAATTGTATGAGAATTGTTATATCTAAATAAGTGAATTTAATAGTATGATAAGAAAAAATATTTACAAAAACAGATTTCCCCACTAGGAATTTGATACTGCAATGAACATGATAATATCGTTTTAAACAAAAAAATACCTGTATTACGAATTTACAAGAGTGTAGGTAACTGTCAAAAAAATAATTTACAATGATAACTGAATAAAGAACTAACCATTACATTTAAATGTGTTACAGTAAGAAGGGAAATCTGACAATAAAATGTACGTGATATTGTCACTTATCCGGCCAATAATAAAAGTAGATTAATTAAAAAAATGGGTTTAAGAAAAAAGTTTTTAAGATTGATTCAATTGATTTGATGTTTTCGATTTTAACGCCTCTTTCAGAGACAATGAAAATACTTTAAATGTAATTATAACATATGATAAAATAAGTTAATTTCTGTAAAACATAACAAGAAAATAATAATTAAATTAGAAAGTAATTGGCTATGAAATAATCAACATGAAAATATTTCGTAGTAGTTTCTCTAATGTTTTGTTGTTGCTGTGGTTCGGGAACATTGTGCAGATTAAGTTATTCGAACAGAAACTGTCTGTATGATTATCCAATCTTTAGGATTTTCGAATTTTTACGTTGATTTTTCTTATAGTTTCAGATGTATTGTACATAATAACTTATGTCAGACAAAAAAAGTGCTGACAGCTTACGACGAGGATGTTACTGATGAACTTGCCATTGGTTGTGGTGTTCTTGGCCTTATCATCATTGTAGCTTTTTTGAGTGTATAGTCCCATCCGCGCCAGCGGAACCAAACGATGCCTTGTCGTGCAGTTAAATCTTGTGGGTCATGTAAATATAAGCCATTCAAACCACGTCCGCATGACTTCCACCACCAACCGCCCTTGAGGTCATAAAAATTAACAATAAAAAAATATTAGGATTATTGCATACGGTTTTTTGCAAAATTATTACCTTGAGCATGCTTGCACAATTCAAAGAACTTCGATCATTGTCTCGATTATATGTCGAGAAGGGGCTATTATTTGAACCATACCAAGGGTCATTTAATGAGTCACCAGCATTTCCTTCATAGCCGTCAATTTCTAGTTTATAATAGTCTGCCTCTGAATGAATTTTGAAATGCGAATATTGCGCATACCTAAAAAAACAATTCAGAAAATAAATGCTTCAAATTAACCCTAAGCTACTTCATGACTTACCGTTTGTTTCCCTCGAAATCTTCAAGTTCAACACGTAAAGCATAATCCTCGTTATTCGTTAGCATGTAAATATTTTCATTTCCCAACCAGAACTCTTTAGCTGGATCACCGAAACCGTTCTTATAATCAGCCCAATCACGATTAAAGTTTTCTCGAGGTTCACCAAATTCATCACGACGTTGTATTACCTGTGTTAAGAAGACAAGTGAAATTGTTTATTTTACTTCTTTTGTTCATGGAGACTTACCGTCCAACCACCATCGGAAATTTCTTGTTCACAGAATACTTTTAAGAACCAATATGTTGTGCCACGTATTTGTAAATAAAATACTCCTGAATGTCTCATACCAGCATTAAGCAGATCGACGCAAGAAAATCCCTGTAATGTTGAAATGAGAGTTATTTTTATTTTGTAAGCATTTTTTGTTAGTTAGATATTCAAAAAAACAGACTGTTGAATTTTGTATTTAAGGTTCGTGGCGTAGTATGTGTAAATATATTTGCTACATTCCGCTTTGCAGTTAGTTATTAGCGTGACAGCTTCACTGCACTCAAATAATTCCAGGCATGATACTGAGGGTAGTATTTATGTGCATGGTACCAAATTTGGTCTAACATTTTATGGCTTAAAATTTGTTATACCAAATACAATCTTAGGCATTGAGTTAAAATGACTGACTTTGGCGCAAATTAAATTGACCTAGAAATTACGCTCTGTGTCGAATAAAATTTATAGAGATATGTCATAATATTTGTGCGGAAGGACTGGAATTAATGTACGACAAAGTCTGCGCCCACTGTTTCTTATTCTTAATTCTCTCCTCCTACTAAATCGACTTTGTAGTTTGTAAGCTTTTCGTGTTCAAATAGAGATTTAAAAAGTGTCAAAAACGTAAACAGCTCATTAAAACAAGGCAGAAATTCATGCAAATGAACAAATTAGAAAGAGGTATCATAAAAACTTGAAAATTCTTAATTTAATTGAGTGTTATCAGTGGTGCTGCCCAGAGAACGAGCAGGCGTTCAAAGAGCGTTAAAATGAAAACAAGAAAGCGCTTGAAAAGCGTTAAAGAAAGTCAGAAGCGTGTACATACACAGAATCAACAACACATTCTTATCTTAGCTAGTTTGTAGTAGGCACCACTACCCAGTAGGCAAGGGCAGGAAACTTTCTTTCTTTTTTATATGAAACGTCCCGATAAAACAGGCCTTCTTTAGCAGGCCTGATAGAAATACTCTTCTTCCTACATCGCTTGCGTCAAGAGCCCTTCTAGAGCACTTACCGTAGAAGGGGTCACAAAAGTACTTTGAAAAAATTAAATCTTAATACGTCGTGAGACTCTTAGTTAAATGTTTTTTTTTTATCTGCGTCAACCCCCATTTTTAATGTTTATTTTTTGTGACGTTTTCTAAATTTATAATTTGACATTGAATACACAACACTCTACCACTTTAACATAACAGAAAACAGAAGACCAGCCTAGCAACATGCACACCGTTCCTTACTTCTAACCATTTATCTACTTTTGATGTCGTATAAGTACAATGCAATGACAAAAAAGTAATGTCGAATCATAAAACATTGCAATGCATGAAATAAAAAAATAGATGAAGTCCTTCTTCTTTGCCTTCTAATGTCAGGCCTTATAGCACTGCTGCTGTGGGAAGTCCTTATAGCACTGCTTCTATGGGAAGGCCTTATAGCACTACTACTGTGGGAAGGCATAATAGCACGCCTGCTGCGGTAAGGCATAGTAGCATTTCATGAGTATACACTCAATGCAGTGTAACTATTCTGCTACTTATAAAATTTACTTATTGTTAATATTGACAATAAAAACAAAAATCATAATAAAAAAAAAAATTTTCATTTGCATGAAAATTTAGTTTTGAGAAGGCCTCTTACAATCGGAGCAGTGCTAGCAGGCCTTCTCCGGGGAAGGCCTTGCTCAATTGCCTGCTGGGTAGTTTTGAGCACAGCTGGGCACTACCATACACATAGTTCCCTTCAATGCATTCGTAGTTGTGTGTTTTTCAACCCAGTAGGCAAGGGCATGAGCTTGCAGGCCTTCTAGCAGGCCTAACCTGATAAGATTAAGGCCTTACCACCTCCTTTCAAACTTACTTTCTTTTTTATATGAAACGTCCCGATAAAACAGGCTTTCTTTAGCAGGCCTGATAGAAATACTCTTCAAGCAGGCCTTCCTACATCGCTTGCGTCAAGAGCCCTTCTAAGAGCGCTTACCGTAGAAGGGGTCACAGAAATACTTTGGAAAAATTAAATCTTAATACGTCGTGGGACTGACTCTCTTAGTTAAATGTTTTTTTTATCTGTTTCAACCTCCTTTGCGTTGATATTTTTAATGTTTATGCTGCTGTGGGAAGGCCTTATAGCAGTACTGCTGTGGGAAGGCATAATAGCACGCCTACCGTGGTAAGGCATAATAGCATTTCATGAGTATACACTCAATGGAGTGTAACTACTCTGCTAAATAAAATTTACTTATTGTTAATATTGAAAAAAAAAAAATAATAAAAAAAAAAAAATTTTTTTATTTGCATGAAAATATAGTTTTGAGAAGACCTCTTACAATCGGAGCACTGCTAGCAGGCCTTCTCCAGGGAAGGCCTTGTTCAATTGCCTGCTGGGAAGTAGAGCTGAATTGATTTTTACGCTCTCTGCTTCATATACGTATATGATAAGTTATTCTCTTTCTGCCACAGTCGCGAGCGCGGTACGTTTTGCCCAGCTACGGTTGTGAGTATCAGATAGTTTATTAAGCTATAAAGCTATTTTGCAAATAAATAAAAAACAGAGGTGTGAAGTTTGGAGAAAAAACCAAACCGAGCAAGTAGGCATACTGATATCTGCGACATTATTGAGCTCAGGTAGATCTGAATTTGCCGATATCGGATAATAGGACGAAAAATATGCTGAACTAGACAGTAATGAAAATTTTTTGTTGATTACATTGCGTTTGGCATCGCCAAAAATTTTCCGTGTGCTTAACAACTATAGCGACCCGACCATAGCCTTAACAATGTACTGTCGGTGACCAAACTTTTTTCTTCGCCATGACTGTGTCTCTATATGAGTTTTGACGCTCAGCTGATTTTGATCTTTACAACGTTGCGCAATATAAGCAGCTGTCATGCTGAATATTGACAATTGAAATTTTTATTTATTTCTTGTAACACAACAGTCAATAAAATTGTTTTTATAAAGTTTAGTAAATAAAAAATGTTAAAACATGCAATATTGAAAATACTCTTATTCGCATTTGCGGCAATGGGCGTACAGAGCGAACCGCAAATAGTAGATGCCGAAAAAACGCTACTTTGGGGACCAGGACTTGAACCGGATGAAGTTGTGCTGCCAGCGCGTTATTTCTTCATTCATGCAGTTGATAAAAATGGCAGAAAGTATGTAGAAAATTATAAATTTTGAAATAAACCGATTAAAATTTGATTAAAAAATGCCCATCCAGATTTGAACATTCGCCACCACAAAAATACGCAATTCAAGTAAAGGGCACCTCGCCGCATGGCAAATGTCGCTCTATGGTAAATTTTATTGATCGTGGTGATGGCTCGTCCATAGTGCGCTATACCATACACGATTGGTGCGATCAAGTAGAAATCGAAATTCGCTATAATGGTTCACAGGTCGCGCAGTCACCCTACTACATACGCAACAAAGTTTATTCGGAACGTTGTTACTGTCCGCAAGAATTGAATCTCTGGCTTTTGAATAATAACTGTCCAAGTGAAGATAAACAAATCACTTGGGACTTGCATTCCTTTAAACGTGTCAATTTTAGCGCTATACGTGACAATCTGCTAAAACGCTATAACACACCCGAGAGTGTATCGTTATGTCATTATGTTGTCAAGCAGCAGCAGGTGTGGCGTCGTTGCTATGGCAAATATACCGGCTTCAAAATGTTTATGGATGCCACTTTGCTGGCATTGGGGCGTGTGTCCTTACTGCCCGATATGGAATTTTATTTGAACTTGGGCGATTGGCCACTATCGAAAAAAGGTGGTCAGCAACGCACTTCTGGACCTTATCCTATATTTTCCTGGTGTGGTAGCGATGATTCATATGATATAACACTGCCGACTTATGATTTGACTGAATCTACGCTGGAAAATATGGGACGTGTATCTTTGGATATGATTTCTGTGCAACAAAGTGAATATCCTTGGGAGTCTAAGGAAGAAAAGGCTTTTTGGCGTGGTAGAGATTCACGTAGAGAGCGTTTAAACCTGATCGACTTGGCTAGAAAACATCCGGATCTTATTAATGCTTCAATGACAAATTTTTTCTTCTTTCGCGATGAGGAGGACAAGTATGGACCGAAGGTGCCACATATCTCTTTCATGGATTTTTTCAAGGCAAGAAGAAAAAGTTTAAAATTTATATTACTTTATTTACTTCAAACTATGTACTGATCTTAATCTTGCAACTCTGTTTAGTACAAATACCAAATCACCATAGATGGCACAGTTGCATCCTACCGTATGCCATATCTTTTGGGTGGCGATTCATTGGTGTTTAAACAAGACTCTCCATACTATGAGCATTTCTACAGCAAATTAGTGGCGCATAAACATTTTGTGCCCTTTAAACGTGATTTGAGTGATTTGGTTGAAAAATTGCAATGGGCTAAAGAAAATGATGAGCGTGCACGCGAAATTGTAGCTGCAGCACGTGAATTCGTTGATCAAAATTTACTGCCACAGCACATATATTGCTATCATTTGGCATTGTTTAAGGTATGTTTGTGACTTTGTAATACAGGGCCGTTCTGCATCAAATGGAACATAAATTTTGGTTTGAGAAACTTGAGGACTATACTAGATGCCATAGGAAGTTATTATTATAGCATTTTTAGCCTTCTCTTGTGTCCTTTATCTGCTCACAAAGCATAGTCCCTCCTCAGTTTCTGTCACGGGTGAATCGACTTCAATTTAGCATGAATTTTGCAACTTGTAATCCGGTGTACATACTGTCGCAGCAGGTTGATTTACTGGTATGGCGTTAGCACTTGAAGATATTTCAATACCAACGTTTTATTATCCCAGATAGTTGAGAAAGTAAATGTATGCGCTATTTCATGCAGTAGATCCTAACTCTACGGATGAATCTGATAGGTGGCGCAACCTTTGGTGACCAGATGCACTATTATGCAGGCCGCCTGTAACTTGGGATACATACGCCTTTTGTAATCGCTCACGTTGACTACGGACGCTAACAGGTATAGAAGTTAGAACTCAGTCGCCCAGTATGGAACTGATGCTGACCAAGAAGCCACTCAATTTGGTCAGACACTTCCTGGCTTCTCTAGAGTTATCGAGGTCGTTTTTCTCCAAAAAAATGCCCTTACGGCTAAAAGGCTTGGGTCTCTTAAATTGAAAAATCCGAGAAAAAATCCGATATAATACTAAATGCCCATGAGAATGACCGAATTATGCTCATTTATAAATTGCTAGACTTTCCATCAGTGTTAAAGAAGCTTAAAATAACAGAAGTTTCAGAATTTTGAGAAAGTTTAATGTAAAATCAAAGCTTGAGCTTTTTATCTCGATTTCTTCTAGTGATTTCTTAAAAGACTCATTCTAGAGCACGGAATAGCTGCACTGCTACCAATTATATGGTCAGACGATGTTTAAAAACATCTGCATGTATTATTCTTCATTATGCTTGTTTTATTCAAGTGGTCGAAGCTTATTGAGGACTTTTAATATGCCTGTAATTATTACTCATAAATTATTGTTTGGGAGTTTATTTTTTGGGAAGAAGTTTGAAGTTAAAATTTTAGAAAAATTGATTTTGAAATATTTGTATTTAACATTTACTTTATACACTTCGGCCAATATTAATTTATTAAACTTTCTACCAGGAATGGAGTACACGTTTGGTGTCACCAGTTGTCGTTTTGCCAGGCATGGAAAAGCTTGAGCAGTCATATACATGCTCCTGCAAAGAGCCACCAATACGAGATGAACTTTAAAAATCTATAAAGTTATTCATTACTCTTACATTTAAACTTAAGTAGTGCATTTACAAGATGTATAAATATTTTAGGATACCCAACTCAGCAAAATATTTATTCAACTGATTTTAACACAAAGTCAGTTTGATAAATTGTGTTTCTTAAAATATTTATAGACTTTAATTTCGCTTTAGCTCTCATCTATTAGCGTCTGTCAAACTTTTTGTGATATTTTGTTTTATTTGAAAATCTTTTTTCTTTTATTCTTAATCGAACTTAACATTTATTTCGTTTTTGCGAAATGAACTGAGCTTTTGATTCTCATATTCTAAGCGCTAACACCACCATTAAAAAACAGACATTGTTAAATATTAGCACAAACATAAGTAATATTTATAATTTTGCACTTTTGGTGCGCTACTTTCAGAATACACGCGCACATACACCCGCACATTCGTTTTCATTTATGCATCTTATACATTACATATTGCAATATTTATTAAATACTTTTAGTATGCACTTTTATACGATATCATAAAATGTAGTCATGCATTTAAAACATAGCAGTTCGAGTAGTTACCCATCTTGAGTATTTGTAACCTTTTAAGTGTTTTATAGAAATATTTGTATTTGTACTTAAAAGTTAAAAACCAACAACAATCAGAATGTTAAATTCAAAAATAGAAGAAAAAACTTTTGTGAAACATAGAATGCAAAAATAAATAAAGAAAATTTAGTGTATTTTGTTTTCATTTAAAGGGCTTGTTTTCATTTCTTAACTTTTTCAACAATCTGAAACATTTTACGAACAGTTTTGTAATTTTTATTATGTTCTTATTAAGTTATAGTAAAATAAAAATATTTAATAGATGGCCCGAAATAAACATTGTACTATTTAGAAGAGGTAGATAGTTTCGTGATAAAGAAATGAAGGCCAAAGCCTTCGTTTTTAAGTCAAAATTGTGGATATGTCGCTTTTTTTTTTCGTCCAAAACGACTTTATAGCTAAAACAGCGGCAGACTCAAAATGTCACCAAGAATGACCGATAAGTCACTATTGCGACCCTATCGCATCTTCATTTCAGCAGATATTGGCAATGTGACTTCGTCCTACAGCGAACCAATTTACCTGGACAGCTACAAAAGTTCATCAGCTCGATAAAAAATTTGAAGACAAGAAATAACTGCCCGAAATGTTCGACGACTCAAGGGTAAAGCATTTCATGTCTGCGTTACTAAGAAGACCGTACAGCATGGGAGCGACAACATTATGGTCTGAGGCTATTTTTCGTAGTGTGGTGTCGAACCAGTACAGTGAAATACTGACATGACCAGATTCTACTACAAATATATTTTGAAAAATATGATGTTTTACTACACAAAGCAAAGTATGCAGCTAAGATGGACATCTTTGCAGGATAATGATCCTTAGCTTGGTAAGAATTGATTTGAAGACAATGATTGTGACCTTGCTTAACTGGAAAACTCAGTCACCGGACTTGAACCCCGTATGAAACCTTTGCTTCTTGTTAGTTATCAGACTTTGGTGTGAATCCGATACCTTGTAGAATAAGATTGTGGTGAATATATCAAACCAATGCTGTTGTCATCGAGCACGTGTAAAAAAATTTTGCGTTAACTTTATTGTGAGAATGCTTTTCTCAAGATGAATGCTGCAATTGCTCGCAAGAAATCACAAACGCACCCATGTCACAGCTAAAGCAATAATTTTTGGAGATATTGTACTCATTGTAAAGGACTTTTAGAATCAATTCAATTACATGGATTTATCACCAAAGTTCATGAAATATGGCGGATCTGCGCCGCTGAAGACCTAGGCGACCTTAGAGGCAACAAGGGCATGGCCAAAATTTGTTGTTGGCCATATCGATTATATTGAAAAGGAAGACCATTTACCGTCAAATAATAAACCAATTTATTGGACAAGGGAAAAAAGGTATATTCGAGAAAGACAATGCGCGGGCAAACACGTGGTTAAGTTGCATAGTTTATGAAAAAGAGTTGCTTTTGCATTTACTAGGATTCCCCTGATATTTCTTATTTAGAGAATATTTTATCTTTTAAATGTCTGCTCTTAGCGTTCGCTCTCTTTTTTTTTGTTTTTTTTTTTGTTTGTGTTCGCTTAAAGTAAGTAACAACCCCATTTTGTCCTTAGCGACTTTTTCAACTGTTCAAATTCAGTCAGTATATTTGTCTACTGGGTTTCGTTTGTGTCAAAGTCAAGTATTCTTTTGTTTTCAGTGTTGTGTTGTGTTGTGTCGTGTTGTTTTGTGCAAAGTTTGTGATAAATACAAAAAAAAAGGAAAATATAATTTTTTGGTTTCTTATGTTTTGAATAACTCTTTATTCCTTGGGGATGCATATTTTCGAAGCCAGTCCTCTTTTACAAGCAGTTTGAAAACGGTAACGTTTACCGTATTTTCAACTTAAAAAATGGCTCCGCGGAGAAAGATTTCACTACAATCAGATGAGCGCTGGTGATACATATGTGGGAAATGGTGCGGTGCATCAATCGACCAAAAGTTAGTACCTCTTATTTTATTCCATTATCTCAACTGTGGCGCACTTCCAAAAAAGTAGGGGTCGTATTTTTTGTTGTGGTTTGCGCATGAACCCAACCACAACGGAACAGGGCGACATACATGATCTGGTCCCTGGCTACAATGATTAGGACTTCAGTAATATAACGCAGTTTTGAAGGGATAGAGAGTTACTATTATTATTCAAAAAGTATCAAAATTTAAAAAACATTTAACTAATATATCAACTATTAACAAGCCGACATTTTTCATACCCTGAGGCTAAACTATATGTTTCCAAAGGTTTTCGATACGCTGAATTCAAATTCCTCTGTCATATAAGGCTTTCGATAAAAACACTGTTTTTTGACTTATGTAGCACTTGAGGTTATGTAGAATCGTGACTTTTTTTTTCAAAATACAAGTCTTCTTTCAAACGCCGTCGAGTTTGCTTAAATATCTTTTTCTTTCGCCGAAATATCATGTAAATATGGTCTAGTCTCTTTGTATGAAGTTTCATCCAATTTTGTTGGTCTGTGTTATTAAACGAGCTAAAATTGTATGCATATAAGTATGTACTTGGGTGACGGACTTATTAAGAACACTCAAGCCGTGTTCCCTTTTTTTGTTCTGATTCTTTAATAAACGAAATTTTGTGTTTTTTTTTTGTTGATATTATGTTAAGTGTACTAAGTATGAAATTGATCCTCATGTAATTAAATGTAGAGGTGTCGGCTACTATAAACTTTGATTTTAAATGGAAGTCATCGGGATTACATCAGTGGGCGTGGTGCCCATGTTAACAGAATGCTGTAAGGGTTGCATTTTTAAAAATTTTTTTTTATTTATTATTTTTTAATTATTTCGACATTTTCCCTTCTTCCTTTCGACTTTTCCAACCGCTTTAGACATCATTGAATTTACCAAGATTTTTCAAAATTACAGCACGATTTTTTCAATCTGTTTCTACTTTTTCCGAGATTTTCAACCTCTCTCAATTTTTTTCGACTTTTCAACATTATTCAAATTTTTTTATCACGTCATTGTGATGTTCATGGCTTATGAATTTTTTTCAACATTTTTCAAACTTTTTCGGCTTTTCAATATTTTTCAAAAATTTCCGACTTTTTCAACATCTTTCAACTTGATCAATATTTTCGAAATTTTTTCGACTTTTCAGCTTCTTTCATTAGTTTCATAGTATTTCGGCTTTTTCAGCGACTTCAAACTCAATCAACATTTTCCATATTTTATCGACGTAGTCACCTTTTTCAGCTATTCAACCTCTATCAATTTTTTCCAACAGGTTCCATATTATTTTCGACTTTTTCAACTTTTTTTCGTGGCTTTCAAGTTTTTTCGAGCTTATCATCCCCTTTCAATTTTATTAACACTTTCAATATTTTCTTGACTTAATCAGCTTTTTTCAACCTCTTTAAACTATTTCTAATGTTTAATTATACCTTTTCAATTTATTTCGACTTTTAAACCACACTAAACTTTACGGCTTTTTCAAAATTTTCGACTCTTTCAGCATTTCCAACTAATTAAAAATTTTTTTTCAGGGATGTGTAGGAAAAATCAAATGTCGTAACCTGAATCATTGAAACTTTTAAATTGCATTACGCCAAAAATCTTTTTGTTGAAAAAGTAAATACCGAAAAAGTGAAAATGTCGAAAAACTCGAAAATCTTACACATTTTTAAATTTTCGAAATTTTTTTGTTTCGGTAAATTTTTTTCAACATTTATTTTTCGGGATTTTGCGAATCGAGATTTTATTTTGTGACATATCGTACCACATCCTTTCTCACCCTCTCCAACAGTTTTCAATTTTTTCGATTTTTTCAATCTCTTGCAACTTTTAGAATTTGCTCATATTTTTTTGTTATATTTAGCGTCATTCAACTTTTTGCAACGTATTGCATAGTTTTTCGACGTTTTCAACCTCAAAACGAAAAACCAAACTTTGGTCAGTCTCCTGGCACTCTAACTTAAAGCAGACTATGCTGAAAACTTGAATGAATCTACCCCAAAAATATGTCTTTTCCTTGTCGATGCCAAGCTAAAATCAATTCTTAACTCACCTTGACATCCTTAAGTGTAAGGATATCTGTTGAAAATGTTGTGTTTACTACGGAAGGT
Organism: Meiosimyza decipiens; assembly: GCA_963680825.1. NCBI lineage: Eukaryota > Metazoa > Arthropoda > Insecta > Diptera > Lauxaniidae > Meiosimyza > Meiosimyza decipiens. Next base: position 52,809,962 of record OY804261.1, on the reverse strand, counting down.
TTGTTCTTGACACTAGGGAATATAATTCCACCTTTACGTGAAATGGGTTTCGCAGACGATGAGGAAGAGGCAGCTGTATTCGGTGTTGCACTGGCTAACGTCGTAGATGATGTTGTTGATGTAGGCGCAGTGGAACTGCTAGTAGATGCTGTCGAAGCTTGAATGACGCTAGAGCTTGTGCTTGGGCTGGGTGTAGTGCTAGATATATACGAAATTGAAGGAGGTGCATTAGCGTTTGTTGATGAACTGGCAGTGGTGTGTGTTGTTGATGTTGTTGTAGCAACATGTTCCGCATATTCATCGATAACTGAATATCTGTGTGGGGGAAAAAAAAATATTTCACTATTGAGCCTGATATCAAAAAGTCAGAAATTTTACCTATTTGGATCATATTCCACTAAACGATCAATGGTCGGATCCATTAGTAATTCAGCTGGCACTGGTCGCTGTGCCAAAAGCTGTACATCATCCTCTTGCTTCTTTAGACGTTTTTCTACCATATCCAAATTGTTGATTATCAAATTTGTGTTCGTCTTAAGATCATTATGTATTTCGCCAATCGCACGCTCCTGTCGCTGTGTCTGTGTCAACAATGCATCTGATTTCGGTAATAAATGATCGACTGATGATTTGGTGCCTACAACAACATCCCAGACTTCATCCATTTTTTCCGATACCGAGACCATTGGACGAATTTGTTTCACTAGTGCATCGATCTTGCTGGTCTTAATCAATGGAAGCGGTGTAGTTGTTGTATTGTTGCTGAACTGCTCCTCCTGATCTACCACTGCTTCGTGTATATCACCAACCATACGCAACATGCGTCCAACATTTTCCGAGACAATATTGATGTGAAATTGCAGCTTCTTGTCGATGTTATCAGTGGTGTCACGTAGCTCATTCAATTCAGCAGATACGTGGCTCATGACCTCGGCATTCATAGCTTTAGTGATTTCGATTACATTCATGCTGATCGGTTTCTTTTCACTGGCCTCAGCATTAATGTCATCCACTTGTAGGAAGTTGTTGTCAATTTGTGTCTTAAGCACCTCAAGTTTTGTGTCAATATCGCTGACTTTTTGATTCAACTGTATGAGACGATTGTCCAACAGCTGTGATGTGGGCGTCGATGTACGTGCTGAACGTGAACCAGTTGTATCGGAGGGCACACTGTAATCGGAAGAAATTTTCGTGTCCAGCGTACGTAATTTGGATATAACAGAGTCGGTCTTAACGATGTTATCACCTATACGATTGTCCATGGCCTCGACACGTCGCATTAGATGTTCCACTGATTTGTCAAGATTATCGATGCGCTTCAGTTTACCCTCAAGTGTTGAGATGATAACCTCGAAGATGTTAAGTAATTGTTGTTCTCTGTAATAGAAAAAGAAGTAAAAATATTTGAAACAAATGCGTTACACTTTACATTGGCAAGTTCATTAAGAATTCAGTTGTAATAAAAGATTTAGATCACAAAACTTGGAGGCTGTTTATTGCAGACGCTAAAGTAAATGTTGTTGCTACAGTAACTGTAAATTTGGAGCAATTTGCTGCGATGTCGAGAATTCATCACCATGTGACTATGTCAAGTCATGTTAAGCAAGTTTTTTCAGTTGCCACCAAATAAACGTGCGCCTTTCCAATTGTAGGCCAATAAAATTTTATCCGAATTCAATCAAAAGTTTCGTAATTTGTACATTAAACAGAACCATTAAAGTTCATAAAACTTGTTTTTATTTAGTGGTAGTAATTTGCAAGTGTTGGCAAATTTGTGCTTTAGATAACCTCCATCTAGGAGTATCTACAGGGTGTTTTTTTTAGAGGTTTGTTTTTCGAATAGAGATAAAACTGGCATTTTACTGTCAACTCTAATGTTATTTATGTTCAGTTTGGTTTGCCATTTCATCATGAACAGGTTGACAAAAGAACAACGCTTGCAAATCGTGCAAATTTATTTCGAAAATAATGGTTCAGTTCGCGAAGTTTACCGCAAGCTCCGTCCATTTTATGGTCGACATAATCGTCCATCAGAGCAATTAATTCGGTTAACCATGGATCGTTTTCGCACTACGTTTACTCTATGTGATAATACGCATCCGCAGAGACGTCGAACAGTGCGCACCGAAGAAACAATTGCCGCTGTAGAGCAAAATGTTGAAGAGGACCCGAATGAATCGATTCGCCACCGTGCACAGCAATTGGGGCTTTGTCCATCAACTTTATGGAAGATTTTGCGCAAAGATCTTGGCTTGCGCAACCCTTGACCCTTGAGACGCCATTACATCCACAAAAACTGACTGTTTGGTGTGCTCTATGGGCTGGTGGAGTCATTGGGCCATACTTCTTCCGAAATAATGCTGGAGAGTCAGTTACCGTTAATGGAGACCGGTATAGAGCCATGATAACCGACTATTTTGTTCCCGAATTGGATGGCATGAATGTGGATGAGTTGTGGTTCCAACAAGAGGCGCTACATGCCACACAGCGCACGTCACAATCGATTTATTGAAGGAAACATTCGATGAGCGCATAATTTCGCGGAATGGACCTGTCAATTGGCCACCAAGATCGTGTAATTTGACACCATTGGATTATTTTCTTTGGGGATATGTGAAGTTGCTCGTCTACGCCAACAAACCAGAAACGTTAGGGGACTTGGAAGCCAACATTCGTGGCGTTATTGCCGACATACGGCCCCATATGCTCGAAAAAGTGGTTCAAAATTGGACCTGTAGAATTGGCTTTATTCGAGCCAGCCGCGGCGGCCACATGCCCGAAATCATCTTTAAACATTAATGGCATAAAATTATCCTTCCAATAAAGCCAAATTGATGGACATTAAGACGATTTTCTTGTGTTTTATTTCAATTCGAAGCTCTATACCTCGAAAAAAAACACCCTTTATTACATTTTTAATGAGTTTTATATTTGAGCTAATTATTCTTAGCATTTAGATTTTGGTATGAGCAGTTTTTCGTTATGATCATTTGATTAAGGTCTACAAGTACATATGTACTTACACTAGCTACCAAAATAACCCCTACGGCCTTCTAAAGTTTCTGGTCAGATTGATCTTCTCATAAGTCCTCATACATTGATATATGAGATCCTTACCTTATAGGAAATGCATACTTGAAAAGATGAAAGAATCAGCATTTTTGTTTGTATATTTTTCGTTTCTTACTTCGCGACAGTTTTACACGGAGTGTCATTGCTATGAAGTAGTTGCTATCGTTGCTATTGGAACTAAGCCGAAAATATTCGTTGTTGTAAGAATGCATATGGAAACAATTCGCTATGCTGCTTTAGGAAATATTTTATACATTTTTATCGAGTTTTATAGCTCTATAAGTTTGTAGAGAAGCACAGGGTGTGTTTTATAATACTGGTCGATTTTGTTGGCGTTTGTCAGTTGGCATTTGACAGTCGAAAGAGCGGTCGAAAACAGTTTTCTAGTTTCCATACACTGGAAGATAAAGTAAAGACTGCGAGACAATACACCAGAATAGATTGGTGCAGTGAGGCAGTGTGTTGCTGAATGCCCGGGTACCGTTCTTCGACACCGAAGAATTGGGAATGTCTTCATCATTTTTGCTTAAAATTCGCAAAAATTCATACAACAATTGCAGATAATGACCATGAATGACGGCGAAATTGGAGTACTCAGCTTGATATAGACGATCACCAGTTTTGGAAAGAAAATCATTACGAGTGACGAAGCACTGACTTTGCTAATAATCAGCCGCAAGTGGGGCAGGGAAATCACTCAATTAATACACCAAAGATCACTACACCTTCGTAGAGTAACTTTTTGGTGCGTCACTTAGGTTGGTGGCATCATTGGGTCATATATCTTTGAGGATTCTAGAGGCAATGTTGTAACAATTACTGGTGACCTATATCGGGACATGTTGGAAAACCTCCTTGTGCCCGAATTGGATCAATTAAACCTATAAAACATATGGCTCCAACAAGATGTAAGATTTGTGAGCAATTTTTCCCGGCCGAATAATGTCGAAAAGTAATGATGTCGACTGGCCCCCACGACCCTCTGTTTAGACCCCTCCCAATTGCTTTCTATGAATGTACTTGAAGGTGAAACCTAACCAACTATAACATCGATGCCAAAGGAAAACATTCGAAACGAAATTGCTGACCCCTGCGAAATTTTTATAAAAAATTCGCTTAAAAGTGTTCGCCTTTACGACCAGAGGTGTCCACTTGTTGTAAAAAAAAATCATCGAATATAAAACACACGTTGTAGATGGCACACAATGTTAGCAAAACATTCCATTAAGTTTCCAAAAGCAGCTTTAGAAAACAAAATGATGTTTTAAAGCTTCCCTTAAGCAGTTTAACGAAAATTGCAATAGTTTTCTTTTTTTAATCTAACACTTCATAGCATTAGCAACCCTTTGATACATGGTGTGTCAGCTTCAAAAAGGGAGACATAAGAGTGAAAATGAGGTCGTATGGCGAGTTTTGCTCTGAAATATTTTTCATTATTCTGGAGCAACAAAGAGAATGATACCACTTGAAAGCATTCCAGATTCCTTCAGCGCGAGCTTTCAACGCCAGTTGACATCATTTCGAAATGAAACCAGTGATAGTATTCGCATTTTGCTACCACTATGTTTACTGGGCACCAATGTTCCCGCTCATATTTTTGTAATTTTTATAAAATGTAACAGGTGTTGTTATTATTTCGTCATATTGTTGTTGGTTTCTTGATTTTGTTGTTAGATCAATTTAACAACGTATGTTGTGTTGAGAGAATTATTAATAAAATTGTTATAAAATTCTGTTGTTGCTGGTCTCAATTATTCTGGCCACAGGCTGATGCTGAGGCTAAAGCTGCAACTGCGTACCCTGCATTTTGTAAGCAAGTCACACACATGTACCTGGCTCGACTTTGTATTAACTTAACGTCAATGCGTCACAATTATTTTGCAATCTGGTCAATAAATGTCAAAAACTATACCGCAAGGCGATTTATTTACGATCTTGATTTGTAGGTTATGGCGTATTATCATAAATGCTGTCTTTGGGCCATAATATTTTGTGCAGCTTGTTAAGTGTTGCGTTTTGTTGTGCGTGAATGATATGTATTCGTTGAAATGTATGTGGTGACTCGGTATACTCGCACAACATGACACGTTTTTACATGACATTACCATTCACTCAACTATTTCGGCAAGTGTTAATCTTGAACAACAATGAGCAAGGATGTTCTTATTAAGACAATTTATTGAAAAGTGCATTCTACATATTACACAAGTTCTTTCCTCGACTTGAAGATATGTGAACGAAGAAAGTTTATCATAGCCTTTTTTTTTTATAAATGCTATATAATACGCATATATAATAGTGTGTTTTTTGTTTGAAAATAATTTTTTTCTCAAATTTCGGCTGTACAACGAGTTCGATGCGTTTTAAAATTTGTCTCTGGCTGTTATGAATGTGTCATGTTCACAGCTGATTTCGATGGTTTCAGTGAGATGAGATTTCAGATCAAACAAAGAAGTTTCGGAAAGCCTTAACAAAGGCCTACGCTTCTATATTTCAACGCTAAGGACTACAAGGAAAACCTCGAGCTGATGGTAGCTCTTTCTCACCGATATATGCCTTTTGGAATGACTGGCATATTGTAAGAGAAAGAGAGAGAGAAAGAGAGGGTGTGAGAGAGAGATATGAGATTTCTGTCAATAATTTTAAGTTTATATCGTATTGAGTTTCACACAAAAACCTTTTTTCTAATGTGTTTAAAATGTTAAATATGCTGTTGCAAGCTTACAGTGACTTTGTTTCAACTGAAAAATCATATAGCGAATGGTTTCATCGTGACGAAGAATTGGAGGCATTACTCCATGAAGATCCGAGTCTAACGCAAAAGGAGCTTGCAAAGTCATTGAGACTGGCTCAACAAGCAGTTTCCAAACGATTGAAATTTATGGAATTGGATCAAAAGCAAGGAAAGTGGGTGCCTTATTTGTCTTCAATATTTCATTTGCGAGCAGCTGATTCAAAGGCAAAAATGAAATTGTTTTTTATATTGGATTGTGACTAGTGATGAGAAAAAGAAAGTAGCAAAAATACTAAGCTATGCCCGGTTAATCGTTGCAAACGAGCTAAAGATCAACACTAAAGTCGAACATTTATAGTTCGAAGGTCATGCTCTGTATCTGGTGGGACCAACAGGATGTTGTATACCATGAGCTGCTAAAACCTGACGATTCCATTACTTGTGATTATAATAGGTTACAATTGATTAGTTTGAGTCATACATAGCAAAAAAACGACCGGAATATATACAAAGACATAAGAAAGTTATTCTTCTGCATACCAACATTCCGGTCTCATGTCGAGAACGTCATAAAAATATTTGGAAACGCTTAAGTGGGATGTTTTACCGCACCAGGATCAGTTGATTACTGATTGCTCTGACGAATGCAGCATGATTTGGGAGTTCAGTTTCTTTCGAAAAAACCAAAAATTGGTTCCTTATTTGGATCGCATTAAAAGACGAGCTATTATTTCGAGATGATATGCGAAAATTGCATGAGAGGTAGGAAAAAGTAAGGACTGTCCCAGAAAAAAACTTACGTTTTTTATTTTTTGTATTATGCTCTACCTGATAATCTTATAGGTCTAAAAAGACCTAATAACCAGAATTTTTTAACCTAAAGGTGGCGACGAAGGAGAAACGCCTTTTTAAGTAAAATCCCAATACCTCAGTATGAGATATGGCGCCTATAGCAGGTACATCAAAATCTACTGTACAAAAGATAAAGGAGAAAAGTAAGCTAAAAACATATAGAGTTCAAAAAGTACCAGGCCGTTCTGATGAAAAGCAGTTGATGGCTCAGATGCGAGCCCGAAATTTGTATGAAAGGTACCTGACTAAATTTGATTGCTGTGTTATGGACGACGAAACTTACGTCAAAGCAGACTTTAAGCAGCTACCTGGGCACAAATATTATACATCACTGAAAAGGTGCATGTGTCTAGTATATTTAAAGAAAAAAAAATTTCGAAATTTCCGAAGCAATGTATAGTTTGGCAGGCCATATGCACCTGTGGTCTTAGAAGCAGATTTTTTGTTGCGAAAGGCACAATCAATTCCAAAGTTTATATGGACGAGTGCCTCAAAAAACGTCTTCTATCATTTACTCGTGCACATGAGGGTACCGTGATGTTCTGGCCAGATTTAGCAACCTCTCATTACTCTAAAGCTACGATGGAATGGTATGCAAGTAAAAAGATCAATTTCGTACCAAAAATAGCTAATCCTAATAATTTTTGCTTAAAATCAGGAAAACCGAGCGAAATATTTTTCCTGTTATTCAAAAACTTCATTTTACAAAACACTATAACTCAAATTATTAAAGGAAATATCCGGATTCAGAGTATTAAGCGGCCGCGCTAGTTCGATGAATCTTTTTCATATAAAAATTTACGTGAGCAAGATCGAACATTTTTGCATGAAATTATAAAAACAGATCATCATTTTGAGATATATGTAAATTTACGGTTGGTGATATTATTCCTGTTATCTTAAAATCTGATAAGACAAATTACTAAAACTTAAAATTTCCGGATTCAAAGTATTTAGTGGCCGCGTAAGTTCGATGGACCTTTCTCATATAAAAATGTAACTAAGCAAGGTCGTATCAATTTTCTTAATATCAGGAAAACGAAGCGGAGCTTTCAGATGTATTTAAGTTTGCGTTTGGTGATATTCTTCTTGTTTTTTAAAAACTTGATTAATCAAATTACTATAACTCTAAATATCCAAATTCAAAGTATTTAGAGGTCACACAAGTCCTATGAATCTTTCTCATATACAATTGTAAGTGAGCAAGGTCGTATCATTTTTGCTTAAAATTACAAAAACAAATCAATATTTTCAGATATAGATAAATTTACGGTTTGTAATATTTTTCCTGTTATTTGAAAATCTAATTAGGCAAATTACTATAACTACCAAAGAAAATATCCGGATTCACTGTGTTTAAAGCTCAAGCCAGTTCGATGAATCTTTCTCATATAAAATCTACTTGAGCAAGGTCGTATCATTTTTGCTCAAGCTTATGAAAACAGATTAGGATTTTCAGAAAAATGTAACTTTACGGCTGTTTATATTTTTCCTGTTATTCAAAAACTGGATTAGATAAATTACTATAGCTCAAATTATTAAGGAAAACATTTATTCAAATTATTTTAAGATCGCTCAGGTTCAATGAATCTTTCTCATATAAAAATGTAATTGTGCAAGGTCGAATCATTTTTGCATAAAATTATGAAAAGAGAGCAACATTTTCAGATACATGTAAATTTAGGGTTTTTAATATTTTTCCTGTTATTTATAATCTGATTAAGCAAATTACTTTAACTGTTAAAGAAAACATTCGTATTCAAATTATTTAAAGTTCGCGCAGGTTCGATGAATCTTTCTCACGTAAAATGTACGCGAGCAAGGTCGTTTTATTTTTGCTTAAAATTATGAAAACAGTTCTGAACTTTCAGGTATATACATGTGAATAATTTAACGGTTGTTGATATTTTTCCTGTTATTTAAAATTTGATTAGACAAATTACTGTAAAATCAACATTGTCAAAGTTACGAGCCAACAAAAACAACTTTTTGTCTCAAATTCACATTAATTGACTAATGTTTTAATAATCATTTTAAAGGAAATTATTATTATTATTTTTTTAGTTATAGCAGTAAGCTTACAACCAGTTCCGTCATCAATTGTCATGTAAAACTTACAAATCGATTTAATGTTTTTTATTTGACTAACCTGACAACAGATGAACAACACAACGTTGAAGCGTTCACATTATGTTTTACTTACAACCATCGGAATGATTTGAATTAATGCTGTGGGTATGATTAAATTGACATATTGAAAATTTAATTTATTTCTATAAATCATAATACGATATCACTATACACATTCTGTTACATTTAGTTCATAAGTGAATTCTTAATGTAGAATTAATTGAAACGTTAAGAAAATTTTAATGCAATGTTCCGACAATTAATTTTGAATTATTAAATATGGAATTTCTCATTTAATATGTTCATCATATTCTATTGTAATTGCATTATATTTAAAAATTAACTTTTTGATATGCTTGCATTGTTATCAACCATAAGCGTTCCGATGACCCTATGTGGTAATAGACAAAAGAAGGTGTTAACGTTCACCATGTTATTGTTTTTGTTCCTTCAAGATTGCCAAATCTGAAGAGTGATCCAATACGTGGTCTCTTTTCCAACTGGCTTGTTTTGATAGCTGTCATGTGTCAAATGGCTTGTCTATATGACGTTTTTGTTCATGAATAAACATACTCCTGAACAAAGTTTATTAATTGTGGAAACTTACTACCCAAATCAGTCATCAGTTAGAGAATTCTTCAACATCATTTTGGTAGTTATGAGCGCACTATTCGTAACACCATCACCAAATTTCAAACCAATTTTACACTCATGATTCAACCAGACTGCATACAGCCCGTAATTTTGAGAATATTTCTGCAGTAGCAGAGAGTGTTCGTGAAAACCGAAACTGAAAAAAAGATCTAATGAGAGGTCCGATAACGGAGTCTGCTCCATTAAAGACTTTAACATAAAAGTGCATGTCCATCAAAGGGTTTAGCAAAAAGGCACATGCCCCATTAAAGAATTTAGCAGAAAGGCACATGTCCATTAATTAGTTAAACAACAAAGCACATATCCATTAAAAGGATTATCAAAAAAGCACATGTCCATTAAAGAGATTAGCAAGAAGGCACATGCCCATTAAAGGGTTAAACAAAAAGGCACATGCCCACTTTTTCTTGTTTTCTCTTGAAGTATTAAAAACTTTTAACAAAACTTTTTTTTTTGGATTTGAATGAGTTAAAACTGCAAGGCGAACTGACATAATCAAACTAAATTAATGTGATCAGTTCAAAGACATAATATAGAGTTTTTTATGATTTCTGAAAATTTTTAGCAACTGTACATGTGCCGTTGCGTTGCCCATTCCTCAAATACAAGCTAATGCTTTGAGTTAAGTGCACATGCTCGTGCTCAGTGGCTTTAAATTAGTGTGATCACATATAACCCTTCTGAAAGGCACAAAAAAAGCAGCGCTTTGTATACCAGTGCAATTAAATCAGTTAAAATTTTTATAGGTAAAGAGTTTTTATGCAAATTACATTTTAGTTTTTTACCAAGACAAATCCTCCGAGCCATTTTCGAGCTATTTGTAGCATTTCCCACCAAAATTTAAATTTAAATTTATTTCACGTGAAATAGCTGATAGCAAAAATGTTGTTGTATATATTTACATCGAAGACATTTGCTGTTTTTGAATAAACAATTAATCATATTATAAATATGAAATATTAAATCAAACGCCCGAATCATTAATTAAATCTGTATACACCTGCTGTTAAATAACAACAATAGTTTTGCCCAGAGTTTGAACTCAAAATTCGCAATTCATATGGTAAATTGACGTTATTGATCAGCACAACTTTCTAAATTAAAAATTAAAAAACTGGAAATACTTAATATCAAAAGTAGCGATTTATCATAATCGAAAACAAATGAATTAAAGCAAAAAATATAAAGAAAAACTAATAAGTCAAAATTTGAAGCGACAGAAAAAACACCTACACATTTTTTTTTTTTTTTTGAATTGAGGAAAATGAGAAGGTAACAAATTCGATGTTTATGTTAACATAACATTTGAATAATAAAATCACCCTGAGCCGTAAAAAAAGTAGTCGAGATGCAAGCAACAATCACTTTGTTATTGTTGTCGCTGTTCATTTTTTTAGAGTGTACATTATAAAAAGCGCTTAGGTTTTCTTGCATCAATCTATAGCTGATATTTTCCAAGGTTTCGTTAGTTCGAATGCGAAGAAAGTTAATGAATCAAATCAATCAAAGCTCGTGGAGTTGAAAATGAGCAAAATAGGTACACCGACACGCCTACTGAGAGAGCTATTTATGACAATGCTACTAAATTTCAAACGAATACTATGAATTGTTTCAACAAATTGTGGACGAAAATTGTGTGATTTTTAGTAAGAGTGCATGAAACGTCCCATACAAGCGAAAACTTGAGAACTTTATGCTGTGTGGATTATTCAGGATAATGCAATAAAATTTTACATATATAAAAGAATTGATTTGGCATCAGATAAAGAAGAAGGCGTCTTTCGGAAAGAGGCTCTGTTACCTACCACATAAGCATACATTTGATAACGTTATACTAAAAAATTTTTAAGTAAATGAACCACAGCAAGAAACCTGTTGAAATAATACTCTTTTTTTACTGTTAATACGTAATAGGGTACTTAATTTTTTGGCGAGGTCAAAAATAACACCTTAACTGGATTTGGTTGAAGTTTTTGTCCAGACGATTCAAAAAATAAAAATAGTTTATGTTTTTTTGCAAGAAAAAAAAAATCAACAACAAAAGGCCATACTCAATTACATAGAGTAATTGTGATAAGTCGCTTACTTTCATAAGCTCTAAGAAAAAACGAATTCACAATACCAATCAAAATCAATTTAAGTCAAACACAAATAACCAATTAATATTATTTGAAAAAATTAATTTTGTTTTTTTTTGGTGCAAATTCATTGCAAATAAGAAACAGCTCACTTACAAGAGATTTGAATTTAAGCGCCTGCTAACATGGCTAAAAAAGCAAACAACCTGTCTCTAAACAAAAAATAGTATGACTTTAAGAGCCAAGCTCTTAAGAGTCTGATTAAGAGGGTATCAGATGTAGTGCATATGGAAAGGTAGATGAAGTAATTGTTATCGTGACCTAGTTACATTGATAGCTCATACCTGTGAAATTGTGCTACCAGAAAAAGAAAAAAAAACAAAGTTCAATAGAGAATTAAAAAAATAGAATTGATGCAAATAATTTACAATCCAAATAATTTGTTTCTATACGATCGCGCATCCGGCGTATTTATTGTGTAAGATTATACAAACTTAACATAATATTGCATGACACGGTGTAAGATTTTTTCGGTTCAGAGGGATAAAAACATTTAATTTAGGAAATTAATTCTTTAGGCAATATTATGCAAACCTTTTGCTTTACTTAACTAAAACTAGAAATGATTTATACATCATTTCACAATGTGGTCAAAAATATGGATAAAAGCTCGTACAAAGAATTTGTCTGGAATTTTGTGATTTCAACCGCCAACTTCATCGAAAGCGATGAAGTCATGAATCAAGACGATGTTTATTTAGTTTTACGATTCGAAAGGAATTGTTTTGCGAGAACTCATCCCAAGAGGAAGAGTTACTCACAACTAAGAACAGAATATCGTGAATCAGGCAATCTTTTATACGATAATACGCCTCTATACAAGATAATCACTGTTCATAAATTTTTAGCCAAAAAACAAGTTCCCGTGATCCAAAATTCAACGTACTCACTTGATCTGTCGCCCTATGACTATTTCTTGTTGCTCAAGATGAAATGCGCGATGAAAGGAACGAAGTACTATAATATAATAAAGCCAGATCTGCGTAGAAGTAACGACGGTCACACTTATAGAATGTCTTCAAAAACGAAAATTGTCAGGCTCTGCGCCTGCATCTGCTATCGGTTTGGATCGGATTTCATGTTTGAGCTTCAGAATTTAATGCGTTACATTAGCCTTATCAGCTCTGAACAACTTTGATATTATGAAGCAAGATTTCGACAATTTTCCATAAAAAGTGCAGTTGACTTATAGACTATTGGAAACAGACAAGCCGCGTTACGTAGCTAACGTGAATATCATCATTTGAATGGTTGAAGCAGAGTCAGATTTTTGGTAGTGAATTCTGATGACCGACGATGCTCATCTCACACAAAACAAAATATCGCTTTTGGCGCACTGATGACTCCCACATAATTCACGAAACCCCATTGCACAATGAGAAAGTGGCCGGTATTTACTCCAAAACCATCACTTTGCCCATTCTTCTACAGAGCTGGTAAAACAGTTAATCGCAATCGATATCCGCAGATATTGGCATGCTTTATATTGCCGCAAACTACTGAGAAAGGTCTTGAAGACTTCTGGTTCCAACAAGACTCAAGAGCTAAATTTTGCGTTAAAGTTGCCATTAACCAATTGGAGGTGGCGCACCCGTTAAAAATTATTGTGGCTATTCATTACTTCAATTTAGGCCTATATTAAAATACGCCACTGGCTTGTGGTTAAAGCCTACCTACATATGTACTTTGTATATAAACCTTGTGCCTAAAACTCAACAAAATCTAATAGTATGCAACATTATAATTTAAAATTTTGCTCAAAAAACGCACCACGCGCTATCACTTAGCAACAATTGGTTTAAAGTTTTCAGCCAAGTTAATTGCGTGCAATTGACCATAAGTGTTATGGCCAGCCAAAACATAAGACCAAGTAATTGCTCGTTCTAAATGCATAACTTTTAAAATGGTACAAATAAAGTGTTTTGCTAAATAACTTTTGTTGTTGCTGGTGCTGTTGTTGTTGATTACAGTTTTGTCTGACTAAACATTGTTGCTGTTAAGAAAAAGAAAAAATAAAAACAGTTTTTGTTAATAGTCGTGCGTGTTGACCAGCTGGTCGCATTTAAAATCCAATTAAGAATAATTTAAACTTCTGAAATATGGGGTGTAAGCTAAATTTTGTGAGCGCAGGTGTAACATACGACTTAATTGTTACCGAGCGCAGTTTTCTCATGTTGTATAGTGAGATTTATTTTTGTTTGAAAAGTAAAAGTTTATTTTCAAATTTATCTTTTTTTGATTTGATTTTAGTTTTTTTTAGCTCAAAATAGAAAATATTTTAATTAAGACTTTAAAGAAAAATTTCAATCTTCAACTAGAAACTTGATGCTCGTAATTTTAATTTTTTTTTTTTTTTAAGTTTAGATTTTAGTTGAAATTACAATTGTAAAATTACATTCAACAACGTCCAACTGGCAGCCGAATAGAAAAAAACAGACAGGCGAACATTTCATTTAAATTACAGTCGGCCTGCTTTACAATTCTTGTTGTCGTCCACCCTGTCAACCAGCCACAATCTGTCAAATGTAATTGAAGTTTTCAATTGAAACTAACAGATTTTTTTGTTTTCTTTTTTTTACAAAGAGACATTGAAATATTGCCGACAGACTGGCTGACTGTTTGACAAACCTCCAACTGCATGAGTGTCTATTCAAGTTGGGGGAGCAACACATTAAGCATTCATTCTCTTCACGCATTCTAGTCGATGACAGCAACATGTTCGTTTACATCAGCAGCAGCAACAAACAGCAACATTCTTATGTTGCAATGTTGCAGCAATGCAGCTCTAGAACTGTGTGCATTGCGACCAATAATTGCAGTTGTCGCTGATGTTGTCGTTTGTGGTAAATGTCGCAAATGCAAAATAGTTCATATAGCAGTTGTTTATTGGTCGTTTGTTGTTGCTGCAACTGTCAGACTGAAATGTTTAGATTGACGTTGTTTATATGTTGTTAACACTTTGTTTACAGCAGATTTATTCGTTGTAATTTTTTTGGACTATTTTCTTTAGTGATTTTTTTTTTAATTGGAAAATGTATTATCCTAGGTAACTCATAAGAAAAAAGTTAATATGTATTTGACTTAAAATTATTTCTATGTTACACTAACTGCTCATCTGAACTTCGCACGTCAATCCACTCGGCATGTTACGTCTCAGAAAGTTTTGGAAACATTGCGTAACGTACCAGAAATGTTCCATATGAAATATTGCCAACGGAATATTACAGAAATTATTTGTATATAAGTATTTCAAATTTAGTGTTTCACATGCACTAGCAGTTCTCTAGTTGAACTGATCAAAACGTTATTGACAAACAGAACCATTACCTCCAATCTTGGCAAATCCAAGACAAATAGGTTCGTTTGCAGAGGAACGCCGCAGGGGGGTGTACTATATCCTCTACTGTGGAATCTGGCAATAAACAAGATGCTTATGTCACTAAACAGGCACGGCTGTAGAGCTGTTGCCTATGCGGATGATGTAGCACTAATTGCATGTGGCAAATATTCAAATACACTGTGTGAAATTCTTCAGGATGCCTTAAACATACTGGTCTCATGGGCGGATGAGTCAGGTTTAGGTGTAAATCCGAACAAAACGGAACTAGTACTCTTTACTAGGAATCATAAACTTCCAATTATAGAACCACCTTCACTAAAAGGCACTAGACTTGTCTTCAAAGATAGCGCAAGGTACCTTGGTTTGGTATTGGATAGGAAAATTGTAAAATTAATGTTATAGAAAGAGTAAGGAAAGCAACCGTAGTGCTTTACTCTTGCAAAAAAGCGGTAGGTGAAAGATGGGGACTATCACCTCGTATTATTCACTGGCTATACACAGCGGTCATTCGACCGATTCTATTATATGGCATTGTGGTGTGGTGGCCGGTCTTAGACAAGGCCACCTATTACAAACAATTACAGAGAGTTCAAAGGGCGACTTCCATGTGTATCAGCAGTGCTCTGCGGACTACACCAACTGACGCTTTAGAGGTCCTCTTTCATCTCGTTCCTCTTGACCTGTAACAGATAGCAGCTTGTTCTGCCATTAGACTCAGGGAAACTATTTGCTGGTCCGAGGGTAGAATAGGGCACTCAACTATTCTTCATAGCTTGAGGTCTGTACCCTCCAAGTTGGACTATGTTGTTCCAGGAATCTCATTTAACAGGGATTACGTAACTCATATTCCATCTAGGGATGACTGAAAAGGAGGATTCCCGGGGAGAAGGGGTCATATTAATTTCTACTCTGATGGCTCCAAGCTAAATAACCAAGTGGGTTATGGTATCTGCTCCAAGGAACTGAAGTTAAGAATTGTTGCGAGGTCCAGATCATTGCAGCGTTTTTCATACGGAGGTTATAGCAATAGAGGGAGTAACATCCTGGCTAAGGAGGAATGTTGTATCCAAAAAGGATATAAATATTTTCGCAGATAGTCAGGCAGCTATCAAATCTCTAGAATCAGTCTTCCTAAACTCACTAGTGGCCCAACAATGTCGCTCGTCTCTAAACGAGATGGCCCAACATTTTCATATTCACCTCATCTGGGTGCCTGGGCATAGGAACATTGACGGCAATTGCAAAGCGGATGAACTTGCTAGGCAGGGGACTACTGCACAAATTCCTCAGGACAAGGAAGGTGTTGGCATGCCACTTGCTGCTTGCAAGTTTCTGCTTAAAGAAGAAATGGTTAAAAATGCTAATAAAAGATGGACTAAAGGGTCAACTTGTAATATAACTAGGCAAATCTGGCCGAAATGTGATGCTAAGCGTTCGTCAGAACTAATTTCTCGCACTAGACATAGTGTCTCGTCAGTTGTCACAGTCATAACTGGCCACTGCCTCATCGGCAGACATGCGGGGAGATTAGGTGTTAGGTCCTTTGACTTCTGTAGAAGTTGTGGAGATGTGGAGGAAGAGGAAAATATTAAACATCTTCTCTGCTCCTGTCCCGCACTTGCTAGAAAACGGCACAAAGCACTTGGGTCGTTTTTATTTGATGACCTGAATGACCTTAGACATGTCAGTATAGGTCAGCTATTTAGTTTCATAACGAATTCTGGCTGGTTCAACGAGTAAACACCCTGTGGTATCACAACGGATCATGTTTGGTCTAAGTGAGTTAGTTTTTCGTAACTGACTGCCACTCCTACCTAACGTAACCCTAGTGTTTCACTTGCAATCATTCTGAAGTATTTCTGAAAGGTTTCAGATTCAACGTTTTCTGAGCATTTCAAATTAAATTTTTCTGACCTGTTCTTAAGTGTTTCTGAAAGGTTTCATAATAAATGTTTCCTAAACCTTTCAAGTGAATCTTTCTGACATGTTGCATACGAAATCTTTCACATATAGTCATTCTGAAGTGTTCTTTGAATGGGGCTAACCAGTGGCGTCACTTCACCAAATATTGGGGGGAAGGAGGGGCGAGAATTATAATTCCTCAACTATTAGATGGGTTTATTGAATTAATGTATTGAATAATAACTAGCATCAGATAGTTGGGGGGGCTAAACCCTCCCGAGCCCTACTGAATTGACGCTGAATTTTTCTAATGAAATCTCTATAATGTCTTATGACTCTCTGTTTGCTATGTTAAGTATAGTTTATGGTCAATTATAAATTAAGAACGTAACGAAAAATAGCAGCATATTAAGTATCAATGCAAGTGATGATGCGGGTAGAATTAAACAATAAATCAGGGTCCTTATGACGCAATAAAATATCAGCATAAGTGACACAGAATAAAAAAAGTGTCCGAGAAGATATCAGTTGCGTTTCAGAAAAGTTTCAAATGAAATTTGAAATTAAATTGATACATTGTATACAATATATATCTATAGAATCTATAGAAAGCTTCTGAAATGCATATGAAAGAAATCTGAAATGTAACTGAAAATATGTACGATTTCATGTGAAAAATTTCTGAAAGGTTTGCGAAACGTTACATACCGTTTTCACATTACTTTCCATCGTTGCCCATTTGATGATCTTACTTGCTTGTAGTACTATTAAACGTTCTCGTAACAATTTTTTTAACTAATTTCTTGTGCATAACATATAAAAGTTTAACCATTATGGGAGGAACCACGCCCACTTTTAAGATTATGTTCACATTTTGTGCACTGTTTGGATGTGTTATAAAATATGCTCGTACCAAGTTTGGTACAGTCACAAGGACCTTGCTTGTACAAACGCCTTTTTTCCAAATCCGGGCCAGATTTTGCCCAGTGTTTGCCAGTGACAAATTAATCTTTACTTAATCGAAATAAAACATCGTCTTTGACGTGGAGCTTAATCACTACATTATTAAAATATCCAAAACAAAGCCTGTGAAAATTCACAACTTTAGACCGAATAACGCTCAGATTTTTTTAGATTTTGAGCCGTTTTTCATAAAATTTGGTGAAAAGTTCGTTATTATTTTTGAAGAGCTAATACGTAATTTTTAATGAATTTATTTTGATTGATTATTTCTTAAATTTTTCAAAACACTTCTTTCAGTGAAGGGTTTTTGCACAAAAAAATATATTTTTTAATCAAAATTAAAAAAATAATTTTCCAAGTTTTGACTAACAAAATTTGGTTGGCACCAAATTTGACAAGGGATGGATTTATTGTTGCATGAATTTTGGCAAAGCCGTTAACTTGGCTTATTGTGCATTGGCGCAGCATAATGTGTCACATTAATAACGTGACATTTGTCAGTGACTAAGGAAAACACAAAACAATTGCACATGCGTGTAGTTAAAATGAATTTCTAATACAAAATAAGACGGTTTTTTGTTTAATTAATTGGAAAATGTTATTTTTTAACAAAATTTTTACCGAATTAATAAATATTTCGTACAAACTCAAAAAATTAATATTTTTTTAAACTTATAAGTTTTTAATGTTTTTGAATTATTCAGTTAAATTGTTTAAATCATGCTCGTAGTCATGCAATTACTCTTAGTGCTACTAGACTCAAAACACTTTAGAAGAGTGATGAGGAAAAAACGTGCACGCACTATTAAATTGCGTCTTGTTACAATTAATTGTGTTGCTCACGCCTCTCTTTCAGCAAAATATTAAATTAATAACATGTTAGCAACGCACCTGACATCACTTGAGCAACAGTGTTAGCAATAACAGCAAAATTTTAATAATGTACATGAAAAGGATATGAAAATTATTGTACCCAATTAATGGATATACACAATACAAGCAGTGCAGTACAACAACAACTATATAATTAGCAACTTAGCAATTCATGTGCTTTAAATTGCCTTTGCAGAATTATGGCAATAGAGCACATTGATAGTTGTGAAATTTTTAAATTTTTTGTTACCACGCGAACAAAGCCGATGTCAGAGAAATCATAACTCAATATTTTTTTTTTACCAAAGTGTTAAACTTAGTTTTTTAAAAAAAAATCTTTAACTAATTTCATAAAAATTGGCATGTTTAAGCAACATTATGCTTTCAAAACGAAAGACTTAAGACGCAAACTTGAAAAGTTCTATCATATCAAAGTTTCACCAATGAAATTGTTCACTTAAAAACTAATTGCTTATTATTAATTAGCTTAAATTGCTATTGTTGTTGACCTAAATTGTAAATAACAACAAAAATCTACACAAAACTTGCGCACAAAAATTTGCGTGTTTTTCCCCTTCGTTTAAAGTGCCGGCAAAAGAATTACAAACAAAACAAGAAACCGCAAAATATTTTTTCATTTGAAGAATTTGTAGCGGCGCGCCGCGGAAATACAACACAATAACAACAGCAGTTAAAAAATTTATACAAATTATTCTCCTAACAATTTTCCGTTTGTTATTTTCATATCATTTGTTTTGTGGCAATTTTAGTGCCTTATATTGATGCACTGAGAAAAAAAAACTGATTAAAACTAAAAAAACTTTGCTCCATTGACTTTTGAAGTAAACAACATATACCCAGTTCCTCCTATATTTTTTACAGCATCTATTGACGCTTGGCTGCTTAAGCGTTTGCAATAAAATGCCGAGTTAATGATTAACAAAGTCGCTAGAAAAAGTAGAAAAACTACGTTGGTTTCTGTTGCCGCTAGTAGCTATTATTATTTTTTCTGGTTATTGCCTCTGTTGCGCTACAATTATTTGCACGTTTTGCTCTAAATTCTGCACAATTTAATATCGAGCTCAGTTTAATGAAAACTAATAAATAATTCTTTACAAGAAAAATTCATATAAAAATTCAATAAAAAATAATTTTGAAATTAAAGAAAAACTGACCGGTTTAGCAGCCAACAGCAACAGCAGCAGCGAAAAGCCAAGGACGTTACTGTAGCCACAATTTTAGTGCTAACCACTGTTGGCCATTTGCAACATTAGCTGTTTGCAATTAATTGCGGGAAGTGGAAGTGTTTAAAGATTTATAATGCACCAAAGGTGGTTGCTGGTGTGGTTTTGTTTTTTTTTGTTTTTGGTGGGAAGTTGTTGCTGTTGGAAAACTTTTGTTAGGTATTTCTAAGAGTGAAGAAAAAACTGAGAAACTAAACTACACAAATATTTGCAGGAACAAAAAGCACGCGATTTTAAAACAGCTCTGCATACCATATATCCCACATAAAATGTCTTCTTTGTTAATTCTTTAAATTGCACTGTGATTTTTTTGTTCGGTTTTCTTCTCAACCAAATGAAAAGAATATTAGTGAATAAAAGGTTACACCAGGCTTACAATTATTTTTGATTTTGTTTACTACATGCTAAAAATAACGATTTTCCATGAAACGTAATTTAAAAAAAATGATATGGTTAAAGAGACACCTGGAACTTGCGTTGCCTTGAGCGTATAAAAATGGTTCGGATTAGGGGGCGTCCATTAATTACGTTAGGTGTTTTTTTTGGAAATTATATGGTGATATGGTGATAGCCCTGCCCCACCCCCCTGTTTTTGCGTGAGACCTAGCCCATTATTTTTAAAATAAATAAATTAATTTGATATATTCATGTATTTTGCTTCATACCACCAATACGGATTTCTTCTACCCACTCGGCATATAACGTTTCAGAACCAGTACGTACAAAATCATTCGAAACGTTATAGAAAGCATTTCTGAAAGGTTCTAGAAAAAAACGTCACAAAAAATATTTGCATGTTAAGTATCAAAGCAAGTGATGAAGAATAAAAAAACGAGTTCGACGAAGTTTTTTTATATTTTCCCCTTAGTCTTACAAGATTTCTGTAGCGTTTCAGAAACGTTTCAAATGCATTTAAAGGACGAAAATTGATACATTTTAGAAGCTTTCTGAAATGAAAGTGAACGATTTCTGAAACGTAACTGAAAATTTGAAATTTTTCATGTGAAAGATAACTGAGAGGCTTACACAAAGTAAGATATCGAGTGAGTATATACTGCGTTTTTTCTGGAACACCAGCTTCCCTTACTCTTCACTCACTTCAAGGGCATTCATGCGCTTCCTCTATTGTAATTATTGAATACATGACATCCATGTCTTTTAGTAGTACAGGAAAGCAGTCATTAGATGCATGTATCTACACTCTCCTCGTGGAGCCTTTCTAGGCGAAACAAACGTGCCAGCATGGATTGATTTTTGAAACAAAACTTTTTCTGTTAAAATAAATTTAGAGAATATAAATTATAAAGTTGTCGTGTGAGCATTTCAGAGTACAAGAAACATTGTACTTTAGGCAAAATACATCGACTTTTGTCCTTCTGACTTAATTCTAATCAAACTTAGTTGAGTTACAGCTCTTTGAAAGTTTCTATTTCAGCCAAAAGTACCCCGCATAATTTGTATGGGCAACGATCTTCGAAAAAATTACCCACATTGTAAGAGAATTAATGGTTACAAGGCCTTTCTGCGGCCATATAAATTAACAATGATTTTTATCTAACATATATTTTAATTTGCTTATATCTCAGACATCTGACCATATACTCCTAACTTTAAAATTTTAACCAATTTGAATGAATGCCGGTACCTATGTGAAACTAAAATCGCTGCTTTCAAAGAGCTGTAACTCTGCTAAATTTGATAAAAGTTAAGTTCAAAGAGACAGAAAGAGATATGTTATATCCTTAGCTACAATTTTTTTTTCAGGAAAATAGGAGCTATTATAAGCTATTTCGACCCCAAAATCACCAAAAATTGTAAACACATTTCTGTACAACGAGTAATTCGCTTAGAATTGAAGAAAATGCACCTTTAGACTCCTCAAAAAGGAGAGCAAACCAAATACATATGATTGATACCAATAAGCACCTACTTTTCATTAAGGAACGAATGTAGAAATCTGGCAAGTAAAGGCTAAAAAACATTACATAATATTAATAAAAATAATGTTTTCATAGGATTACAACCACGTTTACAAGCAAAAATGTAAGAGCTGTGAACTAACTTACGCTTCTTACTATGATTATTTTTCCATACAATTAACATACCAAAGAAGTTTTTAATACATTCTTGATTGTGTAGGATGTGCCTACTTAAAAGTTGGCCATGCAACCGAAAAAAATCTTTTAAATACATAGGTACATTCGTGTATTTCGTATTTTATGCTCACCGCAGAGATTTCGCTTCTCAAGTCAATCGCTATGCTAAATTAACACATCAAAATCAAGCCAATAGCCATGCGTGCCATAAATAACAACAAATTAGCACTTCAGACAGTTTCGATAATAAATTATAGTTTTAATAGCAATTTTGATTAGTTTGTGGCTGCGGCGGTGGCACAGCGTGAGGGCGGTAAGTGCACGAGATGACAGCTTTTGAACTTTTCAATAATAAATCAAATTTCATCGTGTTTGTAGCTGTGATGAAAAATTAGGTGTGCATGTGAATTTGTGTAAAGATTTAGAAAAATACAAATTTTTTTAATTCGTAATGATATTGCATGCGTTCTGTGTACAGAATACACATAGCTTCCTGCAGCGATTTTATAAGATTATAAGATACAATAAATTTTTTCTTAAAGGAGATTATAAGGAGAACTATCAATAAAACAATCGGACAGAAATACAATATTTTTTTTGTCAAAAATAATAATAATAAATAATAAATAAATAAATTGGAATTTGATTAATATTTTAGAAATTAAAAAGGAATTATATTTTCATAATCATTTAACTAACTGTTGCCAAACGATTCAGATTTTTTGTCTTCATTAAAGCGAGTGGTGCAGCGCTGCATCTTAAAAAGCGTAATTTCATCCGTTTATTTGATTTATGAGGCCCAAATTTCATAAGGGGCCTCCCATATTCGATTATTCAGAATATTTTTAGTGCGTGGGATTTTACATTCAAAAAATAGTTCCTATGGACTTAAATTTTGTTTAAAATTCATTTATTTCCTTATTAAATTACTACCTATTCCCGTGGCTTTGCTCGCTAACCCCTGTCGCATAATCTCGTTTACATTTTACGCAGTACTTACTGCAGACAATTGGGTCCTATCACCAAATTTCGCAACTTAATATATATGGTAGAATATCAATGAGTGTGTTTTCGGGAGGAGCCACGCCCCAATGTTCAATCCCATTCACATTTTGCGAGTAGATTGGCATAAATAATGTACATACATCTGATGCCAAAATATAGCATTTAAAGTATTCTTGTCGTTCTTGAGGTTCCACGCTCCGTTGTAAATATAATCGCCTCCACAATTCATGAAGTTCTTAAAATGAACAATATACACCCTAGTTTCAAATTTCTAATCTCTCGATATCATAAGAGCTTGGATATAGAGTTTCAAGTGATATTTTCGCATGAAAGTTGCCACGCCCTGTTGTCTAATCTGATCCACATTTCGTGAGGTGCTTAGCATAGACAATGTACATCCTGGAGCCAAATTATAAAAAACCTGCTACCAAAGGTGCCATTACATAGCGTTCTAAGTGATTTTTTGTATGAGAGGTGCCACGCCCCATAGCCTTATCCCATTCATATTTTGTGAAATGCTTAGTATAGACAATATACATCCTATAGTACCAAATTTCGAAACTTTTGCTAATATGGGAGCAAAGATATAGCGTTAAAAGTGTTTTTGCAGCATGGATGGTCCCATTGTCTAATTTCGACCACTTTTTGTGAAGTTCTTTGCATAGACTATATATAAATCTTGACATCGAATTTCTAAGCTTTCGCTATCATAGGAGTCAAGATATAGCGTTTTAAGTGTTTTTCCTGGATGGAAAGTGCCAACCCCCTTATTTTAATCATTATAATATATAACCTTTGTTAATCGGGGATAGTGTAGCATTCTATAAGCAGACGAATTTTTAGAATTGGAGATTACCTTCTAATACAAAAATTAAACTTTACCTATTTATATAATAGTACTAGCAGACCTGGCAGACGTTATTCTGCCCTTACCGGTAGGTGGGGCGACGATTATAATTTGATTATAGCCTTTGTCTTTCATATATGGACCTTATCTTATTCATTTGCGTAAAATAGCTGCTGAGAAAAAACAAATTTTGTTTTTTTTTATATGAGAGGCGTGGCACTGCCCATTTTTCCATTAGAACTTACTTTTGTCCTTGCCTTTTATATGTACCAAGCCTCATTCAATAGTTGCTCATCAACTACATATTATTGTTTTTTTTTCTAATATGAGGGCGTGTCACCCGTTTTTTTCCCAAACCAAACTATGCTAAAAATTTTCCGCAGACCATATAAAAAAATATTACCTAAATCGGTCAACTCTATCCTCTAAACTGAATGCCAACTTGAATTCCAAGCAACTATGGCAAAATATTAAGAAATATGGAGTTTTTAGTAAAGAGTCTTCTGAATGCGGCTTAGACCCTGATCAGCTAAATAATTTTTTTCTGACAAGTGGCATTCCTAGTTGTTCTTCAGCTGTATCCAATGATTTAACTTCTGAACTACACACTAATTTTCCGTTTATCTCGTTTGAATTTTCCACTGTAAATGAAAATGATGTGATTAAATGCATAGTGAATATGAGCTCCAATGCTGTTGGAATTGATGGATTGCCAATTAAATTTGTTAAATTAATTATATCTTACATTACAGCACCGCTAGCTCACATTATAAATTATTGTATTACTTGCTCCCGTTTCCCTGATTTATGGAAAATAGCTACCGTGATTCCCATCGCTAAAAAAGCATCTGCTTTAGAACCAAATGATTATAGACCTATTAGCATCTTGCCGGCCCTAGGGAAAATTTTTGAGAGGATTATGTCAAATCAAATTACTGAATATCTAAATTTAAATAGTTTATTGCACCCTTTACAGTCAGGTTTTCGTACTAGTCACAGTTGTTCAACGGCTGTAATGAAAATTATTGATGACATAAGGGTATTTTATGATCAAAACTTTTTAGCTCTCCTCTGTCTGATTGATTTTTCGAAAGCCTTTGATTCGGTAAACCATGTTCTACTTTGCGATAAGCTAAAAAAATACTTTAACTTCAGTTCCAATGCAGTTAAATTGTTGTCAAATTACTTGGCAGGGAGAAAACAACGTGTTGTGATAGGTAGTAATTTTTCTTGCATTAAAAATATTAACACTGGTGTTCCTCAGGGGTCCATTTTAGGTCCTCTTTTATTCTCAATTTTTTTTAATGATGTTTTTAATGTGTGCAAATATGCTTCAATTCATGCTTACGCTGACGATATACAAATCTATCTCTCTAGACCGATTGGACTAAGTGAAGACTGAACTCTGACCTATCCCTACTGAACAGATGGGCTGTAAGCAACTTACTGCTTATTAATCCCTCAAAATCTAAAGTGCTTCCAATTATGAGGAATGAACCTTATCTTAAGAATATACCGCCCTTGTTCATTGGAAGCGATCAGCTGGATTTTGTGAACAAAGTTAAGAGCCTTGGATTTGTACTAAACTCTAAACTCACTTGTACTGACCATATTAATAAGACAGTTGGAAAAATATATGGAATATTACGATATTTACGTCCTTCTTCAGACTTTACACCTACGGAAACTAGACGCAGACTTGTCGTGCAGCTTATTATGCCGCATATTAATTTCTTTGCTGCTAGATATGTTTATGGTGTACATCGGTATGATCATATCTCGTTAATAAGTAGGGGCATTCTTGGCTGTGGTTTCATAAATTATTTAAATATTCGAAACCTTATTTTTCTGCACAGACTCATTTTCTCTCGGAAACTTGAATATCTATATGAGAAACTAGGTTTTTCACGCTCAAATAGGTGTTTACATTTTATTATTCCTAGGTACATTCACCTTAACAGCACTAGATACTTTTTCATTAGCACTATTAGACTTTGGAATGCGTTACCCAACACTTTAAGACAAATAACTTTAGGAAGCAGCTTCAAACGCGCCATTCATGATTATTTTAAAGATTCTTGATTTGAACTTGTAATATTTTAGTTAATTTTATTTTTTTTCTATCACATTATTATTTTCTTCAAAATTTGCAGATCTTTTTCCTTGTTTCATATTTTCCGTTTACTTTTGACAATTCATCTTCTTCCGTCTTCTCTTTTTTGAACTCAGTAAATTTTAAAATTAAATTTTTATTTTTTACAAGCCTTTCTCCATTGTATCATGTATTTTAAAGTTTATATACATTTATATTTTTGTAATTTTAATTTTATATACAACTTATTACTTAAGCAAATATTTTCACTTGTATTTTTCATTGAATGATGTACTATAAGAGACTAAGTCTTACTGCACAATTCTATTTGAAATAAATATAAATATAAGATAGATTATACAATGCAAAACCATGTTAGTATTTAAATTCCAGCTTGAGCAAATATTGAGGATTTTGATTTTTTTGGGATCGGGTATTGGGGATTGGGTCGCAAAGTCTTTAAATTAGTTTTCAATGTTTCTTAAAAAACCTCTCAATTTTTGTGTAAATTGCAACATTCACAGTTTACAGTTATACCTCCGACTTGAAAGGTGGCAACGCTAATCAACTGACAGTTATGGTTGCAATTTCATTTAACACGTGCGCCTTTATTTCTCAAAGAAAATTTTACATATTACGCATTAATATTGATAATATGTTTTGAAAATTCGTGATATTTATATTTTGACGAGGTCTTTGTGTTACATTGAATAAAATATTTCATTAAAATTCGATGAAAATACAAAATCTTCTATAAAGTGGTGACTACGACAGTGCCGCTGGTGCAAGTGAAGTGATTTGTTGTTGTTGTTTTTTTTTTAATTGCTAAATTAAATGGCATTTTCTTAAAATCTTTTTGATTTGCTCAAAAAGTAACAAGTGCCAAATATTAAATTTTCGTTTTCTTTATATTTTGCAAAGTTTTATTGTGTTTATTAAAAGTAATTCATTGAAAGACATTTGATGGTGTGAGTGGCTGGCAGCTGCAGGTTCAGTGTAGGAACCGCAGTGGTTCCGTTATTGGTGGATTTCAGTGATTTTAATGCGCAGTTTTGGAAAGTGCATGAAATAGAAATGTAAGTGTTTCCTTCAATGTTTTTATACCCTACACAGAGGGTATATTTACTTTGTCATTCCGTTTGTAACGCATAGAAGGGGGCATTGCAGGTATGGAAAAGTATATATATTCTTGATCAGCGTCACCACCTGAGTCGATATAGCTATGTCCGTCTGTCTGTCTGTCTGTCTGTGTGTCTGTCTGTTGAAATCAGGTTTACGAGAAAACTAAGCAAGCTAACTCAATGAAATTTGGTACACAGGTCAAACCTTCTTGCAAGCTGCTTGCATATAAAAATTGGCGAAATCGGTTCACGGCCACGCCTTCCGCCCATACTCTTATGTAAATATACCCAAGTCCATTTTGAAAAAAAGTTGATGCGTTTTTTATGAAAATTGGTGATTTGTTGAAGATGAGAACAAAATTTAGATTAAGCTAAGTTCTAAGTTTGCAAAGGCTCTTAAAAGGGCGTGGCACAGCCCTAACTTTTAACTTTTATTACGCCATAGCTCGTAAACCGTGCAAGATATTATGATGAAATTTGGTACACGAATACATTTCTTATGAATCTTGAATTGCACATAAAATGGGAAGAATTGTAAAAGTGGGCGTGGCACTTCTTAACAATTAAAAATTTGGATTTCGTATAACTCCAAAATGGCTAATACGATTTTCATTAAAATTTTAGAGATGATACCACTGAAAGTAGTCAACAATACCAGTTACGTCAATATACTGAAAAAATTATTTTAAGGGCGTGGCACAGCCTACAATATTTATAAGCGTTATAAAAAGAGAACTAAAAACGCAATCGTTATGAAAATTAATAAGGTGGATAAACTTGCTAAAAGGTGTCTTCTTGCAAAATTTTGGCACAATCGTGCTGGTGGGTGTGGCACCTCCCATATAAGCGAAATACGTTTAATGCTATAGATAGTGTGCTATGAGAGTAATCTTTATAAAATTTTGTGTAGAGGTGTCGGTTACGATAAGCTTCAGAATTTAATGAAACTTGACAAGATTGCATCAGTAGGAGTGGCACCTTCCTCATTAACATAAAGATATAAGTGCTATTTTAAGTGAACTATTGGAGCAATTGATCTGAAATTTGATTTAAGTGGTTTACTGGGTATTAGGTACATATGAATCAAAAGCTTTGGAAATAGCAACAGTGGGCGTGGCACCTCCCATACAATTAAAATACCTTAAGTGGCATAACTATCGTAATATATGAGCAATCATACCGAAATTTGGTGTAAGAGGTTTGCTTATGGAAGGCTATTTTTGGATCAAAATTGGACTGGATTGCATCAGTGGGTGTTTCACCGCCCTAAATTTTATGAATAATTAAGGCAAATATCGCAAACTATACAAGCTATTGCGTTAAAATTTAGTTTGTTTATTGAAGCAAAAGTGGGCGGAATTGGAGAAGTGGGCGTGGTACATTTCGTGTTTTTCATTTATATTCTATTTTTTTCAGCATTTCCCATATTCTTGTGACATTTTCAATCTTTTAAATTTCTCCTTTAATTTCATTCGACGTTTTCTTTATTCTTTCGACTTTTTCATCAATTTTTCAGCATTTTTCATATATTTCGACTAATTCAATATCTTTCAACTTTCTTTAATGGTTTTCATATTTTTTCAACATTTTCAGTTTTTTCCAACACTTTTCAACATTTTTGAACCTTTTTACATTATTTTCGACTTATTCAACCTCTTCAACATTTTTTTAACATTTACTTAAAAAGTACTTTCAATGCAGTGTAGGGTATGTGAGTTTCGGCCTGGCCGAAGATAACACCTTTACTAGTTACAATTAATTTACATAATTTACGTACTAAATCAAGTTCAGTTTTAGTCTATTTTCTGTCTGCCTGTCTGTCTGTCTTTTATGGACGCGAAAACTATCCGGCCGATTTTGATGAAATTTTTACAGTATGTTAGTTTTGATCAGGCGGGTGTCACTTTAACTTAGGGTACATATTTAGGGTGGCCCTCATAGAAAACTATTTTATAAAATAATATTTTCACGAAGACCGTTAATCGATCCACATCGAATTTACGCCACTTAGGTTTTATATTAAAAGGCATAGCTTAAGGCAAAACTTTTATATAGGGTGGTCCTCAAGCAAAAAATATGCATTAAAATAGAATTTTCACAAAAACTATTTCAGCGATTCACATTGAATTTACACCACGTGTTTTTCATATTAAGGGGTATAGCTGAGGCTATGAAATTTTTATTAAGGGTACATATTTAGGGTGGCCCTCATTCAAAAATACTTTTCGAATATCATTTCGATGGTTAATCGATTCTCACCGAATCTACACCACGTAGCTGTTATATTATGAGTCACAGCTTAGGCTATTTAGGGTGGCCTCACACAAAATATTTTTGAAATAGAATTTTCACAAAAACCACTTCAAAAATTAGGACGAAATTTTCTATATCAGGTAAAGCGAAGCGCATAGGGTAATGCTAATATTGAAATATTTTTTAATATGAAAATTATTGAGGAAAGGTACCAAAACATCCCCTAATAGAGGTGTACGATACTCCTGATACCTTAAAATATTAATTTCCAACCTTTTTCCATCGGTGCATTAATTTATGCATGAAAAATGCTTTTGAGCAACCCCTTAAGGAAATCGGGTACTCGCCTGATGACATCCAAAGTCTTTTTATGACATTTACCCATTGAATGGTGCAATAAATTTTAAATGGATACAAAACAGAAACCTTCTGCCAACTTCCAAAATCTATTTTTGACCTTTTCCTACCTATTGGTGCAGTAAATCCTTTTTATGAAAAATGGGTTCAAAACACCATCGCAGGCAGGTCGGGTTGCTTCCTGGTGACATCCGATTCACGAATGTAATTTTCTAATTTTGAATTTGAAATTAATTCAATTCCACTTTGAATAATTCTTTAATGAACGAATCAAAACATACAATTCTTTTACATATTTTTGTCTTGATACTTCTAGACTCTTATATTTAAAATAAATAATGTTATATTGCTATATAATTAAATACACATGTAGGAAATAGCGTTAGCTTCTTTAAATAGATACTCCTTGTCATTTTGAATTTATTACGTTTTTCGGAACAAAAATAAAATATTGCATTAAATCCTTTATGATATTGTCAATAACGAGTAACGTCCCTGAAGTAACGAAAAAATCCTGTTCGCTGAAAGGCCGCTAGTTCATTTTACGTTACACAGCAGATGGCGCTGCAAAAGTGTTTGTACTGAGTGAGTTTTAGAACACTATTTTAGACTTATTGCGGATCAAAACCTGCACAAATCAAATATTCATAAGCAAAACGTTCTTGCCACCAAGTTCAACAGTAGCTGTCAAAAAATTCCAAAGCATTCTGTTATTTGGGCAGATTTTCTATTTGCTATTGTTAATAGTCCGAGAGGTAACGTTGCAAATGCCATAATAATTTTTTCCCGTTTCATTCCTATTTTAAATTATTCCTTTCGGATAGTAATGTGATGATTTAAGAGTCGGCTGCTTTGGTAATGATGAGAGAGTGATAAAAATAATTTAACTAATTATCTCAGAATGTGAGCCACAGGCGCAAAAACATATTTAACCAATAATGTAGAGGAGGTAAAATAACTTCCGTTTCATGGCCGAAAATTCTCCATTGGACAAGATTTGACCCACCTTTTATAAATGCTATAATTTTGAACAAAACTAGTGATTTTGGGCGAAAAATGTGGTTTTCAGATTTTAACCAGTAATCTTACTTCAAAACTTTCAATGGAAACCGAAATTTTTTTGGAAATGCCGATGATTATTAGTAATTTTAAGACTATGAAAGTTTATCATCTATAACATTGGTCCTAATATATTTTTCTACTTGCGGTTTACTTTCCGGTTTATTGAGCGAAATATTTTTGACGGCCTCCCACAACCAGGAACAAACACGATTCTGGCGACTGACGCTTATTTAAATTACTAAACATATTTAACCCTATAAATAACAAAAGAAATTCAGCGTGAGAAATTGAAAAATGCAACGCACTTTATTAATTATTTGGCAGTTCACTTTGCGCGTTAATTTTTAAAACAAAAAAATGTTCAATTTACTTACTATTTTTTTCTTTTTTAACTTAGTTTTTGCAAAACCAAACTTTAGGTATCTTTATAAACAAAAGGTTGTTGCTCTTGAACAAATGAACCGATATGAATGAAACTTTCGAATATTAAAGAGGATGAATTGGACTTTGATTAATCGGTTGGATGTTTCCAAAAAAAATATATTATTTTTTTTAATTGAATGCTTATAAGCAATTAATTTTTTTTCGTGTTCGTCGTCTTTTGAAAATCTGAAAAAAGTGCCAATATATAAAAAGCTTGTTGCTCTTGGACAAACTGACTGATTTCAATGAAACTATGACATTTAGAAGGATACAAAGTGGACTTAATTTAAGCGTTTGAAAATTTAAAAAAATTATTTTTTCATTATTTTTAACTACATAATTGTTCATAAACAATTCCTTGTTTTGCGCATATTAAAAATCTGGAAAATTGTCACTATACATTAAGACCCTAAGGAATCTAAATACGCATTTTGAGTTCACAGTTATTTTGAAAATTATAAAGAAAACAATGCTGCGCGGTCGGCGGTAATTTTTCAAAAAAATAATTTAAAAATATAACAGATTTAACGGATTTTGAAAAAAAAACCAGCCGCAAAGTAAAAACAATATATTTTTTCAGCTAAAAATTAATTCTGAAAAATTTTGAAATATTTTTTTAGCACAAATATTATATGCCCATTGCACAGCCTTAATTAAAACAATGTCTTATTGCTCATTGAAGAAAAAATATTTAAAAATTCTGATATGATAGATTTCGCAATGTTATTCGGTATCAATGCACTATTTTATGTTGCATAGGAAAACATTGAATTAGATGAAGCTTAACAAAAAATTTAAATATTTGTGTACTAATTACTTGTAAATCGCAAGTAGCATTACAAGAAAAAACATGAAAGCTTAAAATAATTATAGAGCAATTTTAATATAGCCATTGTATGAAGAATTATTCGTATATCTAATTTAAAGCATATCATTTTTAAAGTTATGCTCTTACTATTTCATAAAAACAATAAATTTTAATTTTAAAAATTTGCATATTTCGCAAATAGCTAGAAAAAGAGTGATAACTCGAACTTGTTGCTTTTGTGCTTGGTCATCCCTTTCTTTTATTTTTTAACTTTTATTTAACTTTTCCAAATAATTGGCATTGGTGATTTTGTTTGCTATTTTCTTATTGCTTTTGCTCAGATATTTGTCATGTTTTCTTTTCTTTTTTGTTATGTTTTATTATTGTTCTTCATATTGACTTAACATTATGCCGTGCGAAACAAATCCATTTGTCATAAAATCATAGCAATTATATACAATAAATAAAAATGAGATAAAAATCACTAATTGTTGTCGCGTGCATACGAATTGTGTCAGATTTGAAAGGATTTCGTTACTGCTAACAAAATGTGGCTATTGTTGCGCTTGTCAACGTTAATTGACAGCAGTGACAATCTGGAGCGTGCATCATTTTCGGATTAAAAATATTTGAAAAACACAAAATAAATAAAAACAGCATCATTCAACATAAAAATCATGTAATTTTTCAAAACTTCAAATGTTTTGTCCATATCAATCATTGTTGATTAACATCTAAAAATGTTAAGCATAGCAGGAAGCCAATGAGCTGATCAACTTCTTAGCCAGCAACAATTTACATTTTCGTGTTAAGGATATGTATGCTACGCTGATACGATCACTAGATGAATCGAGCGATTGCAATTGCGTACACGATATATCTTAGCATCCATCTGTTGTAAATTGTAGCAGAAGCGTTATTGCGCATGCGTACGCACCTTTTTATACGCAACAGATTTTTATCTCACTACATACATCGATAAAAAGCGGCAAGAGTCAAAGGCTTTGATTTTTGCGGCATCAGCTAGGAAATTCAATAGGTGCGAATGGATTTTCTTTTTTTTCAAATCTTTAGCTAACGCACAGGTGTAAGTGGCAATAAATCAAGTTAATTACAACATTAATTCGAAGAGTATCTATGTATGTATGTGAAGAAATGCGCTTCTTGGCTGCTACTTAAAGTATTTTTGATCAATGCCAGGTAACACTGTTTGACTTCCAAATCATAGGGATTGTTGTATTGAAAAATTAAATAAAAAAGTTTGTCCTCTTTTCGCCCAAACCTTCTTGTTCATGTTTCTGTTTTATTTTCTTAACGAATTAGCTTAAAAAAATAAGTCAATATATTTTTTAGAATATATTGCCCATAAAAAAATCTTTCCACTAAACTTTCAAAGAGAAAATTAAGTTTTATTAAAGCGCACAACTAACTCCATGGTCCTTTTTGGGCCTTTTGAAAAAGGAACCCACAATCTATTGCATGAACACCATAATTTGTAACAATAATACAGCAAAATTTATATTCAAACTTTTATTGTGAGAGTTTGATTAAGCAATAATTACATTAAATAGCAATTTTTTTTAAATTTTGACCGTAAGGAAATAACAAAAACAGCAGCAGCAGTCATTAATTGATAGCGTGACTTCTTTTGAATGCAACAGAAACATTCACAAAATCGCCTGCAGATTGCCGCCACTAACTTTAGTTGAATACAACATACATATACTATAAGACACTGAAGTTTTCATAGACTAAAAACTACAAGAATAAAAACGACAAAAAACAGCAACAAACAATATAGAAACAATAACAAATTAAATCAAGTCAATTCAAATAAAATTGAGTGGTTGGTTGTTTGGTTTGGCGGCTTTTTCAATTCCCTCATGAATGAGCAATTTTTCACGCATTCTCTCAGGGCTGAAACGGAACGGAACAAATGAAAATCCAATTTTAATTTTACTATTATTTTTTTTTTTTTTTTTTTTTTGAATTTATGATGTATGCAAATTGTAAGCGGTTGGTGTAATTTAAAAAAAAAAATATTCACACGGACATTCAAAGCTACTTGACCGCTAAATTGCACATAAATAGAATGTGAAAAAAATTTAAAAAAAAAACTGAATTATTTATGCTAAAGTGCCAAGTTTAGTCGATTGTAACAGAAATCAGTTATGGATGAGTGGGCTTTGATGCTTTTTATTTTTTAATAATTTGGATTGTTAAGCTTGGAAAAACATAACATGCTTCTGGTCTTTCTCATGTTCAGAAACTTTTTCTTTAAAAAACTTTTCTAATAAGCTTGTGGAAGAATCTTTTTTTTTTTTGAAATGATAGTTGTCTTAAAGCACAAAAAAGTACTCGTGCTTGATTAGTGTTGATATATAGGTGAACATTTTGGCAGATGTTTTTCTTTAATTTGATTTCTAAGACATCATGCTTTGAGATCCAATAAGTCAAAAATCTTTAATAATAGGAGTGTAGTTACTAGCAGCTATATATCCTGCTCTATACTTCGGCATATAAAACCTGTTCATCGTAACATATATCAGTGTTATTATATATCGGTGTATATTAATTTTGCCATTCCGTTTAAATATACTATCGATCAAACATTTTTTTTGGAAAAAAATTGGCTTTTACTATACACTGTGGCTAGCGAAGCCAGTGCTGTACGTACTATAGGATGTAAGCCCTAAGCCGCGGCCGAAAACCTCTAGCACGCACCACCTTTTATGCAGAAATACTACAATGAGCAAAGTAAGACTTAGCAATTTCATTGTATGCTTAGCAAGTGCAGCCACTTAGGACTTACATCCACAAGTATGCGCCACTTCGTCTTTGCTAGTAATTCTATATTAAAGTTCGGGTAAGTGGGTGACCGTTGGTTGAAGCTTACGGCATATATTCTACAGTATGTCCAATATCAGCTACGCTAGTGCTTTTACATTAAAGTTTCATTGCATACTTTCAGGCAAATAGCTCAAGTAGTTTGGCATGTAAAAGGCAACTAGTTCGGCCGTTAACCTGTACAAAAAAAAAGTATGCAATGGAATTTTCGTTTCATTCTTAAACTTGCTTTGTTTTGTTCTTTTATCTTTTTTCTTTCATTATACGTAAATAATCTCACACCATAAGCTATCTTATATAATAGAAAGATATGTCAACTCAAGAAAAAATTGTTACGAAATTAAATGGTGTGAACTAAAGACTGTCTCAGAAAAAACGTTTTTTATTTTTTGTATTATGCTCTACCTGATAATCTTATAGGTCTAAAAAGACACAATATTTGTTCTATATAAAGTGGCGTTTAATATGATGCATAACACTTGAAGATAGCAAAAAAAAAATTTAATGAAGGGCCTTACTAAAAAAGTAAGAAATTTTTATAGAAAAAAAAATTGTTACTTAGTTTTTGGTTATTTATATTCTGTACACTTGCCACTATTAATAAAAAACGAAAAAGGACCAAAAAAATTACTGGGTATTTTTTTATAGCTAAAAAGCAAAACGTAAGTTTTTTCTGGGACAGTCCATAGTTGGAACTTTTGAAAAAAAAAATGCTTGTCTCTTACCATTAGAAATTTTTTATAAAACAGCTGGAAAGCTATAAAGTTCGAAATAAATCTTCCTAAGTGACTTTTACTTTTACTTATAGTCTTAAAAAAAGAAGTAAATTAGGAAATAGGAAAAGCGCATTACCTGCCTGAAAACCAATCCTCTGAATTGTAAGCGTAATACACTACAGCAACAAACCCTTCTTGAAACACGGTCAATAAGACTTATATGTCCACTTGAAATTTTAAGCTAACCAAAAGTGGTGTTATGTTTAAAAATGAAAATTAGACTCAGAGTGTGAGCATTACGTCTTTCCTTTTCGCTAATTATTCAATCCAGCATCATTTCAAAGAACTTGTCTAAAACTTTACATGTTAAGGTGAAACAAGAAGCGGACTTAACTCTGACAACCCCTTCATTATCCATTGTAAAGATCTAAGCAATCGTAATTAACGTTCTACGTTTGTTACAATCATATAATTTTCTTATTGTTTATTTAAATACACAGGACCCTTAGGGTATTCTAGCAACTATGCGACCCATTATTTATCAAGCTGAAACTCTATTACAAGATTACTTTTTTACTGCAGTTTTGAAACTTTGAAACAATGTGCAGACAACGTTACATGTCACAAATTAAAACGATATTTTTATACAAATATGTTGTTATTGTATTTGTGTTTTTATGTTGCCAATTTTCATGCTTTTTATTTGCATTTTTTCTTGAACTTAAAAACCTTGTGCTATAAAGAAAAAAAAGTTGAAAACATTTGCCAAGTTAAAGCTGACTGTTGTTGCTGCAACAAATGCTGCATGTCACAATAACAGCAACTTCGACAACATCAATAGTTGTCCATCAAAGTAACACATGAGAACAATTCTTTTGATTAGCAATTGTTTTAATTTTTTTTTTTTACACTTTTGTTACTGTTATTTTTGTTGGTCTATTGTCTTAAGTGGGTGCTGTTGCATGTAATTGCAACATCGAAAAAAAAAATAACGTAGTTTTCATTGTTGAACTTGGCTTTGATTTGTGGTTCTAAAAGAGATTTCTAAAAAATAAAAACAACGGTTTTTTTATGTAAATTATGTTAATTGGTTTTGTTGTTTTTGCTTACTTTTATGGCTAATTATTTGCACTTTAAATTAAGTAATGTTTTTTGCTGTTGTTGAAATTGCTTTTTCAGTAAACCATTAAAAAATAATGAACTTGAGCGCTTGCTAGCTGCAACTCATACATATAATCAATACTATGATATATTATGTAGCAGCAAGTTTGTTGCTTGAGTCTTTTGTTTTGTCTTGCTAATTTCATACTTTGTATATAAAAGCTGCCACAACTGCTATTAGTTTTAATTAATTATCTTATCAATTACATAATATTTCTTTCGTGTCTTATGGAATTTCTTGTAATTATTTTGTGTGACCGTCCACTCGTTTAACTTCTGCGTTTATGTGTTACAGGAAGTGCTAAAATTTTTCACGCGTGTTGCTGCACTTTTTCTTCTATTACAGTGGTCATCACCTGGCAGGCTAATTTTCTTTTTACTTCGTCAATTATTTGGAGATGTTCCCCATGCTGCTATGCTGCGTTGTTGGTCTGTTGCCATGGAAGTGTTTTGCATTTCCCAATGACATCTTCCTGCATATCGAGTTTTGTTTTGATGCAAATTGAACATTTGTTTAGCAGAAGCGCACGCAGGTGTTCATGTTACTCAAATTAACCATTAACGACAATAATTTGGTTAAATAAAGTTGTTGTGCTTTGCGTGTTTTCAAAATTATGCAAACAAAAATGTTGGCGCTTTCTATTTACAAGTTTTTAGTGGGACTACGTAGTTGATTGTCGTGTGAAAAAATAATGGAGGAAGTACATTTACTTAAAATTTCTTATTGCTATTATCTTAAATTTCAGTCATAAGAAGTTTTCTTTCAAAAGAATATAACAGAAAGCAGGAAGCTGAAGTTTGAGAAGCATTAAGCTACTTTCTTATATTCTTTGAACCTCAAGACTGCAAAATTATATTATATCTGGTAATGAAGCTCCGACAATCTCAAGTTTGTATAAATATACTATATCAGAGTTGATGGTATGTTGCTTTTGATGGTCTCCAAAAGATTATTTTTTAAATCATTTTTTGGCGCTCATAAACATGCATAGAAATGGTTTGTAACGCCTTGGCGCAAAATGTGCTGAACCAATTTTAATAATTTCTTTTTTAAGACAACATATTTGTGTGCAGAAGCACACTTATATTTTTTATTTTTTCAATGTTAAATATCCTTTTTTTATGATTAAGTTTGATTTTTCGTTGCTGATGCTTATGCTGCTTCTGTTTTGTTGTTTATTTTTTCTTTTTATTCGTACCATTTGTATTTGGCTTCGAAGCTCCAAGGACAAGTTCTCTTTCAATTCTTTTTGTTTTACTTCTGAATAGAAAATATGCTTAAAATGAGATGGCAAGGGATTTTCTTATGATAAACAAAAGAACAACGGTATGTATACGTGCAAAGCCGCGAGCACAATATTACATAAAATTGCCTGTATAAAAATAATATGTAACGCTTTGATGCAAAATATACTGTACTGATTTAAACAATTTCTTTTTTGAAACAACATATTTGTGCTGAAAAACATTATTGCATACTTAGTTTTTTAAAGTTAAATATCTTTTTTTAAGACTAATGTTTTTGCAAAATCTAACACAAAAATTGTCGCTTGATTTTCATTGCTGATGGTTATGCTGCTTCTTGAGTTCTGTGTTGTTCGGGTGGTTGTTTTCTTTTTTCTCATTTGTACCGTTTGTATTTGGCTTCAAAGCTCAAAAAAGAAACTTATTTCAATTGATTTTTGTTTTTGCTTTTGAAGTGAGTTAGAATAAGATGTTAAGGCCACAATTTCAATATGAAAAAACGACTGAACTTGCGCGTTATGATGCTCCGGATACCATTTAAGTGCAAGCAAAGTTAAAAGCCTTTTGTTTTCAGTTAGAGATACTTGAAAGACCTTTCAAATGAAGAACTAGTTTCATCAGCATATGCTGTTAAATGTTTGTAAATTTCCCTCAAATCATAATTTCCACAGAGTCTATTTCCAAACTCAACTTTTACTTCGGCGACAATTTTGTTGCTCCCGAACAATTTGAATATCTTAGAACTTTGCTATATCGTGAAGTATAGTAACAACAAATATGTATGTTTCTCTTAATTTAATCAAAAGTGCAATCAACTTAAATTTTTCAATGGTAGAGTGCGTTGACATCGCTGTCTGCAATATGCTTAGACACTTGGGTTTTAAGTTTTCTTTCATATTTGCATCATAACGCAGACTACATAAACTGGGTCAACAGAATTTTATTTATTATTTTTTTTTTTTTTGGATTTGGTTGTTTTGTAACACATGTATTTTTACCCAATTTGAAAACAAATTAACACGCACAAACTGGTTGATTGACTACCAATCTAACTTGGCGCTTAAGAACAAACTTTGCGCAGAAAACCATAAAATCTATAAGTGATTTTGACAAAATCTTGCTGTTTTGCACAATTATAAGTAATTCGTTGCTGAGTATTTCGTTTTTGATTGCATTTGTCAGCTTAAGTAAAAGAACTTCAAAGTGTTTACGGTTTGTTGTCTTATAAAAATTGACAAAATGTTTTGAGTGCATTTTTCATATTTTTTTTGTGTTTCATGCTTTTATTTTTTTCAATTTAAATTTAACGAGAACAGGAAAACCAATTAAAACTAATTTATCAGTTTTGGAAAAATTGTTGTTAGCAGTTTTACTGTAGCTACTGTTGCAATTGACAGACATGTGATATTAGTTCTTTTTTTGCGCATTTTAAAACGATTTGTTTTTTTTTTTTTGGTATGCGGACATACATATTGACAAGTCTTACACTTGACAATAACAAGAGTTTTTCGTGTCATTAGTTGTACTCAAATTGCGTAGCTGAAATGAAAGCGTTGCTGCTGGTACAATTTTTTATATCCTATACTCAGGGTGTATTCACTTTGTCATTCCGTTCGCAACGTATAGATGGACGCGTGGCAGGTATAGAAAAGTATATACATATTCTTCATTAACGTCAGCACCTGCGTCGATTCCTGTCCGTCTGTCTGTATATGGAATCACGATTACAGTAAACCCAAGCAATATATAGTTGAATGAAATTCTCCAGACAATAGCCAGCAAATTTTTGGGTGAAGGGCACTATCGTATGTTTTCATTAACATCGTTCAGCATAGACATCACACGACGAAACAATTAAGACTGGTGATAAGCGACGCCAAAACAAATTACACGTTTTCTGATAACAAACCAACAACAACATATATCTATCAATACCGACAGTTTCGATATAATTAAGGAGCTTATCAAGACAAAACGTGAACTCAACAAAAGACAACTTAGTGTAAGACCAAAGCAATTTAATCTTAGAGAACTGTTGTAGCTTACGGCAGTGGACGCTGTTAGACGAAAAACTACGCTCTTGCATGGCCAAACTTATTCTGCACAAGAAAATAATTTGCCTGTATTTGGGTCCGAATGTTACACCGTGCGTACAGACTCCAGGCTCCTTTAAGGATAAGTCCTTTGTAGTGTACTTGGTGCTGTATGAAGAAATGGTGTGCAAAGTGTGTAGTGTAGTTCATATGTAAGATGACAATTCGAACACATTAAGCAAATGGGAGACAAACATCCAGCATAAAGTTTCTTCAAATCTCTACCCACAGGGAACAAGGAGTAGATCAAGCCTTTGTCGTAGAGACCCAGCACCGCCACTAGCGTAGCAAGAAAGTTCGACCCGCTCAGGGCCCCTAAAATGATTTTTATTTATTAAACTTAAGACTGAAAAGGTTGATATCAGTAATTTGTTTAATTTGCAGCAAAAAAGATTTCAGGAAAATATAAAAGGTTTTAACCCAACGTCAATGAGGTGGCATTTAATTACAAACAGAAAAAACTTTCTCCACACACGAATATCACCCACGTGCTCTCAACACACAGGAAAACACTGCTGGGGAATGTCCACTCCATCTCATTGACCGTGTTAGTAAAGAATAGGGAGAATCTCCGAAGAAACGTTTGAGGAACTACAAAATAAGGAATTCAGAAGATGATATTTCGAGTGTTCCTTGGACAAAGACAGAAAAACAAAATATACCTGCGCTGACTGCAATCCACCCATTTGCATAGAATTTTTGGGGTATTTCACACCCCACGTCGTTGGCCGTGCTATATTTTTGAGTCTCATTAACGACGAGCTAAGTCCATGGACAATAGAATAGCACATATATTTTAGAAAGTTTTATAACAAAGCACTATAAAAAATTGTATTTATGGTGAACCCGAAAGTTGTTTCCACCCTGAACACCACAAAGATGATGATACTGAGCGATACGATTCAACAAAATTAAATTGAAAACAATTAACTGGGTTAGTGGAATACATTTTCAATACATACTATGACCCTCCATAAACTTTTCCTTTATAGAGTAAAGTAACATAAAAAAGACGTTGAAAAAACTTCTTAATTTAAAGTAGGAAAGGAAGAAAATATATCTGCAACACAATTTCCGCAGCAACATAAGTGATTGCCACTACAATAACAGCAACATTTTACAACAAAATTGTCCAATCAAGCAATTCATGTTGCTGCAATAAATTTATGCATTTGAAAAACTTTGCAAATAAATTGTTTAACTTTCAGCAATGAAAAAGTCTAAAACAATTACGTATGCGAAGTGTTGTTTGTTTTGCCACTCTAAGTTGCAACACAGTAGCAATCAGCGTTTAAACAACAGTTTCATAAGCGATTGAAAAAATAACAAACAACGTTTCAATAACTTTAATTGCTTTCGAAAAGGAACCTTAATAAAAGTAAGAAGTTAAAAAAATCAGCTTTAGAATAAACTGTACAATTCAAATGTTGCAGCAACATTGGCGGTGGTTCACGGCATCATTGTCAATTGAAATGTTGCGCATGCGCAGCATAGTTTTACGATTTTATGGCTTAGAAAAGCACACACAATCAAAAATTTGTAAAAGAATTGTTTCCTCAAAATTCTTATTTTTTGTTTATAATTTTTTACTATTTTTTTTTTTGTTATAACTTTTTTATTTTTTTCAACAATTTTTCCTGGCCATTAACCCAGCAAGCTGTGGGCTAAATAAATGCAAATGTAAGCAAAAAATTAACATTGCAACAACAATAAAATTTCCTCAACAGCGTTGTATTGCACAGTTGACAAAAACTGAGCTGTTGACGATGTCTAAGAGCGGGTGTTGCTTGACTACGGTCGCCTTCCTGTTGCAATGCATTTCTAAGCATTGGCATGTGAAACTTGCAACAATCGTGAGTTTTTTCGGTTGTTGTGGTTTTTCTTTTCAGCCTGAATTACATTGTCTTTAATAGCTACGCGCGCTGGCTAACTGACTGGTTGAATATCTGCCCAAAACGTTTGTTGCTATTGCTGCAGCATTCGACAAGGAGCGGTCAACAGCAATTTAAGATCGACCGTTAAGATTGATTTTGGCAAATGTGGGGGTATTAAACCCAGTGGTTTTTCACTTTTTTATTTTATTTTTATTTTGTTGTTGTTTAGGTTGAGGTCACGTGAGTGCAGACAGCGCCACAGACTGGTAGATAGACAAATAGAAAGGTGTGCATTATTATTGAGAGCAAAATAAAAAAATTAATAAAATACCCTTTTGAATTTATTAGCGAGCTATTTGTTGTATTTTTAAGTATTATAATCAGCCTTGGGGCTTTAGCTACGACGTTTTCATCAGCAAAAAGCATAAATTTTCGAGAGAAAATTAAGCTCAAAAGTGGAATTTAGAAAGTGTTAGTTTTTTTTTTGGTCAAGTGCAAAGCATATTTTCTGCTTTGACTTATTTTTATGCATCTTTTAAAAAAGTGGGACGAAAAATTGACTAGGATAAGTCACTTCATCATCGCCTACGTTTTTCATAAAAGCTTACATTTTAGGAGATAACCCTTTTGTGTTAGCTTCGAAAAGGGAGACCGACGAGTGGGAATGAAAAATGAGGTTTACCTAAAGAGCAAAGTTTTCTTTTTTCTTGCTTAGGTAAGTAATTTTAGAGCGTTAATTGT
The DNA here is from genome assembly GCA_963680825.1 of Meiosimyza decipiens. NCBI lineage: Eukaryota > Metazoa > Arthropoda > Insecta > Diptera > Lauxaniidae > Meiosimyza > Meiosimyza decipiens. The sequence continues at coordinate 52,767,319 of OY804261.1, read as the reverse complement.
AAACGGTGGAGAATACAAAAAACATTTTTTGAAACTTTACATCTTTTGTTGATTTACGTCATTCTTCAAAGAAAATGTGATATCACTTGCCTATATCGGTACAATAGTGCAAGAAGCAGTGTAAGTCACAGAATGAAATAAAGTGCAGCGCCACCTCCAGGCGTAACAAAAAACTTTCAAATGAGTTCAATTCTTAATTGAGAAGCGACCCAACAACGTAATAGCGAACTCGCTTATTCTGTTTTGTGAATTTTATAATTAATCTCCACTCCTAGCCGTCGAAAATATATGCAACTTCGCTTAGTGATATAAGGTGTTAAATTCAACTTCAATTAATTAAAACAACTTGCAATTTTTCAACAATAACCCTGCAGGACATCACTCTCTTAAAATCCTTCTCACGCATCACGGTGTTGCTAATACAACACGCATTAATTATGTCACATCATTCCAGTGTCTACTATGTTCAAAAGCTTCCTGTTCAACTCACCTGCCTATAACTTTGGCTATGTAGCTATTAAGATTATATCTAGCTAACTAGACGCCCAACTGCTCCCATAACTGGTGGAATGAATGAATGAATGAAGCCGTCGCATTGACTGACTAACTGACTGGCGGTGTTAGTGCGTATAACTTCACACATTGAGCTGCTTGTCACGTTTTATTTATTTACGCTTTTTGCTTATCAAGTCAACGTTATCAATAACATAGCAAACACAACAACGTCACTATCATAAAATAAAATAAAATAGAAATAGTGGATATAGCCAACAGACACAGTCATCATCAACATCATCATGATCATCGTTATCAACATTAGCATGCATAATCCAACCATTCATGCTTCCAGCCTCTAGGCGGAGTTCTCGCTACATTATCGTACGTTGATTGGTTAATTATTTAGTCGGGGTATTAAGACGGTCATTAAATTATCCTGTGACCAGTTTTCCACTACTACGCATGATCAACGCAATGATAAGTTTACTGATGTTGTTATTTTATATTCATTAGAGATAATAATGAGTTTGATAACTATTATTTTTGAGGTTTATATTTAGAGCTAAATATTCATTCAAATTGCGATTGAATACAAAAACTTCAAAGGAGAAATTTTCTTCTAATGTCTTGAGCATTGTCCAATGTTGCTCTGTGTGTTTGTCACTAAGTCCACTGTTTTGTTACAACAAAAAATAGCCTAGACTCTTAAGCCTTTGCTTAACAAAGAAATTTACTACTAAAAGGATATTAGTTTTTTTCTACTTATGCCATTATCAAAATGTTATCTTTTCTTTTGCTATCGAATATCGTTTTATGCTTTAGCGAAATCGTTACTTTTACGTAATCTCACATCACTAAGTTTTGCATCAATCGCACATTCGTTACATCGATGACTGCTACGTGGACAACGATAGCGAAGACGACTGGTGACATTTGGTTTATGCGGCATTTTTTCTTCTTTGCTCTCAATAATTTATTGCAGTTTTAATCTCGTTATCTCATTTGTCTGATTGGAGCTCCTGCTGAGAATATTTTTTTTTTCTTTTTGTATGGATTTCACTTGCAATTTGTGGCGTATTTATAACGAAAATGTTAACATTTTCCGCTATTTTGATAGATTTATTAGCTAGCTGTGATAATTAAAAAATATTAAAAATGTTTAAGGAAATAAATATCTTCCTGATATATTTTACGATACTAACGAAAATCAATAAAATGTTATAAGCTGTTTTATAGGTTTATATCGAAGCTGACGAAAACTGGCTAGAAATATCAGAACATTTTTCATCACTGATCCTAAGGATGGATTGTGCATTCAAAAATAAACTAGTAAAGGTGTTATTTTCGGTCAGGCGTCACATACCCTACACTGCATTGAAAGTACTTTCTAAATAAATGAAAAAATACATTGAAAACTAATTCTAAAAGTTCATGAAAATCGTAAGTGGGGTCATTCCATCTATAATGGGCCTATCATTACCCTCATGTTCTTTAAATAGGCTGAAACTTTTTTCAGTGATTGGCCTATCATGTAGAAGATATAAAAAAATTCGATAAAATTTTTTTGACCAATACTATTGCATCAAAAAAAAAATTTTAAATTGTGTTCAATAAAGCTCGTAAGTAAAACGAAAAAATTCATTGATGAATATAGTGAAATAGGGTGAAAAAACATGGACAAAATTTTCAGAGATGGTGCTACTATGTGTTCTGAAAATTTTGAGCCTAAAAAGGCCGAAAACGGTGATGGAGTATTTGCGAATTGGGAAACATATCCAAATATCACAAAATGTAACGAATTTATAAATTCATGTTTTGGGTCCACATACTTATGTGAATCTGGTTTTTCTTATTTGAAATTTACAAAAAATAAACATCGTTCCCTATTAACGGATTCCCATACAGAAGACTCACTAAAATTAGCTTTGTCTGCATACACACCGAATTATGAACGGTTGGTTGAAGATATGCAGACGCAAACCTCCCATTAATTAAAATTAATATGTATTTTTTTTCAAGTAATAAATACGATTAATAAAAATTATCAAGTTGGTTTTACTATGTAGATCGCGACACATTTTTGAGATAAAAAGTCGATCTTAGGCACATACAAGTTGGCCACCCCTGTTCTACATGATAGACCAATCACTGAAAAAATATTCAGCATATTTAAAAAACATGAGGGTAAAGATAGGTTCATTATAGATGGAATTACCCAGTGCCAATTGTGGGTTACACGAAATCAATATTTTCAATTGTTGAAAAGTGCCACTCCCACTTCTTCAATTCCGCCCATTTCTCCAATTCTGCCCACTTTAAGCACAGTTGAAGATATTTATGATCTGTATAAGTGTACTTGATTTCATCACAATATCTTGCACGGTTAACGAGTTATGGCGTTATCAAAGTTAAAGTTTAGGGCTGTGCCACGCCCTTTTAAGAGCCTTTGCAAATTTAAAACCTAGCCCAATCTTAATTTTGTTCACACTTTCTCCAAATCACCAAGTTTTATCACTAAGTCTTTCGTTGCCATGCTTTTCTCAACTGCTGAAAATAAAAAGACTATTTCTTTTAACTGATCCAAGATCCAGAAATTTCTTCCAAACTCATGAAGATATTGAAAAGTTCAACAAAGTACAACTCATATTCGGGGCATGTCTCTTTAACTTCACATCCCAGGAATCAATTCAAAATCGCAAAAGTGCTCAAAATTTTTCGTCCTTCAATTGCGGTCGCGCAATTCTTGCTCAGCACAGAAATGAAAAGCTCATGTTTGCTATCGATCTAATAGCTCCTTTGTTTTAACGCCTCACTTAATTTTTTTTGTTCAGCCTGCACAAAATATTGTACGAACACAAATCTAGACCTCACTTGCTTGCGATACTTTTTAACTAGGGCCGATCAATTAAATAAAGGTTTAAAGTTAATGGATATAAGAACAATATATTTACATAAGTGTCTGTTTAAAATCAATTCAAAATACATTGTTTTCACAACTCTACTTGTAAACAGAGATACGATATTGAGGTCAATTTCAGTAAATTATTCCATTTAATTTTGCTCAATACACCTCTACAAACATTGAACTTTTCTATGGGCTAAACTGTTGTATTTCCTGTTTGGTTTGCAACAGTCACCAGTTTTACACCTTTCTATTGTCGTATAAAATCCAAACTTAAATTAAACATCTCATTAAAACTCTTTTGCCTGACAAGTTTTTGTGCAAATTTCCTGTAGCCATAATTAACTCAATGTAATGGAGTTATCAAAGTAATACTGCAATAAACCATTATTTTAATGAATTTACCGACTTTGACGGCAGTTAACATAAGGAAACTAGCCAGCCAGCCAAACCACTGATCATATTATGGATATTATCTTCCAAAAACAAAACGACGGAAAAACTAAGCAAACGTATAAAATTCAAACAAAATTAGTTGGCAACTCTCTTTGTTAAATGAAAAGGAACGAATGAAATATTTTCATGAATGAAATACATAGTACGTACTGTCAGCTTCATTAAAAATGCCACTAACTAACTCAATGGGTACAAGTGAGAGAACACCAATTGAAAAAAAAGACGCAGAAATTAGTGTAAAATGCAACTTAGCGTCTATGCGCATGCGTTTTGTGCATTAATTCAGTCAACTTGTCAGTGTGTCAATGCGATTGCCAAAGAGAGAGAAAACTGCAATAATGACGATAAATTGCCAAGCAATTCAATTGCCAATCAGTATTAATTTAATTAAACAATTTATAAGCTTTACATAATACTACCAACAACAACAACAGCAGCAACAACAACAGCAACAACATGAGAAACAACAGCAGCATGAGCAACATCAGCATCAACAGGCGTGTCATGCAATCTTTACTTTGGCCATAAATTGCTATAATTAATTGCGGCTGTCATTGCTCGCCGCAAGCACCGTCACCCCCATTTCACTCTTTTTACTAACAAAATCGCTCTCTTTCCAACTGATTCTCTCTTTTACCTACTGTCAAATGCAAATTTTATGTCACTGTCATTTTTGAAATTTGAATGCTTTCATGATTTCTATTAATTTGGTATTTTTATGACGCTGCACTTACTGCATGGCAGAAGTCTGAACGCTACCATTTTCGTATGATAGCTGGTTACTCGCTGCCAGTTTACTTAAGTGATCTGTCAAACTCCACTGTAATTGTTGGCAGTAAAATTGTGCATGATACGCTAATCAGTTAATGGGAATTTGTTTTTAATCCTACTGCAATTATGCGGCTGACAAAAAAACTTTCATTTCATTGCCTCTGTTTAGAACGCATCCGAAGTTATTAAAAAAAAAACATTTTGTCAACATTTCTTGAAAATAGGCCCCACCTTGACCCTGCTTGATTCAGTTGTCTATACATTTTTTATAGGCTGAATGAGGAATATGAAACTTCAAATTAATTTTCGCTTTGGGAAAAATCAAATGGGACCATTTCAAGTACATACGTTGGGTTCTCTTGATCAATGCTCACTATATGCGTTGGTACATTGTTGTGGTACATTTGCTTCCACAACTCAAGCCGATCGCGGAGAACAATAATAGTGATATTATCATAGACATTTTTAGATGAAATTTTTTGCTTATAAGCGGAAAGCAGAAAATAATTATCATCTGACATAAGAAAACACATAAAATTTATTTAAATTTTAAGTAAAAATTAATTTTAAATTCAATTGATATTTTCAAGCCATAAAAAATAAGCCTTGTTATTGTTCTGATGTATTCACCTTATTGTAAATTTAATTATTTTATTCAAAAAAATCAATTTAATCCGCATCCGTTTATAATAACTGCCGGCGTAAGCATAATATTTTTAATCAAAATACTTAATTCAATGCTAAATTATTTACTTCTTTTAGTTAAATATGCGTAGCAAAATGTTATTAGCATAATTTTTGTAGGCGTCAATGCTTTGAATTAATTATATTTATGTAGATATTGATGTCTTAATAATATTTAATAACTTTATTTTCGGAAGAGAATCAACCGTAAACGCAAATCGCAAAAAAACATTTTCACGCTATGTGTCTTTTGAATAAACTTTGTTGAAGCTTACGGGGTAGCAATAGACGTAATTTTCTCTCTACTTGAGTATCAATGGTTAACAATTACATATTTAAAAATGTATATATATGGGACAATCTCTACCAAACTGAAAGGACCTCTTTTCGGCAATTGCCCAAAAGAGTCCTATGTTAATTGGTACCAGAAAATTGTCAGAAAACATAATCGGTATGCATCAAAAGCCAACTAAGTATAATATCTTTATGAATGAAAAATCATGGATACATGCGTATCCATGACTCAGATTTATTTTGTCCCTAGTAGCAAAATATCTTTTATGTGCAAGTAATCAGCACTGTCAATATAGATAATGCTAGCGTCTTAAGCGGGCACCTACCTCTAGCAAAATAACTTTTACTAATTGAAAATGCTTGACGTAATAACATGGATTTATTAAATATTTATATAAGTATTAAGCATTGCTTTTTTTATTTATACATTACCAATCTTTATTACATCAGATAGAGAAAATAATCAGAAGTCAAATATTCACCTGAAATTAAATAAAAAAAAAAGTTAATATTAGTAAAAATACTGCTTACTTGAAATTAATATATTAAATATAAAATATGTTGAATTGTTTTAGCTCAGATTTAACATCGAACAAACTATCAGTTAAGTTTAAACTGAAAATAATTGTCAGTTGCAATGAATTCACAAGTTCATGACTTCTGTCTCTAAAGTGTTATCAGCTAAAGTTTTACAAATCATCAATAGAGATTAAAATTTCTTATATAAACAAGTAAATGCATAATAACAATTTGAAATACAACTAGTAAAGGTGTTATCTTCGGCCAGGCCGAAACTCACATACTCTACACTGCATTGAAAGTACTTTTTAAATAAATGTTAAAAAATTTTAAAGAGGTTGAATAAGTCGGAAATAATGTACAAAGGCTCAAAAATAATGAAAAGTGTTGGAAAAAACTGAAAATGTTGAACAAATATGAAAACCATTGAAGAAAGTTGAAAGAAATTGAAATAGTCCAAAAATATGAAAAATGCTGAAAAATTGATGAAAAAGTCGAAAGAATAAAGAAAATGTCGAATAAAATTGAAGGGGAATGGTAAAAGGTTGAAAATGTCAAAAGAATATAGGAAATGTTCAAAAAAAATAGAATAGAAATGAAAACCACGAAATATGCCACGCCCACTTCTTCAATACCGCCTTCTTTTGGAATGAAAATAATATTCGTAATTAACATACATACGCATACAAATTTTAGCACAATAGCTTGTATAGTTTGCGCTATATGACGTAATTAGTCTTAAAATTTAGGGCGGTGACACACCTAAAGGTACAACCCAGTCTGACTTTTATCCAGAAATAGCTTTACATAAACAAACCTCTTACACCAAATTTCAGTATGATTGCTCATATATTATTTCGATATTTATGCTACTTGAGGTATTTTAATTGTATAGGAGGTGCCACGCCCACTGATTCAATTTTGTCAAGCTTCATTTAATTTCAAAGTTTATAGTAACCGACACCTCTACACAAAATTTTATGAAGATTACTCTCATAGCACACTATCTATAGCATTAAACGTATTTCGCTTATATGGGAGGTGCCACACCCACCGGCGTAATTGTGCCAAAATTTTGCAAGAAGACACCTTTCAGCAAGTGTATCCGCCATATTAAATTTCATAACGATTGCGTTGTTAGTTCTCTTTTTATAACGTTTATAAATATTGTAGGCTGTGCCACGCCCTTAAAATAAATTTTTCAGTATATTGACGTTGCTTGTATTGTTGACTACTTTCAGTGGTATCATCCTTAAAATTTTAATTAAAATCGTATGTGCCAATTTTTAGTTATACGAAATCCAAATTTTTAATTGTTAAGAAATGCCACGCCCACTTTTACAATTCCGCCCACTTTATGCGCAATTCAAGATTCGCAAGATCTATATCCGTGTACCAAATTTCATCACAATATCTTGCACAGTTTACGATCAATGACGTTATAAAAGTTAAAATTTAGGGCTGTGCCACGCCCCTTTAAGAGCCTTTGCAAACTTAAGACCTAGCTTAATCTTAATGTTGTTCTCATGTTCACCAAATCACCAAATTTAATCAAAAATTTTTTCAAAATGGACTTAGGTAGATTTACATAGAGAATGGGCGGAAGGCATGGCTGTTAACCGATTTCACCCATTTTTATATGCTAGCAGCTTGCAAGAAGATGTGAGCTGTGTGCCAAATTTCATTGAGTTAGTTTCCTTAGTTTTCCCTGTTGATTTCAGACAGACGGACACGGCTATATCGACCCCCTCTGTGGAACGAATATACCATATATCCATGAACAAGACGTGGACATTAAACATGTCGTGCATTGACTTTTACAATTGGATAAAAACAGAACCGAACATGCTGCGGAAAGTCCAAGCGATAGACAAGTATTTTGTTGAAACTCACGGTGGAACTGAACAAAGACTTTGATTAAACTTAAGTGTTATTCACACACAACAATACTAAAAAAATTGTATCATGTAATCAATCCTGATTTCGAAAATTTAAATCATGTAAAATTACATTTTTTCTCCAATTTATCCTGTTTTTCCTTGAAAAATTTATGACATGGTTAGTTTTCGTCCATACAATCCTAATTTGGTTCCTAACTGTCAAGAATAAACTACATGGTCAGCGATTTGCGTCGCCGGAGATACCATAATCAGTGTTTCAAAAGTGCTAGGAAAAAAAAAATAAAGCCGTTTTTATGATAACTATTTGCAGTGGCGCATTAGGACTTTACGGGGCCCAGGCCAAAAAGTAGAAATGAGCCACAACTAAAGCAAAAAATTTATGATCTCAATGCTAACCAACAACAAATGTGTGAAAACAATATGGCATAACTGATGAGAAAAAAAATCGTTCAAAACATAAATAACCGTTTCAACGGACAAAATATGAAAAGGTACCCCAAAATAGGCTTTTCCTATATGTATTAACAGTGTAATCATAAAAAAAAACAGTACTCTTGTTTCGTTTCTCATAAAAACACACAATTTCCTGTTCTTTTCTTTAACCCCTAGCGAATAGCTCAATATTCTGCTAGGGCCCCGAGACTATAGCCCCCCCTATCCCGATCTTAATCCGGCACTGACTATTTGTTTTGGATGTATTTGAATACATAAATAGCAACCTACGTTAAGTCGGCTTTCGTTTTAACGTGTGATCGATATAACGAACTTTTGTGTTAGTGCCTCTAAATAAAAAATGTTAAGTACTTTTATCTCTATTTCAATTCACAAAAAGCTGCTCGTGTGTTGCCCTATTCGAGGAAGAAAGCAAATTCTTCAAATCTTTAGAAAAATGTCAAAAATGTGCCAAAAACATTCCCTTCGGATCATTTCGCCATCCAAAATTATTTTCTTTTGAATTTGAAGCTAAGGCAAACAGCGTGGGACACATGCCTCAAATCCAATTTCGAGATTTTCTCATCGATTGAAGCACTAAAACTTTTCCTTAAATGAGGTCGCAGACATGTTTTGCATCGCTTGGTCCAAGAACAGTTGTATTCTTAAATCAAATCAAAAAAACAGTTCTCTCGTCTTCAAAAATCCATTTGCGACATTTTAAGTAGTTTTAATCTCGAGAGCGGTTACAATAGTTAGAATATTGTTGCATACGGCTCTTAACGATTGAAATGCGAAGGGATAGCAAAATTTTGACAAAATCAAACGAAAGTGGAAGTTTTCTTTAGTATGGTGTCTTGCAAAACTCGAAATTTGCAAACATGCCATTGGGACATTCAAACCTAGCTGACCTGTAGCTGACTATATGTTATTAGCAGTAATAGCCACTAATGACGTATTATCTATCATGCAAGCGAATGGTAAATAATGAATCATGATTGACTATATGGCCCATACATGTGTATATTATTATAGATTTTACTCGTACATATATGCATATATTACACGTAACATAAAGATAATTTCTTAATTGCCATAAACTTGCTGCAAGAAAAAACTTAAACAGCAAGTGTTGAAAAGCAAAAGATATCAAAGTTATTGCCATTGGAAAAAAAGGTGCGCTAATTAGTGTTGCTAGTAGGTAGGTAAATGCACTCAGGGAAAAAATCAATGATTTTATGTCTGATTCAACCCTAAACGCTTATGATTTAATGTGAATGCAGAAATATTTTTGATTTGGATTCAAAAAGAATATTCATTTAAAATGACTTCAGATAATTTTCATTGAATTTTTTGATTATCATTGAATTTTATTATAAAAATTCGTGCACTGTGAAAAATGACGAAGTTCATTTTTGGCTCAATGGGTACGTCAACAGACAGAATTGCCGAATTTGGTCTGAAAAGCAGCCAGAGGTACTTCAAGAGATGCCAATACACCGTGAAATATTCACTGTTCGGTGTGGCTTGTGGACCAGAATCATCATTAGACCGTACTTTTTGGAAAACAATGAAAATTGCAACGTTACAGTCAATGGAGCAAGGTACCGTGCGATGATTACCGATTTTATTTTGCTCATAATGGAAGAATTGAACTTGGTTGACATGTGGTTTCGACAAGACGGTGCCACATGCCACACGGCACACAATACTATGGACCTATTGAGAGGCTAGTTTGGTGAGCAATTAATCTTACGTTTTGGAGCAGTTCATTGGCCCCCAAGATCATGCGATTTGACTCCACTAGACTATTTTTCGTGGAGCTACGTGAAGTCTCTCGTATACAGGGACAAACCAGCCATAATTGGAGCCTTGGAAGACCACAGTACAGCTGCCATTGGTGAGATACCAGCCGAAATGCTGGAAAAAGTATACCAAAACTGGAGCTTACGGATAAACCACTAGGGGCGTAGCCGCGGGCAACATTTACATGCAATAATTTTTAAAAAGTCAATGGAAGGACCTGATGCATCGCTCCAAATAAATATTTTATTCATTACAAAATGAAATTAAAATTGCTTGCATTAAAAATAAACGGAAAAAATGCTATTTTTACTATTGCCAACTTTAAAATTGGCGGTTTTACATCAAAAACTAAATTTTCAAATTTAGTTGTATTTTTTACGCCAAAAGGATCAAAGTGAATTCTTGGAGTTTATTAAAGTAAAAGTGTGCATGCCTCCGTACAATAGTAACAGCTTTGGCTGAACCAATTCGATGTACAAAACTTTTTCTTCAAATTTGACATCCTTTCAGAATGCTGCTTAATTTCGTGAAAACAAAATTAACTCAGAAATAACAGAAGTTGCTTAAATTTTAAATTCTGCCTTCTAGTCTTTACGAAAAAATATTTACAATTATACTAAAACCTAGCTTTTAAAATAGTTCTTGAAACCCTAATATGACCAAAATCAGTAGCTAGTAAATAAAAATTTCTAACATTAACATTTTCTATAACATTTCAAGAACTTTATTTTCTACGTGTAATAACCAAAAACAATCAAGGCTGACTGTATGCAAATTAGAGCGTTCTAAGATCAAAATGCACTTTTTAATGATTTGTTCTTGGTCAGGTTTTAGAATGTTTAGAGTGTTGCACCCATTACGACTGAATTAAGTATTTTACCTAAACTATTTTTAATTGTTTTATTATTTGCGCCATAGTTTTGCAGAGCCATAAGTTCAAATTCGCACCTAAATAAAGATCAACAATTAATTTTGTCATAAGACCAGAAAACATCAGAAATTCACTTTGTTGTCAATGACAAGGATTTATGTTGTTGTCATCTACCAAAAAAGTGAAAAACCCACAAAGATATGATGCTCAAGTTAAGGGTATTGCAGCTGCTCAAAAACCAATTGATTACTTTTGTTGTTGTTGTTGTTGTTATTGTCATGATCGTTGTTGCTGCTGCTGCAAGAAGACTTCCTACTTTATGTATTATGCTGGTGACTTAAATAAATTGCAACTTAAAAGTAAGGCGTGGTTGAATACCCTGTAGTTTTGTCGTAGGTGGCAGCTGCTTTTTCTTGTTGGACCATTTTGTATTCATTTGATTGTGCTTTTGTTTTTTGCCGATGGCGCACCAGTTTATAGTTGTAATCAATTAAATTTTTAGTGGGTGTTTTTTGCATGATTTTTACCCAGTTGTTACATTTGCTATTGCTGCTATATGAGTAATATTGCTCTGTTTTTAGAGTTGAAAAATATTTTCCTCTAATTTTTTTAATAAAATTGGTGCAAGATATTTTTGTTTAAAAACAATAAAATTTTTTAAAAACTCAAAGATTTCCAAGTTTTGACTTTTCAAGCTTTCTACTTTGACATCTAGTTGTATCACTGTTAACTGAACGATATCTCAAAAATGTTTGAAAAAATTATGGCAATTTGCAAAACTTTCGGGCTAAAATCTGTAGAGATAGAAGGACATTAAGCTGTAAAGACAAACTGAAAAATATGTGTTTTAATGCTCAGAATAAATTATTGCTTAATTTATAGAGAATTTTGAGAAAAACTCTAATGAAAACCCAATTTAAGTGTTTATTTTCGGTTTGTCGACTTCCTTTGGGCTGAGGGCTACCACCAAAACTGAACACGGAGAATCATTTTTTATTATCATTTAAATAATGGGGCCGGCCAAAATATTGATGAAAAGTAGTCAAAGAAATTACAAATGAGAGTTAAGAGATTGAAAAAAAAAATTGCTTAAGGACTTTCAACAAAAATATGAAATTTATTTTGTTAACAATATGAACAATTCAGTCTTTTGTTTCTATGAAAGTTGCCGCACCTACTTGTTCATATAAGTCTGCTCTTCGCCCAAAGAAATGCTTCTAGCAAATAGTGTTCTTATTTAGAGTTTCATTGCATTCTCTTGGAAAAAGCTTTGCGAAGTGATAACTTCTAGTTGTCGCTTTTCAGAGAGATGCCCACTAAGCACTAAAAAATTGCATCGGTCATATGCTTATTTTATATTAAAATGTATTGTATTCCCTTGGGAAAACTTTGCACAACAAAAATGTTTGCCCTGATCAATTTGATATATTTCTTTTTTAAAACAAATATTATTTTTGCTGAATATTTCCAAATTTTAGTTTCTGAAATGGAATCGTAAAATGAATCAATTCCTTTCGCTATAAATTCAGAAAGTACATTGCACTGTGGATATAAAATCGTTGTGTCATTATTGCGCTTTAACTGCGCGGTTTTGTACTCAGAACTGGATAGGTATTATTATGAATTTGGAATCCAAATTCCTTAAATCGGTTTTTTGAATTCCATTGCTTAATAGATTTGATTGCTTTATCGATTTCATGCCTCTGGCTGAATGTGGCTGATATTGGAAGTATTAATTATTCTTATAATAAGACTTATTCACACAATATTTCAGATCAAAGAAAACTATGATTTTCAAAATATTTGCATTTTTCAAAATCATACGAATAGAATTTTCTCAAAATTTGGTCAACAGATCTGTACGGAACATTGTATTGAGGGCGTTAGTCGTATCATGATCGTTCATTACAAAATTATAATTATGGCCTACACTATATCTATTTCGTCATTACTTTTGTAACGCATAGAAGTAGGCGTGGTGGGTATAGCAAAGTTTACATATCAACAAAAGGGAGTGGCACCTGCCATACAAGCAAAAACTTCATTGTTCTATAATGACAGATTTCTTTAAGGTAATTGAATCAAATTTCACACAAGCGTTAGAAATGATTCGAAAAAGTTCTGGATATGAGCTTGGCTAATTTCTACAAGTGGGCGTAATCCTCCTCAGAAAAAAAATCTCATACGCTTTACTGAGAATTATTTAAAGTAATGAAACCAAATACCACACAAATGCAAGAAATGGTTGGATCTAGTATCAGACAAAAAGTTGGCAAATGTCGAAAAGTGGGTGTGACATCTTCTACACAAACATAAACTTCAAAACGCTTACTCAAACCAGCCAGCACGTAGTGTGGTGGAAGAAATATCCTTTTAATAGTTAGTACGATGCAGGGTGTTATATTTGTGGCAAGGCCAAAGATATCAACTTTACTAGTTATTATTCACGTATTACTTTTAAAACTTTTTAATAATATGATATTGATTAAATACATAGTATATAGTTTTTTAACTTGTTAAGCCAAAACATCGACAGTTTGGGAAGCACTTCCTATTGATGTGATATTTCTTTCTTGAATATGGACTACGTACGGAAGCATTTTATGACTTTAACGGCAGGCTTTGCGTCTCTCTTAGATATGGACAGCACAGTGAAAATAATGGACAGAGACTGAGTGTTGAATTGAAGAAGTCGGTATCATAATCGAAATGGAAAAGTACCCGTTTCTGTTTAGCTTAGATTGCACTGCACCAAAAAACGTAATTTCTTTGAGTAATATGCCTTCATATTCCAATGTTTTGTATTTTTTTTTTGAGATCTGTGTAGTATGACTCTATTTGGACGTAATGAGACATTTTCATTTGAATGTAGCGATCAATATACGGTATCATAACACGGAACATATTATATCACCCAAGCTAAAATCAAAAACCAGACAGCTCTGATATAATAAAAACAAAACAAGTGAAACAGAGTTTGCTCTTTAAACTTCGAATTGAAATTCAAACGGTGCAAATGAAAAGAAAAAACAACAATGGCAATACAGAATTTAAGAAGCAGCAAATGAACAATTTTTGTATGAGGTTTTGCAAAAACTTAATTTTTAAAATAAAAAATTCAGCTTAAAGAAATAAAAACAAAAAGTATGCAATAACCTTCTTTAGCACAAATCTGTTGTTTTCATAAAAAAAAATTATTAAAATCGGTTCAATATATTTTGCGCCAAAGCGTTACAAACCATTTCCATGTAAGCAATTTTTTATAAATAGTATACAAAAAAAAACTCTAATCCAATCACATTCAGTGGTCCTAATGACAGAGAGTGACTCAAAAATCAAAATTGGAAATGTAGACGTGAACCGATCATTTTGACAATTTCTCATTTTGTTTTTTTTTTAATGTTTTTCTTAAGAAAAAGTTCTCCAAAGATTTTATTCTTTATAATTGGTTGCATATTTTGAATTTTTTTGTTGTTACAAAATATTTTACGCGTTATAACTTTAAAAAAAAAACAAAACATGTTGTTTCCGTATTTCATAAATAAAAACTAACTATACATAGAACTTTAAGCTGCTTGATATGCAGCACGACAAAAAAATATCAAATTACCTGCCAAATATCATAATTGTAATTTAATAGCTCTAACGATATAAAAGCTTTAAATAATGAATTACTTTTAAATTATATTGATAGCAAATCACAATTTGAAAAAAGAAACTAAGAATTATTTAACAAAAAAGTGGTGAAGGCACATGCGTCTGGACAAACCCCAAAAGCTGTCACTTAAGAACTGCGAGTACATACAGCAAACTTCAAATTGCAATTTAAAACAATTAAGTGTGTCAAAAGCTTGTTAAACAATTCAATCTCAACAAAAAAAAAAATAGAATAAAAATCGTAGTACGAAAAAAATGGACCCGCATCGTGCGTGTCTGCTGTAAAGTGGTCAACAACAATAACAATTGCTACATAGTGACAACAATTGCTGCTCGTTGCCATTAACCAAAAATCAAATTTTAATGGTGCGGAAAAAATCGTAGCTCGTAAAGCTTAGCAAAGCAATTAACTGATTTATTGTCATTTCAGACATGTTAGTGTTTTTTGATCCTTTTTTTTTGTTGTTGTTTTTACTAGAAATGTGCTCGCTCAAATTTAAATCAAATTAAAAACGTTTTTTTTTTTTGCAACAGCTACTCGCACATTAAACAAAATAAAAAGAAGTTGGAGGTGTGTTTTTCTTAAAAGCTGTTCCATTTATTTTGCCATTTTACGCAGTTTCTTGAGCTGCTTGTCGCTTGTTTTCTGTAATGTAGCATAAACGTCACTGGATTTGACAATTTTGCCATGTATGAGAGCATTTGATCAGTTTACTCGCTTGTTAGCTGTCAGTTGTCTCAACTGTCACCCGAGGCTGTGATGTTAATTTGCACACATACGATGCGTGCGGTTTGCTAAAGGGCGTGGTAAAAAAAAAGGTTAAAGCATTTGAATTTTTTTCCAAGTTATTGTACTCTACAACGGGGTAAATTCGATTGTGGACTGTGTTTGTAACAAAGAATTTGATGTTATAGAATGATATTCTGGGAATGGATCGTATTGAATCGTAAAACTTCCTGCGCCCCTGTGAGTTATCCGAATCTCTCATAAATCTTAGGACTAACTTGTTCAAGCTCTGAACAAAAATTTGGCGAATATCGACAAGAGGGCGGGACACATCTCATACAAGCAAACACCTGAAAACGCTATAGGTCAGTTACATAAGGAAATTAAACCAAATTTCACACCGAGAGTAGGACTGTTTCAGAGAGGATCGGATGAGACCAAGGCAAATTTTTGCAAAAGGGCGTGACACCTTCCAAATAAATTAGAATTTTAATTGTGCTGGGAGTATTGTTTAATGTTATAAAATTTTCACATAAATAATAGAAATGCTTTGACCTAGCACAATGAAAAGGTGGATAGATTTGAATAGAAAGCGTGGCACCTTGGAGGTCGTATTCAAAAAATCTTGCCAAATTCAAATTTGAACAAAATTTAACATTAACTGTAGATGCGATGTAGGGTATATTTTCGACAAGATCAAACAAAACATCCTTACATTCCATCACTGTAGATATGAAAGAATCACTTTTCGAACCTACTGATTGGCGACGACGTTAATAATTCCGCCAATAGAGAATGTAATACCAACAACTCGGTTGCTGATGACAGTGTTAAAGATTCTTCGCCCGACGAAGTTTTAAGAGCTATTGCTCAGCTGAAGAACAACAAAGCCGCGGGTGCGGATGGCTTGTCGGCAGAGCTATTCAAAACAGGAGGCAAAGAGCTTGCAAGACGAATGCATATGCTCCTAGGCAGAATATGGTCGGGTCAAAACATACCCAGCAACTGAAAACTCAGCGTGCTGTGCCCAATCCGCAAGAAACGCGATCTCACAATCTGCGCCAACTACCGAGGGATAAGCCTGCTTAAAATGGCATAAGGCATCTGTCAAGCGTACTGTGTGAAAAATTTAAGCCCATCGTCAATAAGTTGATAAGGCCTTATCAGTGTGGCTTTAGAAATGGCAAGTTCACCATTGACTTGGAGAAGACCCGAGAAAAGCAGATCGACATCCACCACCTATTGCAGTACTATAAGGGATCACCCAACGGCTTATCTGTGTCTGGATTAGGCATCCCTGCAAAGCTCATCCGGCTCTGCAGGATGACGCTAACCAATACCACCAGCGTAGTAAGAATTTGCAAGGATCAATCCGAGCCATTCGAACAAGACAAGGTGATGCCCTATCGTACGACTTCTGCAATCTAACGCTGGGAAAAATAATCCCTGCTGCAGATATCGACATCTCCGACACGATATTCTATAAAAGTATCATGCTGCTCGCATATGCTGATGATGTTGATATTGTTGGCACTAATGCACTGGCAGTCAGCGTAGTATTTTCCAAAATTGAAACTGAATCGCGTCGAGTGGGTCATGTGGTGAATGAGGACAAGACAAAATATCTTGTGTCAACAAACAAAGAGTCCCGGCAACTTGGACAACACGTTAATGTTGTTGACAACTCCACATTTGATGTGGTCAAAGATTTTGTCTATCTTGGTTTCAGCATTAACAACAATAACAATATCAGCCTGGAGAATAACTCATGTCAACAGGTGTTACTTTGGGCTCAGTATTCCATTGAAAAGTAGAGCTTTCTCTCGAAGAATAAAATTAACGCTTGACAAGTTGCTCATTCTCCCCTTCCTGCTGTATGGTGCTGAAGCATGAACGATGACGAACAACGTTGAGAAAAATTCTTCGCAAGATCTATGGTCAAATCTGCGTGAACGACGCATACCGTGTAAGGTGAAACCACGAGCTGTATGAGCGCGACATTGATTAAGTAAAGCGCATAAAAATACACCGGCTACGCTGGATAGTTGAGCTAATGAACAACAACGCACCGGCTAAGAAGGTACTCTATTTGAAATGTATTGGCAGAACTGGCATAAAAAACGTCATAATCTCCGATGGAACGACCAAGTTGACGAGAACCTGAACGCTCTTGGTGTTTCTAATTGGCGTCAGCACGTGCAAAGCAGAGGCGAATGGCGTAGCATTTTGGATTTGACCAAGACTGATCGTCGGTTGAAGTGCCAGCTAAGAAAGTTAGTAAGGTAAAGCTGCTCCATTAACTTCGCTTACCTGGAAAATGCCGCTATAGCAGTATGAGCAAAATACTCTCATACTGTGTTTCTTTCAAAATGGCACGGACATATTGATTCACACTCGTATTATATTCATTCCAGATCAAAAAAGCACTACAATGCCGCACAGTTTAGTTCGTTTACTCAGCATTAATTTTTAATTAACTCTAGCGTAATTTAATTTCTACTCAATAAATTTTTTTAAGTTTATTTATTATGTTCGAGTTTGTCTTAGATAAGAACTTAAGCAATAATTCAATCTGTTGACAATGATAAAACGTGGCTGTTATTTTTTTTTTACGATTGTCAATCAAGGTTTCAGCTAAGATTGAAAACGTGCAGCATCATCTTGATTATTTTGTAATTATTTATTAAATAAAAAATAGAAATAAACTTTTTTCAACTACAACAAATAATTGAAAATTATGAAAATTTTTAAATATTTTTAAATATTTTTGTGTAGTTTCGTCACGCGAAAACTTTTTCATTAAGCGAAGGAAGCAAATCGTGACATTGTAAGCAACAAAAGGAACTGACAAAGTCTCTCAAGTTTTTGGCTTGCAACATTTTTAATTGAAAAAATAAAAATAGATGATGTCAGGGTTAATTCGTAGGAAGCAAAAGTACATAAATTACAATGTAGTAATATTTTTTATATAAAAATTACAAAACATTAAATTTGAATTAAAATAAGTCACGTTCAATTAAATTGCAAAATATGAGAATAAGCAGAACTTTAATGTTTTAAATAAAAACAAATTATTTCGTGATATTTTTGCCAAGTCATTTTAGTTAGGAGGAAAACAAGAAAATGATTTTTTAATTTGTATTTTATCAAAGTTAAGTTTTCCCATAACACACAATGAAGGTTGAAAATGTTCTACACAGCTTGTTTCACACCTAAAACAAACTTCCGCAACATATACTGAGCATTAGCGTGAAGTTTTCGTTGAAATCGCAACAGTTTAATTATTAATTATTATTTCGAATTTTTGACAAGACAAAAGCCATAGTTTTATGATATTTAAGTATAAATTAATTACAGTTTATATGCCGCATCAAAATGCACAACGCCTTTGTAATCATTAGCAACATCGTTAGCAACATCAACATTTTTGCAAGCAACACCAATCAACGACTTTGTTGCAAAGCAGCGTGAAGTGTGCAATTAAGTATTTAGCTCGAAACAACGCTAAATAAATGCGAAAAATTAAATTAATTTTTATAATTTTTTTTTCAAATGATAACATATTTACAATGAATTGTTTGCCATCATTTTGGACAAGTTTTGCATAAAAAGTGTTTTTGCAATGTAATTTCCGTGAGAAAATGAATTTTTCTTGAGTGATGATATTTTGTCTTTACTTTTTTTTTGTCAGTGGTACAATTTTGATATGTCAGTGGTATAATTTTATTAACACAATGTGACAAGCTCTTCACACGATGACCCAAAACTTTTCGAAACATTACAACATAACGAGATAATTTCAATCACATTTGCATAACAAAACAAAATTTTGCTATGCAATTCAACAGGACATAAGACACTTAAATGTTTACTGCTACAAAATGTGCAAAATTTTCTAACGTATGTAGCAACACCACAAGCTAAGAAAGCCATACCATAAAATACATAAAAAAGTGTCGAAAAATGTCACACATTTCCTCCAACATAACAAAGTGCACATAACGTAAAACATAGCAATAAATGTTGCAACGAACATTAAATGACACGCGCTGTCATAACGTTTGCAATATGGTCAAGTTGTTATAAAAAGCAATAACAACAAATACTCTTAAAGTCGCCAATGACAAGGAAATATGCGGTAAAAACTTCGCTCGTATAAAGAAATTGGAGAAATTTAACTTTACTGCTTTTAAATGGAACCTAAAAGGTAATTTGAAAAAACTAACGAAACAGATATATCGGTCTCATAGTTCGAATCTTACAAGCGGCAGAGTTGCCAAACGAAAATTTTATAATCTAAAATCTTGAAAGAATATTAAAAATTTCTTGCGATAATACTTAAAACGGGGGTGTTATAACGATAAAATGCTTCATATCTGGGTGATTCAATTGTATCAATATCAACAAGGCAATACTTCTTCCCTGAAGAAAAAATAAAAACACCCGATATATCTTAGACCATCTGGTATTATTAAGTACTGTAATTTAAATTCTGTGTTGGAATTCAGGAGATAAGTAAAATGGCACAATTCATATCATAAGCACAAATCTGCAATGCTGCCCGTGGCAGTTATTTGGCTATTCTCTACGTTTTATGTCAATCATTTGTACTATTTATAAAAAATTGCTTATATGGAAACGGTTTGTAACGCTTTGGCGCAAAATATATTAAACTGATTTTAATAATTTATTTTTTAAATCAAACAATTTGTTCTAAAAAAGGATATTGAATACTTATATTTTTTATTTATTAAAGTTAAATATACTTTTTTTAGATTTAAGTCTTTGTGAAATATCACACAAAAACTGTGGTTTTGCTTTTTCGTTGCTTATGCTTACGCAAGTATTGTCTTTGCTTTTTTATTATTGTTTTTTCATTTCTTCTCATTTTTACCGTTTTTATTTGGCTACAAAGTTCAAAAAATAAACTCTATTTCAATTGTTTTATTTTTTTTTTGTTACTTTCGAATTTATGAAAAAACAAGCGAGGGATTCGCGAGCGAAGCCGCGGGTACCACTAATACGTGAATATCACAAAAAAATTTCTGATGATTAGCTAAAACTTCATTCTCAGTGTTTTTTTTATTCGTTGAGAATCCAGGAAACGATTCCCAAAAGCCGAATTCAAGAGCACCGTGTGTTACTTCTGAACGACTTGAGGTTTTCGAATTTTTGAAATATTTATTACATTCTGAGGAAGTTCTTAGCAAAGCTTAGATTAGAAAAATAAAGTACGATGTGTCCCCCCCCCCCATATGGGATCTCACGCCTCCCATATGGGAATAAAACAAATTTTTTTTACATATCAGCAACCATTTGACGCAGATGAAAGAGACTTGGTACATATAGACAAAGACTATATCCAAAATAAGCTCATCGCCCCACCTATTATTAAACATTTAAATTGTAATCTCGAATTGAATTATCCTTTATATTGGTGTAAAGAAACGAACTGGTTGACATATAGAATACAAACAGTTTCGATTATCAAGCAAATTTCTTTATATTAAGTAGTAATAAGATCAGGATTTTGACGATTTTTTTCGGGTAAAATATAGTATGATTTGCACATGGGGAGCTCACCACCCCACTATTTTTCAGTTGTTGACACGCAACAAACGCATTCTGCCAGCCCTGTCTTAAAATACATATTCTAATTCCAGCGAATTGATGTCTCGATTTAGCCTTCGCTACGAACAAGCATTACCTACCGTCCATAATCTAAACAGTTTGCCCAAATTAGTTGATTATTCTTCAAAGTGTTGACTTATCTGAAGTGTTATTTCCAAAGAAGATTTTTAATTTTCTCATTTTTAAATTATGTTCTAACAATAATTAGGCGTTGCTCTCTCGTAAACTTTCCATGTTTACTAATCGCAACATTAACATGTTGATAGAGATATAAGATGAGATAAGATAAAATGAGATGAGATGATAACGATGCCCTCTAAAATCCATCATATATAGTTTTTATTTTCAGTTCATTTGGCAACCCTACACGGGACCAATAGATATTAACACTGTAGCGCGGCATCAAACAAAGTAAAATCTGGACAACGTGAAAACTGATCGTGTTGTCTGTTTGAAAGGCAAATAAAAATTTATAACTTTCATGCAATGGAATCAATGATTCCGAGAGAAATTAGATTTAGGTTGGGGTCTCACCTCCACACAACCGACTCAACATCGACAATCTACAGACGGCTGTTGACCATTTGAAACTAATGGTTAAGCAGCAGCAGCAACGGCAACTGTAACAGCGTCTTTTGTAAAAGACGTTGCTTCCCTGTGTAGCTAAGAAGCGTTTAAGCGCTCTTGTTGCTGCTGTTGTTGTTGTTGTTGTTGTTGTTGCTGTTATATGGTGCGTAAATGCAACAGTTTTTGCACTATACCGCCGGATGCAAGTAGATGTCGCTTTAGTCGTCGAGTTGTTTGTAAGTGATTTTTCATTTGTTGTTGTTACTTTAGGTGTCAATTCATTGAAGAAATATTGCATCCGTTCGCTGTAATAAATATTTCTATTTTTCGCTTGATTTTTTTGCAAACGCTTGTAACTGTATTTGTGCGTGCGCCTGTGTGTGTGTCGTTGACAATTTTTGCCTTAATGTTGAACTGAATTTTATTACCAAATGAGCGCCATTAACGCTGCTGTCTTTAAATGACTTCAAATTAATGACTCTAAATGCCTGGTTATTATGTGGCCTGCCATTACGTGAGGACGGCGCGCTAATTTTGCGTTTAATGAGCTTTAAGCATCGTTTTAGGAAATGTTAAGGATTTGTTTTGTATTTAGCAGAGATTAATTGATTTTTCGTGTGTAAAATGCGGCACAACTTTTATGACACACAGCAGCAGCAAAATTTATTACTTTTTGGGAAATTTATCGAGCGCCGATGTTGATTTGTTGGAAATTTCAGCATAAAAATAATGATAAATGTTTATGAAATATAAAATTTTTTACTTTGAAATCAAAAATATATTTAATATGCTCGCATATAATAAGCAAAGTCACAAATTTGCAATGTAAACGTTAGCAGCAACTTAAATGACAAAAACAACACAGCATTGACAATATGGAATTCGAGCTGTAAGTGCGCATGCGTAAACGCCAATGTTTGCAATACCAAGTGAATGTGAATTTAATAGGAAAAATAAAAAATAAAAATTTAACTGCGATTCATAAATAAATAAATTAAGTAAAAAATAAAAATTGTGAAAAACCAAATCCTTTTAAGTCAAATTTGTATGCCAATGCAAATATTAAAAGACAACTGCGCCCGCAGCATTTGAGTTACATAAAAGAAATCGTACTGAGTTGGAATTTTAAGCTGACGCTTTATTTTTTGAAGCAAATTGTGCATTGAAACTGAGTTACAGTTTAACAAAAATGTTAAACAGGGTACCCCAAAACTCACGCAGAATGTATGTAATTTTGATAGAAAATACAAATTTTGTATAAAAAATTAAAATTTTTTAGGGATTCATAAAGTAAAGGGTAGAGCAGCTCGGATAAATGGCCACCATGGCTTTACGGACACATATGCACTCTTTTATCGAGATATTTTATGATCATAATGTGCAATGAATTTAGTTGATTTCCTCATTCATATTGGCATAAGCCCCCTTACTTCAAAAAACCCCAAAGAAAAAAGTCCAACGACGTTAAATCACTTGGTATGGGTGCTCAATTCTGATCACAAAATCGAAAAAGTATACTGCCTGGAAATGACTCACATAATAATTGAATTGTTTCTCGGGCTATATGGGATATAGAACTTTATATCCTTTGTAAACTCTCTAGTAATACTTCATATTGCACTTAAAACGTAGTATTTACAATTTTCATGTGTGAATTGAAAATTTTAGTGTTATTACACACTATACAGCTCAATTAAATAATTAGTAATATTTACAGTTTCTATACATTACGAAAATATCCTTTCGGTGTGACCACCAATTTATTATACGATGTGCGCTTGCTACTACTACGAGTAACAAAAGCAAGAACACACAACAGAAAAACAATATTTGGCTTGGCTTTGTTTTACTTTTTGCTTCGGCTCTCAGCAAATCTATGCCAAAATAAAAGTCCCGCCCATCAACGTAAAGTTCACTGATGATTCCATTTAGCAATGAATGAAACTAATACGACTAGCTTAAGTTGATGTTAGATGCTTTGTTTTGTACTTTCTTTGGTGATATCACACGCTGCACTGAACAGTAAGCTCAGTAAAATAATTTAAAGAAAAAAACAGAATAATTCAATATTGTTTTATTCATAAAATCATAACTGACCAACTCATATCCAACTTTGAAAATTCTGTAATTTGTGACATTTTTCCTTAAAGATTCACTCTTTATTGTTGTCATTTTAAAAGCTAATAGAAACTATCTGGGACAAAATTATTGAAATATTAATGCCAACCATATCATTTTTAACCTAAAATTTAATCCGACGGCTTGATTTGACCAGAAAAATGCCCATGCAACTAATTTAATAAGTTAAGTAAAAAATAAGTTTTTATGAAAGCAGCTGAAACCTAAGAAAAAACCCCAAATTATTAATTTCGAATTTCTACTCACCCAGCTCCGGATTAAGGTATGAGTTGGGGTGAGCCTTATGAGAGCTTTATTTCCAAGCTTTGAGCTCAACGGTGTCTCATGACCAAGGAACTGCTAAGTGCAAAACGAAACGAGTTCTTTCAGCAGAACAAATTTTTATCCTGGGCTTAGATATCACATGTACAAATTAAACACAAAATGATCGTATGCGACTATTTATATGAAGAGGGATTTATGTATGCAGTAATAGGAAAAAGAAATGTCACCAATTATCCGCCGGAAAGTCCGCGTTTTTATACCCTACACGGAGAGTATATTCACTTTGTCATTCCGTTTGTAACGCATAGAAGAGGGCGTGGCAGGTATGGAAAAGTATATATATTCTTGACCTGCGTCACCACCGGAGTCGATATAGCTATGTCCGTCTGTCTGTCCGTCTGTCTGTCTGTCTGTCTGTCTGTCTGTCTGTCTGTCTGTCTGTCTGTCTGTTGAAATCAGGTTTACGCGAAAACTAAGCAAGCTAATTGAGTGAAGTTTGGCACACAGGTCAAACCTTTTTGCAAGCTGCTAGCATATAAAAATGGGCGAAATCGGTTAACGGCCACGCCTTCCGCCCATACTCTATTTAAAAATAACCAAATCCATTTTGAAAAAAGTTGCTGCGATTTTGATAAAACTTGCTGATTTAGCGAAGATAAGAACAAAATTAGGATCAGGCTAGGTTTTAAGTTTGCAAGGGCTCTTAAAGGGGCGTGGCACAGCCCTAAATTTTATCTTTCATAGCGCCATAGCTCGTAAACCGTGTAAGATATTGTGATGAAATTTGGTACACGAATGCAGATCTTATAAATCTTGAATTCTGCATAAAATGGGCAGAATTGTACAAGTGGGCGTGGCACTTTTTAGCAATTGAAAATTTGGATTTCGTATATCTCCAAATTGGCACAAAATATTTTTATAAAAATTTTAGGGATGATACCACTGAAAGTAGTCATCAATACAAGTTTATTCAATATACTGGAAAATTTCGTTGAAGGGCGTGGCACAGCCTACAATATTAATAAACGTTATAAAAAGAGAACTAACAACGCAATCGCTATGAAATTTAATATGGCAGATATACTCGCTAAAAGGTGTCTTCTTGCAAAATTTTGGCACAATAGTGCCGGTGGGTGTGGCACTTCCCATATAAGCGAAATACGTTTAATGCTATAGATAGTGTGCTATGAGAGTAATCTTCATAAAATTTTGTGTAGAGGTGTCGGTTATTATAAGCTTCAGAATTTAATGAATTTTGACAAGATTACATCAGTAGGAGTGGCACCTCCCTCATTAACATAAAGTTATAAGTGTTATTTTAAGTGAACTATTGGAGCAATTGATCTGAGTTTTGATGTAAGTGGTTTACTGGGTATTAGGTACATATGAATAAAAAGCTTTTGAAATAGCAATAGTGGGCGTGGCACCTCTCATACAATTAAAATACCTTAAGTGGCATAACTATCGAAATATATGAGCAATCATACTGAAATTAGGTGTAAGTGGTTTGTTTATGGAAGGCTATTTTTGGATCAAAATCGGACTATTGTACCAGTGGGTGTGTCAGCGCCCTAAATTTTAAGAATAATTACGACACATATCGCTAACTATACAAGCTATTGTGCTAAAATTTGGTTTGTGCATGTCAATCACGAATATCATTTATTAAAGCAAAAGTGGGCGGAATTGGAGAAGTAGGCGTTACATATTTCGTGTTTTACATTTCCATTCTATTTTTTTCATCATTTCCCTTATTTTTTCGACATTTTCAACCTATACCTGTTCCCATTCAATTTCATTCGACATTTTCTTCGACTCTTTTATTAATTTTTCAGCATTTTTCATATTTTCCGACTTATTCAATTTCTTTCAACTTTTTTCAATGGTTTTCATATTTGTTCAACATTTTCAGTTTTTTCCAACACTTTTTAACATTTTTGAACCTTTTTACATGATTTTCGACTTATTCAACCTCTTCAACATTTTTTTAACATCTATTTATAAAGAACTTTCAATGCAGTGTAGGGTATGTGACTTTCGGCCTGGCCGAAGGTAACACCTTTACTAGTTTATTTTGTGCTCCGCGTTTCCATTGAAAATAAAACATCTTATTTTGCTAGGGTTTTCGGTGAAAGTGGGAACCTTTTTTTTAATAAATATGAACAATTGGGTAAATATCTGATTTTTCTTAAAAATATTTCGATATTTCTGATTTGCTACGGTTTCCGGGATGTTAAAATGAGGAGCTTTTTTTTTGGTGAAAAATATCTGGTCACGTAAGGTTAAATTGACCCATCTGTTGTCTTGTAATGTCTGTTTCAGAAAAGACACTGAGTCATTTGAAAATTTACAAGAACATCGGTCTTGACTGCGAGCCTAATTAAGTAGTTGTAAAGATTGCTACCACTATTTAAGTGAAACCCTTATATATATGGCGGTGTTCATAACAATTTTACAATATGTCGCGTATAGAATTACTTATAGCTTGCTTAAATCATTTTCTTACTTTTCTACAATTAGAGCTTTTTTATAATATGTAGCTTACAACAACACTATCTAAATAATTTATATAACAATAAATAATACTTTCAAATCATTCACGTAACACTCATAAAATTTATACATTATTCCAGTCCCTCCACAATCACCATACATTTTTTATTTGATTTATCACATCAAATTATTAACAAAAATTAAATTAATCTCATAAGTGCAACAACAAGATCGTGCTTTCATCACCAACGCCTCCGTTAAACAAAAGTGTCATAATTGCTTATCAAGATCCACTAAATACGCATGTAAATATACGACTAAATTGAGCGGCAACAAAAAAAAATGGTGACCACCACAACTTTGTGACGTTGCGTCGCAACGAAATGAAAACGTTAAACTGCATTCCATTGAGGTGTGGAATAGTAAAACAACCAAATTAAAGAAAACTGTAAGCTGGAGTACCAATCTGGACTTTTGAAATTGAAACCAGATACCACTGCGCGCACAGTTTCAACGCTCATTGACAGGCGGCGGCTGCGACCACCATATTTTTTCATTAAATTTATTGGTCACTTGAATTTTCACCTGCCGTTGAAGAATTTATTTAATATCAAATCCTCATTCTAATTAAAAAAAAAAACAAACTCTTTAATAACGCTATATGCCGCCCCATGATGTGTGTGCGCTTTTAATTAACAAAATAATTTTTTCTAAATTCACATAAATTGCGTCTGGGACAGCGGAGTAGAAAAAGAAGTAAGCGCATGCGTAAAATGATTTGCGTAGGACTAACAAAAAAAAAAAGTCAAAAGAAAAAAGTTAACTGAAACGGTATTGAAATGAAAAGCATATCCAAGAGTATGTTTAATGAACGCCAGAATTAAGACACAGGAGAGAAGAATTAGGATTGCCATACTACAACGCAAATGTTGTATATTTTGAATTAAGTAATTAAAACAAACAATTACAAAGTAGTTAATGAAAGGATAGTAACGAACACTTTCCACACATAAATCCAGTAGCTATAAAAACATATATTCGAAACACAAATAGTTATAATTTATAAATAAAGCTAAGGAAATCGCAACTGCAGTATTATACCAAAAAAATTACATGGAACAAAAACATACTAGTTTCATCCACTGCTTAATGGAATCATTAGTGACCTTTGACCAGATGCGTGAGAATTTCTAAGCCTGATATGTTTTCCATATATTTTACTGAGAGCTTTATGGTCAGTACATTTTAGTGTAGTAAACAAATCAGTCTTAGAAATTCTTACACATCTGCTCAAAAGTCACTGATGATTCCACTTAACAGTGGATGAGACTGATTTGACTTGCTTTAACGGTTTTTTTTTTGTTGTTGTATTGATATTCTTTCTTGTAATTTTTTTTGCTGTTATCGCTCACTGATATTGAACCGATTGTTCCGATATTCTACAAAGATATGATTTTTTTTGTTTTATTCGATACTGCAAGGTATATTCTTAGAATCAAAAAATGTTGAAAACTTCGAAAATGGTTTAAAAACTTAAATGGAAAGTATCGAAACTGAACTGTTTTGTTTGGTTGCATGACGCGTTAATTTTCAGCCAATCCACTCCAGTATAGATTTCCTATATGTCTGGTCTTTTTCATTGAAAAGTATGCCACAAAACGAAAAAAATTTCTAGTGCATACTGATTTTTTGCACAAAAACTCTTCTGCACTGTAATATGACTTAATTTAACTATTTCTTTTTTCAAAATACGTTTGACAAAGTTGACAAATTAAAAATTTTTTCGTGTAATAAATTAATATTAGAAGGCAAATTAAAGAAAACACATTAAAATAACTATTAAAAAATCTTAAAATACAACGTAATAGCTGTTTTAATTGAGAAAAAAACATTTTTATTTTTTAATTAAGAAAATAAAACAACAACAAAATTACTACACTCAATCCAAAAATTTGCTTCTTGCCACCAGCTAAGAGCCAAAACTTGGATTTGATTTATATTTATTGCCAAATGCTTAAAAGAAATTAAGAAATCGCATTAGCAACCAAATGTGGATGCTGCCGTCTAAAGTGGTGGACTTGATTTATAAAAAGGGGTTTGACCAAAAAAAATAACCTGTTCATATGTTGGTGCATTTTTCCTACTATCTATTTTGGCAGTTTTTGGAGAAAAAAAAATCTTTGAAAGTTTGTTAAATGCTTTTAATTACAATTTGTTTCATGTCGATAGAAGAAACTAAGAGACTGCGTAGCTATGATAAAATTATTTTGGAGAGAACAATTTTCGAGGATGTGCTGCTAAATTCGTGAATTAAGCTCTAAGTTGGATTTTTTTAGACCTTACCAAAAAGTTTCAAGTGGATCTGACTATTAAGAAAACTGAAAAGCTTAAGCTATGCTAAAGTTCTATGCAAAGAACAAGTGATATACTTAATTACGTTGCTGTCGTTAGAGCTAAAAATTTGTCTAGCCCTAGAAACGCCAAAATTAATTCACAACTGTATGGGTGCTTAGTTCCTTATATTCAAAATATCCATCATTCGACATTCAATGGTTGGGAATTTGGGTATCAAAAAGTTCTCAGCGAGTTGGCTGTCGCATTTGCAACTGCTATCAAATTGCGAAGAAATTTCTACCATTTTCTGTACATTTTGGTCTCCCTCTTGCTTTTATAATAACATAATAGCGTTAAGCTACTACAGTTAACAGTTCTTTTAGCTATCTAGGAAAAACCTTAAAAAGTCTGTCATCGCCACAAGAATTTTTCCGATGTCATCCTCCCATATGCAAAGTTTTTGTTTCTTCATAAATTTTCTATTTGCTTATGAGGCGAAAAGATATGAATCGATTAAAAGTATAGAATTTTGCAATTTTAGGCTGTGATTTCTCGTTCAAAAACTGCTGCATTAACATAGACTTGAAAAAATCAGTTGACTTGGATCGTGCCATTAGAAATTGGCTCATTATAGCGGTAATATCATAATATAAGCACTGACCAATGTCATTGAAAATTGTGTAACTTAACGTCTGAGCTAATTGAGTCCAGAAATAATACCATTATTCATTTCTTTTTCCCATAACATAGAGTGCAAAACGGTTGTCGCTTTAGTTTTGCACAGCGTATTTGATCGACACAGTTAATTTTTTTGTTTTTTGAATATAATTAATTGTTCTTGTGCTAACAAAAACTATTTTCGATTCTGACTTTATATGGAAATATTTTTGCATTATTAGATTTATTGAGCCATAATTAAAAAATAATTTACGGCAGCTCAAATTTTCAGAGGCAATGTGTTGCTATTGTTTTGCACACTAGTGTATATATAATTTTCATAAAACTTGGGCTGCTGGTGCATATGAGAACAAAACTAAAATTGAACTAGGTTCCAAGTTCGTTAATATTCTTATAGACATATGGCAACGCCCTAAATTTTATTGCTCATATCTCGCTAACCACGCAGGATACTTATTGTGACAAAATTTGGTAGGTGAATTTTGATCAGTAGTAAAAATATTAGTAGACATAAAATGAATTATGAAATTCAAATAAAATGAAGAGAAAATAATAGAGTTTGAGAAAACTTATTTTTTAAAAGGCTCAAAGAAGAACAATACTTCCATTTAAAAGCTATAGAATACAGATCCAAATCACTATCGAATCTCTGTACTTTTTTTTCTAACGAAAGTCAATGTTCACCCACATAAGGTATGGTACAGAGTGCAATACTCAGCTCAGTGATGTATCCTTGAAAAGTCTGTCAAAGTCAAATTGATGTGCTGCTTTAATCAATCGTAAATATTTCATTGTAAATATCTAATTAGTTAAACACTTGACGTCAAAGCTTGTTAAGTTATCGCGTGGCTTTAGTAAATAGTTGTTAGTGTTGCTATTTTTGTTGTAATTACAAATGCTGTTGTTGTAAACATAAGTTGGTAATAAAAAACTTAACGATTTGTATCATCAACATCATCAGCAAATAGTACGACCACCAACAAGATAGCCAGCAACAACAAAAGGCAGTAGCAACCACAACAGCAGCAATGTTTTCGTACAATATTTTCATCAAATAATGAAGTGCAATAAAAATAAATTAATGCAAATATCAGCAACACATTCGAGATAAACTTGCGTGTTAAAGCGATAAGGTTATTTTATTTATTTTTTTTATCTCTGAATTTCTGCATTTTTAGGTTAATTCAATTGGCTGTCATATAAATATTTTTGGTATACAGAGATATCGCGCAAGTATCATCATTTGTGTATTTTACGTTACTTTGATTTATTGTGTAATTTTGCATAATTACAGCAGATTTGGAGAACCTGTCATTCTTGAATTTGCTGAAAAAAAATTTGATTTTCACAAAAGCGAGGCTTACAGCTTTTGTAATAATTTGTGAAATGTCTACATGGACATTTCAGCGTCGCATTGTATTCAAGGTCAGAGTTACTGAAAAGTCAATACTTCATTTGCCACTTTTTTTTAACAAACTGCACCTGGTACGCATACACTCTGCAGAACTCATATTAATACAGTTAAATGATGTTCTTAAATATCGAAATGTTATCTACCCGTTCAAGAGTAAGGAAAAACTATAGCTGCTGTCTAACTGTGACGTAGCTGTGGCGACCGTGCCCAAGCCGTAGAGGCTTATGGTTCTCGCTATTCACTGAGATGTGCAAACAATATCAAATATTCAATTTTATCCGAAATTACTATTTTATTTAGTACATTTTTATTTTTTTTTCTGAAAGTTGGAATTAGATCTTCGCCCTGGTCACCAAATATTCACACTATGACACATTTTCTGTGCACATAGATGTTCAGCAAAACTCTCTTCGCCAATAAGTGGATTGCGGTTAATAGATGCAACACTGTAGAATGGAGGGAACTGGGCAGATTAACCGTGGGTGGCAAGTTTATTTTATTCGAATGGGGCACAAGGATATCATTTTTCCAGCACTCGTGCAGATATCCTTTACTCTGCATCATGCTACTAACGATATATATATATGATTATTTCACTGAGCTATTTATTATTTTTGTTTAATCCATTGCTAAATGGAATCATCAGTGACCTTTGAGCCTATGAGTGAGAATTTCTAAGCCTAACAGTTTTCTTTTTGGCATAAATTTGTTGAGAATCGAAGCAAAAATTAACTTTTCTTGCTGACGCTGCTTTGGCGAGTCTATTCCGATAAACCACAAATAAATACTTTTATTTTATTTTATTGTTTCGTCGAAAAAAAGACTTACAGAAAGTCTCACTTCCTCGAGGAATAAAAAAAATATTGGAAAATCGTTGATCATCATTTGTGCCACATCGATTGGTGTATAGATTATTTCATAAATGGTTTCAAAACATTTTTTAAGAAAATCAGCTGTGCTATCATGCCAAAGCATCGTTGTCGACATTTCTTCATCGCGCAGTTTTTTTTTTCAGAAATAGCCGGAATAGCTCCTATCAGTTGTTAGGGCCGACAGTTGAGTGCATTAAAATTTTTACATAATATGCAGTCAAAGCACTCTCTTTGAAGGTTAGGGCACCGCTAGTGAATTAAAATTCATAAAACAAGTTGGTCGACTCTGGAACACGAATATACCTGTCTAACCCTTGGTAAGAATTTCTCTGATCGTTCCGGTTTTTGAGATATTCCAACCTAAAAGTGTGGAAATCACGTTTTTTCGAGATGTTTAAGGTTATTTTACATTTTACATGAAAACATTAATAGGGCTCGATAGAACTATTTTTCTCTTCAAAACTAGTAATAATTCTGCTTTATTTCAAGAAAATCCAATCGTTTAAGCCGGTGTATAACTCAGTAGCGTACCTAGGGAGGGAGGCTTGTGGGCGGCAAAATGGTCGTAAAATATATCTCATTTTGCTAGGGTTTTTAAAAACCAAAAATGAGGAACTTTTTTTGGAATCTTAATTTTTTTTTTTCTTTCTCTTCATTTTCAGAACCATATTATATGTCAAAAACTTATGGTTTCGCTTTTGTTTTGATTATGGTTGACAGCTATGGTTGCATTTAAATTGAGTTTGACTAGATAACTTTATCTCTTTAAATATGACATGATAATTGAGGTTATATAACTCTAAAAATGGCTTCTTTCATTAAGAAATTATAACTCACTGACAAGGTTTCGTATCTCAAAGACCGTGTTAAAAAAAGCACGAATGTGTCTTAGGAGAGATATTGCTTAAATATTGAGAACTATCAACTAATTCTCAGTTGTAGGTCTGAAGCCGTTCAAATGCAAATCTACTCAGACATAACTTTTGCATTAATCGATTTACGTGTGCGCTTTTAAAGCGTACTTACTGTACCTACTTAGAGTACATGTGTGTGAACAATAATAATAATTTGTTTTACTGCCACATTGATTATTTCTTGTTCACTTTAATTTTACTCGTAGCTGATGAAATCTTATACCGAAATCGAAAGTATATATTTTCTATGGCTTGAATCGGGCTCTGGTTGGGTGGGGCTAATGATTATGAACTCTTTTTGGTAGTTGCAGTCAAAGTCAAGTCAGGCAGCCGCGGCGGCAACATTACGTTGCTTAATTGTTGTTGCTATAATTGGAAATTGTATTTGAGTAGATGATTGTTGTTGTTGTGGTTGCTGTGGCTGTTGCATTTGCGCCCGCGTGCAGGTGCATTGACTTGATTGGTTTCTGCAAAATTCAAAGTCACTGAACAATGGTAGTGATTGCAATTGGACTGACCACCTACTCTGTTTTGTTTTAATTAAAAGAATTTTATAATCAAAGTAAATTATTCAATTCCGGATCTTTACCGAGATAGTGACATATGTGTAATAGCATATTAATAAGTACTATAAGATATCTATTATTATTATTTATTTAAGCTCATAGAATTACATACATATTTATATATGTATGATAGAAGATTGATTTTTCGCTTTAGTTTTGGCTCAAAGTTCTACGTTTTTCTCGCAATTTTGACTTAACCAAATTTTTATTTTAAATTTTACAAATATTTTACTAAGCTAATTATGGTTTTATCTACTTTTTTATTTAGGTAAGCAACAAAATACTAAAATTGAAGCTATGGAATCGTACATTATTAACAATACAAGTACGGTAGGTCTACAAAATCTTAAATAATTACAGTAATAAGAGCTCATAAATCCATCAATTTAGCTAGGTGTATAATTTTTTTATTTTGCTGCTAGACAGCTTAGGCAAACATTTGAAGCAAAATCGCATAATTACCTGATTGCATGTAATTTAATGATTTGAATGAATGTGATTTCGTTCTGTTCTATTTGACAAAATCAAATCAAAGTTGCGTAGAAAAATTGCTGGTGTATTCAAGTTGGCATTGACCATTGAGAGTCGAAACTCAATGTCAGGGTATCAGGTTAAAAAAAATAAAATTAAAAAAAACATAATGATCACCTCGTGTTGTGACAGACTGTTTACGAAAACAAATTGATCTTCAAGTACACCACAATCTTAATATATTAATTTTAAGATTTTTTTCTTTTAAACTGGTTCTGGCATTGTATTGATAATGAGGCTGATGCAGGTTCGGACTTAGATGTTTTTGAAGTACAGGGCCAAAAATGTTAGCCACCATTTGATAAGAAAAAGGATATTCCAATATTATGAAACATAACACTATGCAACAATAACTTTGGACAATCAGTTTCTGATATGAAATATAATGGATCATATCATGGAATGATATGAAATATAAAAATTTTAAACTAATGTTTGGGACATTTGTGAATGCTTCCAACATTCGATTCCATGTAGATGACAGTTATGTCGGAGGCATATGTGCATATCGGACGCCCGGGTTAAAAACTTATTTGCCGACCCTACCGAAAAAAATTTCGTGTTTTTCAATAATAATTTCATTTACTTCACAAAAAAAAAAAAACAAAGCAAAATAAAGGCCCTTACTTTTTGTATTCAAAAACTGTGGCAAAATGAAATACATTTCACTAAAACTTCGAAAACTTCCACCTAGACATTCAAATTTCCTACATTGATTCAGTTTTATTCACTAAGAAGACTTACTGGTGTGAACTGATTATCGAAATACAGTTAAAAATTGTAATAGTTCGGAAGACTTGCAGCTATAAAAAGGTTTATGTCCGAAGATATACCCAGCCCATGTGAAGGTACCTTCACTAACATACAGCATGAAACCGTGCACCATGCCCGTTTGTGGAGCATTCCAAACACCGCCTGGTGTCTTGAATATTCTGGATCTTAATCTAAGAGACTTTTGATCAATTTGATCGTAATTGTTTTCAGTTACCAGTTCTTCATGAGTTCTATCGTTTTTATCCTGTTTTTCAAATACTCTAAAATGTAACCGACTTGTTTTCCACTTCCCTCATCTGCCAAAATAAGCCAATCGAACGCCAATCGAACTCTAAATAAAGATTTTCCTATGACAAAGCTACCACTATGGCCCAAGGTTGCGCACAAGCAACTTTCGTTAAATAATAACCTTGTTCAGCTAGGAGCTACCTTTAAACAAAAATATCGAAATTCGATAGTCGAAAACTGAAATCGAATTTCAATGTTTCTAAATAAAAAAATTGCCGATAACTATCGAAAAAAATATCGCGAATATCGATAGTCGATATATTTTATACAAGCCTAGTGGCGAGTATATAAAAGAGTATATATTCTTCAATAACCGAGTCAATTTAGCCATGTCCATCTATCTATCTATCTATCTTTGTCACGGGAAAACTTAGCAAGATACACAGGCTACACCTTCAGAGAAGGTTCTTGGTATTGAATGAAATCTGTTCACGTATACGCCTACCGCTCATACAAGCATTTAAAGTGAAATCGAATTTTTCAAAAACACTAGAAATATATCGAAAAATCTCTCTTCAAAAGTTGTCAGATTTCGACAAGAAGATGTGGCATCTTCCTTACAAGCCAAACCTTCAAAACACTATACCGATGGAATTATTTAAGGTAAAGAAACCAAATTTCGCACAAATTTCAAACACAAGTGTGGTTCTTAATTTAAATATTGTTTATTGAGGTACTAACTAATGATGTATCTATATGTTAAAAAAGTAGGTATTTAATTAAAAACTATGAAGAAAAATAGCACCTTGAGCTAAAGGTTCTATAAACTGTGCTGTGTATTCTATAGAAAAGTTTCATAGATCATATTTCGAAAAATATTGATTTCTTATCATTACTCGTTATTTTACAAGTGACCAATTAATAATGAGGCCATCTATTAAAAACTATTGTTAAGTATTTTGAAGTCGCTCATCTCAATAACCGTTTCTGTTTATTTCTATTTAATTATAAGTAATTGCCTATGGGCGATAAAAGAAACCTTGTATTTTATGAATGGACTAAGATATTTTTGAGGCGAACAAATTGAAGTCAGAAATAGTTTGTATAACCAAAATAAATGTTTATCTAAAATATACGCTAAGTCAACAGGAAACGCAAATTTTTTCGGAAAAAATCACATTCATTCTATAGTAAATGATTTTGAGATTGCATTTATTTCAAACAAATAAATAAAATATATCAGACTAAACCAATATTAAGCATAAAATCTGTCTTTGTATTTGTTTAAAGCAATGAAAATAATAATTTATACAATACGCTCATTAAAGTTTAAGTTTTATTTTCTTAAACGCAGAATTAAAATAAATTAGAATGTTAAATAAATAAATGCAGCTGCGTCGGCATCCTTGTTTTTGTGAACTCTGAAATTTTTATTCTTTGATTTTCTTGAGATTATTTAAACAAATGCTGCTGCTTCTTTGGTTCCCTATCGCTTGTGGTCTTAAGATTTGTTTGTAGAATACAAAACAAAATCAATAAATATAAATAGTATAGTGAAGGTTATATTAATTGTTGGAACAGCTGTTTGTTTAACTCTAAGAAAAACTATCGTATGTAGTTGTTGTTATTACCCTAATGCTGCAATTTTATTCACACATTAAGGTTTTCCTTCGAGTGGCGTGTGAAGTTCGCGGTTTGCCTTTGAAACTTTAGCTGCTGCTAATTGAAATACGATTTACTTTGCAATGTTGAAGATGTTGTGACGTGTTGTAAATGGTAACGGTACTTTGAAAGTGTTATAAAACCTTCGAATATGACTTATGTTCATCAAAGTGACCGAGAATAAGTTCAAGTTGTTTATTAAAAAAGCAAATCCAAAACCTTTCTATTTGTGGTTACCCTTGAAACTTTGTTTATACTATATAACAATATTGATGCTACTTCAGTTAGTTAGTTCATTAAGTTTATTCAATGAACTCGTATTTGGAAGTTTTTATTAAAGATTATCAACTATCTAGTTGAAGAAAAAGTGTTGACTGGTTCCATTTTGGCGTAAGATTTGTTTTTTTTTTTTTTCTATGTGACAATTCATGGTACACGCCACCTGTCCAAATGCTATGTAAATAAAATGTTCGATTCAAGAGGCTTTTCTTTAAAAGATAACATAAAAAATTGGTCATACGCTAAAAGTTAGGATTGTGGATGGTTAAACTATACCTTCGACCCCAAAGAAGTTAGCCACATTTGGTATTTTAGCGTACCACAACTTTTATTCAGAACTCAAGATCATTGGTTGAGCTTTTGGAGCCATATAAGCCAATATATCTCAATGTGGGTTCTGATATCATTTGGTGTTACTATTAATAGAAAATAGAAACCTAAGTTTTGTAAACAACAACCATGAATCTCATGGAAAAAATCTTAGAGAGCAACTTTTTTACGTTTTACCCAACAGTTTACGCAATCTGTCTTTAATATGAGAATGCAATGAATCAAAAAAACTAAGCATTCTTCTGAAGAAATGTTTGAAATCACATGGTTTTTTGTCGAAGTGGACATTTATCTATGCTCAAATTAACATTTAATATACCTGCTGTGTAACAAGAACAACTTTGAAATTTCAAAATTTTTTCATATATTTGTTTTACTAAACTATTAGTGGACTTGCAGTTAAAATGGTTGAACGTTTTGTTCTTTTCCAATATTGCGCAACCATTAAGTTAAAGTTTACTGAAGTAAAAGTTCATGTCGAAATATTTTTACAATGAAATTCTTTTCTAAAAAGTTCATGAAGTAATAAACAATAAAGAATGACACCGTTTTCTGTAAGCCAATCAGACTTAAAAAATCCGCCTTTTTTTTTAAATATTTCCTTTTGACTTAAACATTTTTTCGTTGTATGTTGTTTTTTCTTTAAAATATTTCGCAGTTTAAAGTTTAAAAACCTTATCCAGTATTTTAAATATCTAAGGACTTTTCTTTGGCGTCATCAAAAATATTCTACAACGCATTAACAGTAACAGTACACCAGGCTGATTGCTGGTTTGTTTGATTAAACGTTCCCACATTGAATGTGGAAACATTTACTTTAAAAGCATTTACTGTATAGCGTTTTGAAAATTATGCTTGTACTCGTACTTCAGAATAACGTTTTAAAGTTTTTACTCATACGAGTATGGTAGGTGCCACACCATCTATTGATAATATGATGTTTTTTTTTCTTAATTTCCTTGTGCTAGGCCGAAGCATTTTTAGTATTTGTGTGATATTTGGTTAAATAATTCTCTCAGTACAACATTTTACTGTTTGCACTAGTGCAAGAGGTGCCACGTTCACTGGTTGGAATTTGTCAACTTTTTGTTTTTGTATTGGCGTGAAATTTGATTCCATTGACATTTGCCTTATATAGTTCTCTCAATAAAGCTTTTTGAAATTTAAACTTGTATAGGAGGCGCCACCCCTCTGTTAAAATTTTCCAGAGCCTGTCAAAGTCCTAGTATTTGTGATAGATTTGGTTACACTGCATCACATAAAGCTCTCAATATAGCTTTTTAAATGTTTTATTTATTTTGGATTGTAGGCGTTATTTGAAGGTGTAAGCGTGTATCGAATTTCTTTAATCGTGATTGGTTTTCCAGTAATAGTGACTTTCACAGAGACAGAGAATCGCCTCAGTTGGTGACGCTAATCAAAACAAAGCTACGTTTTATTCGCTATCTATGAGCGAAAAAAACGACCAAGTTGCTTTGTTTGGTACTCATTGCTTATGCGGGTACTCGTTGTTTATGCGAGTACTCGTTTGTTGTTCTTTCTATTTTTTATATAAATTGCTTATTTTTGTCAAATGACATTTTAAACAATAGCAAAATACAATTTTGCTGGGTAGCTCTGGCATTTAAGGTACTTGTTATGTATACATGGCAACTATAATTTTGCTCATAATTAAGTGATATTGTTTTTGCTTTCTATACAATTATTGTTGCTAGCTAAAGATAACAAGCAACATGAGGCGAATAAAACGTTGCTTAAATATACTTTGCTTTACCTGCCACGCCCCCTTTTACATGTTAATTATGGACTGATAAAGTTAATATATCCTGAACGTTGGATATAAATACTATGCCGACCTTTTGAGAAAGATGTGAAGTTCAGTCACTGAGAGCAGAAGGGGGAAACTCACCAAGGCGTTTTATTTTTGAAGGACTACGTGCCTTTCCATACGCTGTGTGTTGCGAGACATGATCTGTTGGAAAATAGACTTTGAAAAAATTGACTGCCTCTATGTAGTATAGACTAAGCTTCTAGTTATTATTAGTAACTTCAGATTTGAGAATAAAATGATTTGGGAGCGATGAAAAAATAAAAACGCGACATTATAGGAATCAATGCCAAAGACTAAGCATACATAAAAAATTTGTATGCAATATCATTTTTTTGCACAAATACGTTGTTTTAAAAGAGAAATCATATAAATCGGTTCAGTATATTTTGCGCCAAAGCGTTACAAACCATTTTCATATCAGAAATTTTATATAAATAGTATAGAAGAAGAGATCAACGCAATTTTAATGAAGCCAACAAAAGCAGCACCGTAACATCTACTGCTATTGTGTGCGCTGAGCGAAAAAGTTCTAAGAGTTTTAGTAGCACACTTCTGCTATATGCACTACTTGATTTTTTTGTTGCGTGCTATATTGCTTGTTTCTATTTCGGTAATAATGAGCTCTTGCGCTTAAATTTTTTGACAAAAACTTTTCGTTAAAATTCAATATATT
Source organism: Meiosimyza decipiens (assembly GCA_963680825.1). NCBI lineage: Eukaryota > Metazoa > Arthropoda > Insecta > Diptera > Lauxaniidae > Meiosimyza > Meiosimyza decipiens. The sequence continues at coordinate 52,727,621 of OY804261.1, read as the reverse complement.
GCCTAACGTAATTCCAGGAATTTCATGCCATATGTCACAAGTAAATTGCTCGCCAAATAGCTTGTCAGTGCAACAATTTATTTGAAGGTAACTTCATCATATTGTTAGGCCTAATTGTTATTTGTTGTTTTGAAAGTTGTTTAAATATTTAGTTTAAAAAAGCACCACTATTATTAATGCGTTTATCAATTAAGTGCCAAAATTGCTGCTACATTTTCAATTTATTTGCAAAGCAAACGATTTAAATGTGCAAACACAAAATCACCCAAAATTTGTTTTCCCAAAGGCCATAACGCACGTAGGCACAACGCGTGACATATTGCAACATTTTCACCTAATCGGTTGGTAGTTGGCAACTACCATTAATGGTCGAAACAAAAATTAGATTTAATTTTTATTACAATTAATTATAGATTTCTCATTGCAAGTGCCGCGGGCGGTAAATGTTGTGCGTTTATTTTTTATGCGCGAACTTTGCGTAAATTTACGTACATATGTTGTTTTTAAATGAACTACAAGATTTTTTTTTAAGAAAATCTCCAAAAAAAAAACCATAATTCAATGCTTTGTAATTTACACAAACGTTTTGACCCACTTATGATGAACAACAAACGGAAAAATAAACGCTATAGGAACATTTGTAAGTTCTTTATGAAACTAAACCTAACAGCATATTTTTGGCAATTTCTGGCTTTGTCCATAGCATAGGCAATAAATTCAATTGATTGTATGCCTTTCAAGGCATATCCGAAATAAACAGAGAATTTCGTAAGTAACATCCTGAACCTAAGGTACAAAAGATTATCCATCACTTAGTGCCTGCACTCTAGTAAGCAATGCAATTACCGCTGTTAAGATCTTTTAAGTGGACCAACGAAAACGAAACACCTCAGCCCATTTACTGTTTGTTCTTCTGTTGTTTTCTTTTAGTTAAGACTGCCAACTTAGCAGACATCATCACCATTAGCTTCCCCCAACTTTAACTCTGAGGCAACAACATACATCAACACTTGATGTACGCTACCATGCTGAATTCAGCACAGTATACTGGCGCCCTCTATTGTATACAGTAGCTGTTTTCAACACTACACGACGCTACACATTTGTTACTCTGTGTGATTTATGAGTAGCTGGATGAGTCGTGTGCTTAGAATCTCTGTACCCGCAGCCGTTTGTAAGTTACGCTGCTTGACCACAGACAACAGCAGCAGCAGCAATACAGCAATTGCAATGACGGGGTCAGCCTGTTGCTGCAGGTTTTTTTTTTGGCTCATTGCATGTTTGCTTCGGCTGTTAGCAGTCAGGTCGTATATCATTGTGCACAGCTTCACTGGGTCTCGTTATTCCTTGTATTCGTAATATGTTAATTTGTTGTGTTTTGTGTTGTTGTTGTTTTTGCTGTTGTATTCTTTTTCGATCGAACAAGACATTTTTGAGCTCAAATAAATTAAGTGAGAAACTATTAAGACTTTCGTAATTCATAAAGAAGACAGATAGTTCACTTCGATTTAAGTGCTAGCCCAAAGTATTTTGAGATTTCACGATTTTCTAAATCAAAATTTCGATGAACTTTCTATGCATATCAATTCTTTGAGTTTTTGTTTTAAGTCGAAAAAGATCTGGAATGAAAAATCAGAATATGGTGCAACGGATGTAGATTATGACGCTAGGCAATGAATGTGAATTTGATAAGCTTTTGGAAAATATTGAATAAGTTGAAAAGTCTAAATTCATGACGACCAGAAGATTTCCTGTGCAGCGCAGACGGGCTTTCGGAAAACTTGGTGCTACGAGTAACGCATCAGGTATCGCTCTTAGTGCTTTGGTCGATTTGCTTCCTTTGAACCTCTAAAACCCGGAGCAAGTGGATGAAAACTACCTGTGCGCTCAAATTAAATGGAGTGAGGCACGATGAAATTTCCGAGTACGAATTCTAATCAGACAAGCCCTACCACAGTCTGCTCCCGATATGGCTAGGAATGGCGGGCCCTATTACGGCGAATCATATCAAGATCTTACAGGTGGAAACGTATTAAGGAGGTCCGGATAAGGTATGGGAAGGAACAGCCATATTTTAGCCCTATCAAAGAAAGCCCTTTAAAATTTTGCCCAGTCCTGATCAGTTTTGCCAAATCAAGACGGTCGTGGCTGACTAGCCTCATTAATCCTTTTTATGGAGAGCATTATAAAAACTTATGTAACCCAGATCCGATACCCAAGCCCAGGTCTGATCAAATTTCCGAATTCGGATCGGATCTTTAAGAGGGCCAACGATATGCGATCCTTATGAAAATTCTCACTCGGGTTGATGTAGGGCACAGGCATATAAACCATCAGTTATCAAAGCATTGTCCACATTGTTCTTGATGCCAACAGATGATCTTGCACCTTTCATCAGCTTCGGGAGGAAGTATGATGTGACATATCCGTATCGTAACCAGTGGCGATAAAGACTTGCTGCGATAAAGACTCTTGCTAACTCTGTCATATATTTGAAAATTGTAAGGCGAAACTCAATTGTGTAGCAAGGTGATGAGTTGAGCCTCATTTGGATTACCGAAATATAGTGCCATCAGGAATAAGCTAGCGGATTCAGCAGCCACTTCAATGGGTCTAGAGCTATACACCGGCATCAGCTGCACAAAAATCATTTGTTGAATCAATGACTATATGAGCACTGCTCAAACAGGGCAGTCTGATCTTAATTCCTACAAAACTGCAAAATATTTCGTAAAAGGACATTGTAGCAAATTTCTTCATTATCTGGGTAAAAAGTACCTACGATTTCTGGTAAGGTTTATCATGGGACATAATATATATGGGCAGCAGTTATCTAACGTTGGTGTCATCCAACCTGCCAATCATCTCTTGAAGATGACGATATTATTAAGCATTATCTATGTAGTTGTTTGGCTTTCACAAGATGCAGAAGAAGGTTGTTGGAAATTACTTCTACTCATTCTCCTCCTCTTCCGATGTTTCTTAAAGAAACAAAGAAATTTCAGAAAGCATAGTTTCTACTCTATTTTCTTTGGTTTCTTTTTTATCTTCTTTTCTATTTCTATTCACTTCCCGTTCCTCTATCCGAACTTATTATAATGATATTTGGACTGAGTGCTATGGAATAGTCACTTTTCTATACTGAATTCGATTATGTTCGCATAAAAGGCATCGGCACACCCTCTCGTCAAAATTCATGAACTTTTTTTAGAGCTTGTCGTAATAATTCTCAACATTTATGTAAAGTTTGCTAGTATGACGTCGCATTATTTTTCGATTCGAATTCGCTTAGCTCTCGACTGCCTCTAGGGCATTATATAATGATCACGATAGCTGAAACAAAAATTTGCATTTTAAATAACTAATAAAGGACAACCCTGAAAGTGCAATTGTATACCTCAACACTCAAAGATTTTGAAAAACTACGCTTAATGTAAAATACCACACACTTTTGTTGCTTGTTATTTTTCATTTCCAAATTAAGCCGCGAAAATGTCCGCTTAACTTAATTGTCAATCTAACAACTGTCGGTTGGTCACATGTCAATCAACTAATTGTCAAATGGAAAAACAACACCAAAAAAAGAAACAAAAAATGTTTATCTGCCTTCCACAATTAACCAACAATAAATTTGAACAACAGCAAATTTACTGCAACAACGTAACACTTGAAATAAATTAAAAATCCACGCGCCTGCGCAAAAGATGCGTTGAAATGCGTCGCTCGTTGCTGGCACAATGCATTTAAGGTCATAATTCTTCAAGTGGCTTTAAGTTGCAATTCAGTTTCTCATTACAACAACAGCAGAAAATTTGTTGGCAATTGGCCAATAACAGTAGATAAAACAACAATAATAAGTAATTACAGCCATAATACAACAATAAAGAACAACACTTGCATTCAGTGCTAAAACTGCTAAAGTGCGCTTAATGTCAGCACAAGTAGCTGCAGAAGGGGGAAGATTTCATAAGAATTCCATTTGTTATGCGTAGGCGCGTGTTTTTGATGGTCAATAGAAGTTATATAATAATTGCTTGTAATATATTGCACATGGCTTTGCTATCAATCACTCAGCAGTTAGTGAAAGGTTTCAAAAATTAGTGCTGAGTGTGTGTAGGGTGCGCTAAGATGTTTAAGGTTGAGTATTGTCTTAAGTCTCTTGAAAAGGTTTCACAAAATTATTTTTATCAGTAACATAAAAATCGAAAATTCAAAATGATTTTGAACTGCCAAGGCTGGATGCGATATATGTTGGAGTAGAGTGAAATATGTTTATTAAATAATTTTAGCGCGTCTGCCTCTGATATATTGTGTTAAGTGCATAGTATAGATAACGAATATATAAAAAGCAGACGACCGAAATGTCGTTTTTTTATTAAAAGGAATTGCTAATAAATAAATAAAACTTTTATCGCGTCGTCCTCTGATATATTGTATTAAGGGTGTAGTATGTAGAACGAATATTTAAAAGGCAGACGTCCATACTACCGTGTTTTTAATACAGCAACTGTTGATATGTAAAAAAAAAACACTAATAAAGATTTTATCGCGTCTGCCTCTGATATATAGTGTTAAGGGCATAGTATAAATAACGAAAAAATAAAATCCTGACGTCCACACTGTTAAACACAGCAACGAAATCATCTGCCTCTTACAATTTACAGTTTTTGTGTATAACAACAAATTTTAATATAAAAGGCAGACGCGATAAAATTTCTTATGGTACCTTTTTTGATAAAAATTCAAATAGCATTCAATTAATAATGCAAAGACAACGCAATTGCAGATATTATTCGTATTATTTATAATACTTAGAACTTCATGATTTTCAGCCCCTGCCGCACGATAAAGTCATGTAAAAACTTCAGCAACCGGCTTCCTTACTCTTAGTAAAAATTTTGCTCAGAGATCATGGTCATTAGTTGATAATGAAAGGCTCCAGAGCTCAATATATCATACTAGATGTGCAATTCTTGTACAATGGTTATTTCGAATCTGCAGTTTCCCATGTGCAACATATGGCAATGATTATACACCTTTAGTCGAAAAGTTAGTTTTCTTGTAGTAAGTTATTTACACAGATTATAGAAGCGTTATTTACCATTCAGACGAACTACTTTAGTAGCACACTAATTGATTCACTTTCCTCACTGAATTCCAGTTAATGCAACATTAGATATTGAATTTTCACCGCAGTCACAGATATTATTTTTATAAATGGATTGTAGGTCGATTTCACTTAAGCTGATAAAATCTTTGGCCAGATTTGGAAAAAGTTACGTTCGTATAACAACCCAACAACCACACAATTACAAATTCAAAAAATTTAGTAATATCTCAAGAATTAACGTCTCTGTCGAATTTACTAAGATATAGAATCTCTTAAGCAACTGTTTTGGCCAGAACTTATACTTCTAAGGAAGCATTCCTTTGACTGACTTACCAATTTTACTCTCTCTTAGACTACATACATAAATTAGATAAAAGGGTTATGGAAATAATTCTTAGCACGAATTTTACAACTCTAACAACAAATTGTGATATGTATGTACATAGTATAACCATGTCACCGCTGTTTTTCGGAGGAATACGGCTCAAAAACTATAAAACAGTAAAATTGATCTGCCTTGTAATAAAAGAATATTACAAACAATATTTTGCTGGCTGTTTTTCTTAAACATTATTTTTAACTCTACTATTTATATGAAATTGCTTATATAGAAATGGTTTGTAACGCTTTGGCGCAAAATATACTGAACCGATTTTAATAATTCATTTTTTAAAGCAATATATTTATGCTTAAAAAGGTAACTGCGTACTCATTATTTTAGTTTGTTAAAGCAAAATATCCTTGTTTAGAATGTAGTCTTGCATTCTGTGTTGTTATTGTTTTGTTGTTTTCTTCTCACTTGCTCCGTTTGTATTTGGCTTCAAATTTCATAAAACACTCTTTCAATTTTTGTTTTTTAGTTTTGAAGAGAGAATATAGAATATGATCTAAAAAGAGTAATTTCATTATGAAAATAAAACAAAAACTTAAAACATTCATTGTTTTTTTAAATAAGTATTAAGTTCAAATTTGTTTTGATTCTTCATTTTATTTCGGTGCAAGTCGGCTATTTAACTTCAAGGTGCATATCTATAGCCATTATTCAGCCATGTTCTGAAGTTATCTGTTTTGGCTGTGAGTAGCATCATCAGGTTTAAAAACTGACTTTGAATATATAACCAAGTCTAATTCTACTCAAGTTATGGCTTTCGAATGTAAAGCATTTTCATCAAAGGATTCTGAAGCATGCACTGAAGTTCTATACTATATATTCAAATTGCTTAGGTAATATATCAAAAACTGTGTTAATTGCTTAACCCCGACAAGACTTTTAAAACTCACACAAAATATATCATTATCCAAAAAAAGAACATAGTAATTACGTGTGTACTTTGATTTTTAATCGTAAATTTTCATACGAAGTCAATTTGCTTGTGTAGCAAGTTTGTTGCTGAAGTCTTTTGTTTTGACGCTGAGGAATAATTAAAATCAACTTCAATCTGTATTAAGCGTGTATAAATTATTTTAAATGCGAGTAAAAACAACGTGGCGTAAAAATATAATTTCTTATAAAACTCTACCATTTGCAGCAGCATTGTTGCCAACACTTACCTTTTATGGCAGCTACAGCATTTTTGCGCTGATTTCGAGAGTTGATTGTTTTAATATTTTTTAGAAATATAATATTTTTAGATTAGAGCGTGCGCTTGTCATACAATTCTTAATTTTTTTTTTTAATTTTTTAAAATATATGCTAATTTTTAGTTTTATTTTATTAAATCAATTAGATATATGTAAGAAAATTTGTATCTGAAATTTTTTCTTATTGAAAATTGAAATATTTCAAAATTATTTTAATTGCACTGCAATCAACCAATTGAAGAAAATTTATAGTGAACTTAATATGTCAACATTAACAACAAGAACAAGTGCTGCTTGACTGTGATATCTTGCAGGCGTTTTAATTTTTTTCTTAAGCACAACATTAAACGCTTATTAATTGAAATGAAATCACTGCAGCCCACAATCAACCGTATCAATGCAATAACAACAAAATGAAAAAACAACAACTCACTTTTTTCAACATTATGAAAAAATAAATAAATGAAAAAAAACGAATCCGTAAAATTGAACCCATTAAACGCATAATTTGTGTTGCCTTCAAAATTTTAACAGCGCAACAACAAAAAATGAAATGTTGACCACGAGCAACATGACACAAGAGCAACAAAAACTCAAACTTTACAACAAAAGCAAAAATCTATGGATTTTTTTTTGCACAGCTGTGGCGCATGCGTAGCGACCAAATGCTGCTAGGACAAAAAAAAGTGTTAGACGAGGTTACTAATGGCAGCAAAAAAAAAGTTTTATCTAAATACTTAAATCAAATATTTGATTCAATAGTGCAATCATACAAAAGATGTATTTAAGCGGATGAGAAAAATTCAAATATATCTTTGAGCACATAACGATCTAATATCTGCAGATGTGAATATATCGAAATATGCAGCAAACAACATGCATAACTTTCATTGCTTGTCGTTTGATTCTCGCTTAAAGCTCCGAACTGCTAATTTTTCTTATCAGAACTTAACATTAAAATGGACAACATGCTCAAAAGTCTCAGAATGATTTCCTAATCAATGTGCACAATCAATGGTTTAACAATAATCCAATATGCAAAATATTTACATTGTATATAACCACAGATATCAGCTAAAAATTTAACCTGAACCTTTATTTTTTTTTTCTTGAATTCTTTGAATCATAAGCGACTGTATTTTGCAAATACTTGTAACCTTCATAAGAACAACCAAAATGATACCGATGTCGCATCATAATAAAAAGGTACATTAATCTCAAAATTCTTTGTAAGTTCTATGATTTTTTATCGTATAAATTAAAGATTTATATCTGATTTAAAGTCATATATTTTATATTTCAAGATATATTTGCTCAATATGTTCAGGGTGAACAGAAATTTAAGCAATAATTTATGCAAAATATAACATATAATACAAGATAGGTTAGTAATTTGGATAGAAAACACAAGTTTTTAATAAACAACTATTATCTTGCGTGAATTTTGGCACAGCTTTTAATTCGAGGAAACTTGTTCCGTATTATCAGTGGAATTGGAGTTGGTACACATATAACGTAGCGCGACTTAAAGGGAGATGTTCACGAATTTATGATGTCATGGAAAATCATTACAAAACTGGGGTCCCCTGATTTTGACCCTTCGTTGGGCAAACATTCGGTAGGTCACATTCGTACCCAAAGGGTCCGGCTAGACCCCTATTTATTTTCATGTAATTATATGTAAATGTTGCTTGAACATATATACTCACTAGCGAGGTAAAAAGTTACGTTTTTTTTTTTATTTTCGCATTGGTTCTGGCATATATATTTTATTACCTGCACAAGTAAACAAACACTGAAAAACAAAACTATGAAAGATTATTTTTTTTGTGAATTTTTTCGTTTCATTTTGAATAAATCAATCTTATAAATGAGTTTTAAGACGAAATTGATAATTCGGCATGCAAATAAAACACATATATTTGATTTTGGAGTGTTTTTGACATATTGCATTGGAACATTTCGAATAAAAGAAAGTATTTTTTCTTAGCATTTTTGATTACCCTGTAAACAAATTTTAAAACTCCTCTTCTTATAGAATATGTCAGTTACTCTGGGTCAATAAAATTGACACCCACTTTATTCGCATTATAATACATAATTGATTCGGGTTACATTACATAAACGAAATCATTAGACAACATAATCGAATCAAGTTTGGATTGATAAAATCATAGTTGCATCTCCGTATTTCCCAACAAATGTTAATGCAGTTCGTTCCAGTTATTTAATTAATAAATTTGTTTATATTTCAGTTAAACATTATTTAATTGAACATGCAGTCATTAGCAAAGACTGCAATTCATTTCAATTTATAAAGCGAGATATGCTCTTAAATGATTAATGGTGCCTACTAATGACTACAAGTTCAACTAAATAATGTGCATTTGTAATTAATGACACATTCTAACAAAGTCAAAGCTTTTTGTTGCATCAAAGTTACAACTCCACAATCCTGATAGAGGACATTGTTCTGACCAATATTGCTAAATAAAGTTATATTCCAGCACAAATTGTTTTTTTTTAACTGCATTTAAAGGTCATAGGGGTCATAACAGTTCATAAAGACATAAAACCAAAAATAGGTTGAAGTGTATAAGAAATTTAAACGACCAGCGTTTTTTAATCGATCGCTTAATATGTGATAAAATATCCGAAAAGAGTTGAAAAGTCGAAAATGTTTTTCGAAATTCGAAATAAACGTCATTTAAAGTCTAAAATATAATTGTAGCGTTAGCGTGATTCTTTCCGCAATTTTCCCACCGATTCACTCCAAAAATGGATCTTTTTTTATACCCGCCAGTTAAAGCTATCATGTATCAAATATGTTCCGGAATAATCATTCCAGAAAGATATGCCCAATCTATTGATAATCCAAAATGGAAAGCGCATTACTGTAAAAATTTACCATTCCATTTTAGTACCTTACAAAACGTCCCCAAAAATGTCTTCCCTTGAACCTATTTTTAACTTAAATTTTGGCTTACTATTTGAGGCGTCCAGTTGCATGACCGACTTAGTCACTTTTTCATACTTTTGGAAAAACAACGAAACATCTATGTTCGTTGAAAAATAAAAGCGTATTTCCGCAGCTTATAAAATTTCTTACTCAAAACACATCAGACTTTTTGAGTTTCATCTATGTTTTGAGAAAACAATTTTGGACTGACCGGTTTATGATCCATTGAACATGGACTTGGCTGGTTTTGACATAGTAATCCACAAATTTTGTTTGAACAAAAGTGGACCTGAATGTAATGGCTTTGAAGGCAAGTTCATGGACTGATCCGGTGTTGAAATCTATGCATCAAAAATAAATTTAAAAAATGTAATATTTCTATGTGCAAGTGCAATTTCCCACTTGCTCAATGACGAAGTTTCCCACCCAGCATGTAACGTTTCGTAAGCCTTTCAGAAATCTTTCACATGAAATGTTTCAGCTACTTTTCAGAAATCTTTCACTTTCATAACAGAAAACTTTGATTTTACCCGCGACATCACTTGCGTTGTTACTTATATAAAATGAAATGAAACATTTCTGGGATGTTACTTAGTATTTTTGATATTTTCTGAAACATCACATGCCGAGTGTGTTTCTTTGCAGCTATTTGCGATTTTCAATATAATTTTGTTTGCAAATTTTTTTACGCAGCTTTCAGTTCTTTTTTCAAAATATTTATAAAGTTTTAGCAGAAAAATTATTTTTTGAAGCAGAATATAAGAATCAAAACAACTGCACACTTTTTGCAAAAAAAAGAGATTAAACTTTTAGCCAGAAACAAACTCTCCGGGAGAAACTTTTTGCCTCGCTTGAAACTTAAAATTTGACAGCTTGCATTTTACACCACAAAGCTTCATGAAACAGAAATTAATTTAAAAGTACTTATGCTTATATTTTTATGAAAAAAAAAATGCTGAATAAGATAATCTTATAGTATATAACAGCAATCTGACCAAAATCTAAGCCCACAAAATGCAACCATATTTACAACCAAACAATTACAATAAAAACAATGGGGTATGGTAGACAACCTTGCTTCGGTCGGTGCACAATTGTTTCTATAATTTCAATTAAAAAAAAATCCAACACACAAATCCACTGATGTTTATAAATCATGCTTGTAACGTTGTTGTTATTAGTGTTGTTGTTTTCAATAAACAATAACAACTGCAACCTGCTGTTGCTGTTGCTGCTGTAACTACAGACGGTCACTGTGCGCCTGCGCATTGACCTGCGCTGTTGTTTTGATTTTCTTACATTTTATTTACACAACGAATAACGCATACATACATACATATGTATGTACAAATGTATAGCTGTATATATGATAAATTTGTAACACTTCGTTTACGTGTCACATGTCACACGCATTTAAGATACGCTCAAAAGCAATAATTTATTGTTTTATGTACAGATACTTAAAATAAAACAACATTGTGTAGCTTATTATTAATGAGGTGGCCTAAGTTTGTTATTTTAAGTTTTATTGAATTTTTTTTCCACATTCTTGCTCAAAATTTTATTCAAAAATGCATTTTTTGTCTGACGAAAATATTAATATGATGGAAACTTTACATAGAGGTTTCCAACTACGTATTAATATCATGTAAAAGCTGGTAGAAAGAGAATCCCTAGTGTAATCCGAATCACCCCAATTTATGTTCAGCGACTTTCAATGAATACTCAAAATTGTCACTGGATGTCATACTATTGTTAATTATAGCACAGATTTAGCCTCTTTTTAGTCATTGTAGGGTCTTGTAAGTTCAAATGTTTTCTTATCAAAAATACTAGCTGATCCGCCAAAACCTCTTCTGCTCTTTCCTATAGCTAGCGCAATGAGATTGATTTAGTTAAAATTCATTTAAAAGAAAGTCTGGACAGAATAAGTCATTGGCACAATTAGAACACAAGTAAGGGAAATTAAAAATAGCCAAACTTCTTTCTTTTTAAAATTGAACCTTGGCAATGCCAATTCAAACTGAAAGTCCACACATTGATTGTGCAAATAGGATATTGAATTTAAATATGAGACAGTATAAAAAATTTCGGTTTCTTTTCATATGGGTGGCGTGTCATAGCCCATTTTGTTTTTATTGAAACCAAGTCTCGTTCATCTGCATCAAATAGCTGATGAGATGGAAAAAATTAAATTTTTAACTTATATGAAAGGTGTGGCATTGCCCATTTTTCCCAAATCAAACTATGCTTAGAACCGTCCACAGGCCATGAGGAACATATGTACCAAATCTTATCCATCTGCTTCAAATAGTTGCGGAGACTTAAAAAATTTTTGTTTTTCCTCATATGAGAGGTGTGGCACCGCCCCTTTTTCAATAAAACTTACATTTGCTCGTATATTTTATATATGTACCAAGTCTCATTAATATGCGTCATATTATTGATGAGTTTGATTTTTCTCCCTCATGAGAGAGCCGAGGCATCGCTTTTTTTTTCGATGTCTTGGTAAAAGATAAAATTTTTGTTGTATCTTAACTATCTACTACATAATTATACAGTATAAATATAGTTGTGGTAGTGATTCTTATGTTATGAACCCAGGAATACTTGATTTTTATATACACACGATGCATATGTAATTATGACATCGTCATAGCCCGAAGGAATACTTGTGGAAACTTTATTTTCCAGCTGTTTTCACTTTAAATTCTAATATTGAAGTCTGTATATATGCAATTTTATCCCTTATCTAAGAATATTGTCCCATAAAGCCATTTCTCATTATGAACAGCAAAGGACGATTTCAGCTTATTTTTAGGATTTCTTTTTTCTTTCGTGACCCAATCTGATCGAAAATCTAAGTATGTGATCGTAATCAACGAAGAAAGGCGAAAAATATAATGTTTCAAAATCATCACTACGATATGAAATCTCCTTTTTAATAATGAAGAAACTAAATAGTTTGTTGTATTTTTTGTTGTGTAAGTTCAGGTCAAAAATTGTTGCCCACCGCTGCTTTACGCTGCCTTCTACTTCTAAGTAGGCAATAAGAGAATTTTTTTCAATGTTTAAACAAAACATCAACATAAAGCAGATTTGGATGATCCTACCAGTTAATGACTGTAAGTTCGAATTCAAACCGAAATATTCGATATGAAAGTTTTCGTTTTTGTAGTCAATGCTACAAACGAAAGACTCATATGTATGGCATGCGTGTACGCAAACTTTTGTTTAATAAGGAGACCATTTAGCAAAATTGTAATAGAAAGCACAATAAGTTAGTAATGGTATTCAGCATGAAACACGAGCAAGCAGACAATACAATGAAGGAACAATAAAGTAAAGCTTGAAGCACATAATTAGCTGATGAGCAGAGACAAACAATTAGGGAACAATAAAAAATGTTCACTAGAAAAGAAAACACAAAACAATTTGGGCCCATAGTACTGATTTCAATTGCGAGTAAACAAAAAATAAAAATCAAAGCAGAATTTTAACAAAAAAAATTAATGCAAAAAAATCATCTATTTCCTGAAGCTTCGACATATCAAAAACAATTAAATGACGAACTTAAAAGCGAGGTTGAATGTCACATTAACTACAGCAACAACAACAACAACAGAGACGTAATGCTCCGTTCACAATAACAGCAATGTTATTAACATAATTGCATCAATGTAAAACAATTCATGTCAACTTAACGCTTAAAGCCGTGTCTTTGTTTATCTTTCATATTCATTTATTGTATTTATTTTTGTTTAATTCTACGTAAAATAAATTTAAATATTTAAAATTCATTGATAAATACGAAAACCAAGATCACATTTATGACAGTTCATTATTTTTATTTACTTTTAATGCAAAGTGTTTCATTTTATGATCTTCCGTCATAATCACCATCACCAAGTGTCATCACTGTCATTCATTCATTCACTCTGTTTTTGTTTTTGTCTTTTTTGACATTGCGCGCTAATGACAACAAATAAAGAGCGCCCATTTGTGTGAGTGCTCGTCATATGTCAAAGGAAGTCAGTCAAGAGTGTCATCAGTCAGTGATGTGCGTAACAATGAGTGGTTGCTGCTGTTGGTTGCTTTCGTTATCTTCTTGACGTGGGCGTTATTTGGGTTGACACTTCAAAGTTAAGTTGAACTTTTTTTATTTTTTGAGTTATGGAGTGCGATTTCTATATTGTCTGAGTGCAAAGTTAATGACTTACTGTTTAAGTTTTTTTTTGTTGTAAACTTTACGCAGTCGATTTTTGAAGCACCTCTGCAAATTGCGTAATGGCTTGATATTATTTTTTGTTGTTTTTGTAATTTAAATTAACGAAGCATTTGAGTTCTTTGCTTTCCTGCTTTTTAACGTATTTATAATGTACCTTTTGTTTTAGACACAAATGACAGTGGCATGATTGTTGGTCCCAGCAGTGGGCACTTATGACATGGATTTAATTTAAAATTTCGTTCTCAAGAAATCAATTTTTGGTTTTGAAACTTGAACTTTCAATCGATCTCTCCGATTTTATACAAAATTTGAAAATTGAAAAAGTGATCTAAATTACTGAAAGTAATCGAAATTTTGGCGTCTTAAGTTTTATCCCTTTCCGGTAGCTGGTGCGATAAGTTTGATGTGGTTGAAGTCCCTGTATAAGAAAGACAGAACAGTAGAAGATATTAACACGAGTAGTGGACAAGCAAGGGAAACAAAAAATGACCGTGCCAAGAATAAAGCCCGAAAAAATTCAGTTTATTTGAATGAAAAAAAAATTAACTAGTTGATGTTTAAAATTGAACATTGGTAATGACAATTCAATTTTTACTTCTGTATATTGAATTTTGTAATTAAGCTCTGGCGGAGGCGTGGCATTGCTCAATTTTTCCATACCAAAATATGCTGAGTACCTTTCACAGATCATAAGAAAAATTTTAAAAATTATGAAAATCCGCTGAGTAGTACGATGTTCTTATGGAACAGATGAAATGTTTTTGACTTTTTTTCACTTGGGAGCTGTCGCCCGCCCCTTTTTTCGATAAATATTACTTATCCTTGTATCTTTTATGTATGTACAAAGTCGCATTCATCTACGTCAAATAGTTGCTGAAATATGATGAATTTGATTTTGGGGGGGGGGTCCTGTCATCAACAATTTTCCTAAATGAAACTTTGCTAAAGACCTTATACAGACCATTTGAAACATTTTAAATAAGAACTATGGAAATCCGAAGTGTCGTTTGCGAGTTTATATCTGACAGACAAACGGTTTTGAGTTTTTCCAATATGGAAGGTGTGATACCGCCTATTTGTTGAAACTTACTTTCGCTCATACCTTTTTCATACGTAACAAGTCTCATTCATCAGCCTTAAATAATTGACATATTGAGATATGTTTAAATGTTGATGTTTAAATACACTATCGGCCTCTCGCAGACCATAAGGAATATATAAAATAAAACGGCTAAGTCGTCCAGAAGTATTACGGTTACTAACAGACGCAACAACGATTTCACATTTGTATGTATGCACGTTACCGGCCCAACTAGATTTAGGCCAAACTAGTTACCGTTAAGCCTAAATGTAGGCAATGAAGTCTTAATAAATACAAAAGCACTGTGGCTAGTATAGACTAAGAGTGTAGCAAAGTAAGACAATAAAACTTATCAATTTTATTATATGCTTGGCAAGTGGTGAATTAGGGTAATTGGAAGGCCTTCTGCCACGGCTCAGGACTTACATCCTCCAATATGTCTAACACTGACAGTGCTTTTGCATTAAAATTAAATTGCATATTTTTAGGCATAAAAATGAACTGGTTTGGCCTAAGAAAAACTAGTTTAACTTAAAATCTAATTTGGTCGGTATCATAAGTATATGAAGATCAGCTCTAACACTTGAGTTGTTGTGGCTCGTAACCGTTATCTATGGCGCCACTTAAATTCTGGGATTTCGAAAATCGAAAAAACTCTCCCAATTTGAAGATTAAGTTTTAGAAAAACCGCCACGCTTTTCTGCTGGAGCAAAAGTTGTCAACTTTGTCAGTGTCAAACTTTGCACTTTAGAGATTTTATTGAATTATGACTTTAGCTAGTTAGCTAACAAAGCTATGTACTCTCACTTAATGCTGCGCTATCATAGACTTGAAACCACTCGATTTTCGCAATTCGAATTTTTCAAACTCTGCCTCTCAGGCTTGTTATTGATTATTGTATTAAACATATTAAAATGTTTTAGAGCATTCCAGCTCAAGGTGGTTTTTGTTTGGTATCATATTTTTGTTTTCTAAAACTCACTTGATGATTTTTTAGTATTTATTAAACAAAAGTTTATGCTTCGCTAAGCTCCCAAACTATTTTTATATAAACTAAGTAATTATCATCTAAATTTCATAAAAAAAGGTCCAAAAAAATCCCTAACACATTACGTACACTTAGAAAACGATTTGTTTGTATATAACAAATGTATATTTGATATACTATACGAGTAATATTGACTCACTATTTAAAAAAGTTTAATGCTTAATATAACAAGCATTCAATTTTGCGTTTTTTATAGATAAAAGCAAACCTTATAAAATAAATATTTTCACAAAATGGTATAGATTAAGCAACACTACAAAACTTTTGTGCGGCAAATTGTGTGTGCTGAAATAACACACCAACAAACGTTGCAAATCAACGACTTGATGAACTTCAAAACGTGACAAACACATTTTAACAAAACAAACAAAAGACACCAAACAGCAAACATTGACAGCTGCGATGGTGTGCAACCAAATTAATAACAACAATACAACAATTAAAGTTGCTGTTGCGAAGACTTATGATGTCAAATATTGTGGTTACTGCATTTGCATGCAGCAGCTAAAGCAAAACATGAAACTCGAAAAAAAACAGTCACCAAAATTATAATACAAACAAATCAAAATGATTTGTGTGTCACCGATGCTCAATGCTGCTGTTGCAAGGTGGAACGTGATTTCCACTAGCACTAAAAAAAAAACTCTTTTAACATGCCCAAAAAGTGGTGTGAATTTGTTGCAAGTTGCATAAAGTGCAACAAATTGAAAATTGCAAAAAATTCGATAATATTTTTATAATCAACTCTTGCGAAAACGAAGAGGCTCCAAAGGAAGAGGAGCGTTGCAAAATCAATTGATTGTATAAGATATTATCAAATTTTTTTTTAGAAAATGTTGAGTGTTAAAGAAAATGTTGCAACTTTATGAAAAGAAAATAATAAATTTGCAAAAATAATTTCTATTGCAAAAATAATTTTCGTGTAGAAAAAATAATTTTTTTTTTACCTTTACTCGCACAAACTCATGTGTTCATAATTTTTTTCTAAAAAAATAGGTTGATTATTGAATCAAAAGAAAAATTCCATTCTAGGGAAAATCATGCTTCCTTTTGCAGAGAGGATTTTTAGCAATTTTCTTTTATCGATCTTTGGTGGATTACTCAAAAATTAAAATCGGGTGACTTTTTTGCTATTTCTTTTTTTTGTGTAAATTTTTCGACACCTCACGCGTGATTTGCAACATGTGTGGACACCAAAAATGCTCAGTAAAGTTTGCCATTTTACCATGAATAGACTAACAAACGAACAGCGCTTGCAAATCATTCAATTTTATTATCAAAATTCGTGCTCTGTGAGAAATGTGTTTCGCAAACTACATCCATTTTATAGTCATCATAATCGACCAACCGAACAGGCTATTCAAGCTATTGTGACCAAATTTCGCACCAATGTCACTTTATTGGACATTAAGCCACCAACCCGTATGTGGAGAGTGCGTACCGAGGAGAATAATGAGGTTTGTGGGCCGGCGGCATCATTGGACCGTATTTTAAAAAAAAATAAGTCAAGTCAAGAATAAAGTCAAGGGACCGTGCAATGATTACCTCCTTTTTTTGCCCAACATCAAAGAATTGGACTTAGTTGACATGTGGTTTCAACAAGACGGTACCACATGCCACACGGCTCATGGACCAATTGAGAGCCGAGTTTGGTGATCAATTTATCTTACGTTTTGTAGCAGTCCATTGGCCGCCAAGATAATGCAATTTGACCTCACTAGACTATTTTTTGTGAGGCTAAGTGAAGTTTCTCGTGTACAGGGATAAGCCAGCCACAATTGCAGCCCTGGAAGACTACATAACAGCTGCCATTGGTGAGTTACTGGTCGAAATGCTGGAAAAAGTATACCAAAATTGGAGCTTACGAATGAACCACCTCAGGCATAACCGCAGGAAACATTTACGTTAAATAATCTTTAACAATTAAATGAAAGGAATTGATGTATCGCTCTCAATAAATATTTCATTCACTATTGCAAACTTTCTGTACTTTTTTCAATTTTCAAAAACCAAACGCTTAAAAAATCAGCCAGTATATAGAAATATATCACAAATACAAAATTAAAGCAGGGGAAAATGGGAATTTAAGAGATGCACTTTTTCCTAGTGAATAACTTAAGCAAAAACAAAATTTTTTTTCAATTTTAAAGCGGTATGTGTTAGCTCAAATAGAAATGGCAGTCAGTTTAAAAACCGACTCACTTAGACCAAATTTTGATTTATTGTGGTACCACAGGATAACCCCCTCATTGAACCTACCAGATTTTGTAATAAAACTAAGAAGCTGACCAATACTGACATCTTCGAGGTCATCCAGGTCATAAACTAAAAACGAACGACTTGGTTTGTGTCGTTTTCTAGCAAGTGCGGAGCAGGAGCAAGTTTAATGTTTTTCTCCGCCTCCACATTCCTACAGCTTCTACAGAAGTGAAAATTCCGAACACCAAATCTCTCCCAGTGAAGACAATTTTAGTACATTAGCACTCGAATATAATCAATGTGCTCTATATTACTCCATAAATTTTAAACATTTTTGGGCAATTTCAAAACTAAATCATGCAACGTCAGCTTTTGAGTAATTTAGCCAAAACCAAAAAAACATCTTTAGAGATTCACTTAAAAGAGGGCAAGGCAATTTACAGGTGTTGGCTTAACCGAAACACAACTTTGCGCCAGTAAATTCCGCTATTTACAGCATTACAAAGATGAAGTTTTAGCATACGCCAAATTTAATGCGATAGTTTTCGCGGTGAAAAACAAAAGACTTAAGTGCCAAACCTGACTATATGTTGTATTTACTGTATGCTAAAGTTTTACAAAATGATCAAATTGTTAAGTTAATTTTATTAGCTGCTAAGCATGGAGTGTTAAACTTTAGTCTTAAGATTGTAAAAAAATATTTTTTTTTTGTTGTTTTCAACGCTACATAAAGTAACTAATTATAGTAGCAACACCCAATATATGCTGTGTTTTTTTTTAGTTTTTTCTATTTTTTTCGTTGCGGCAAAAATTCACAAACGAATTATTTGTTATAATAAAACTTTTATTGTTCACTGTCTTTAAGTTGTAAACAACCATGTTGTCTTGTTGTTTGCGTTGGTGTTAACTTGCCATTGTTGTTGCTGCCATTGTGGTTGCAAGCTAAAAGTTTGCAGTTTTCCAAACATGTGTTTTATACCTAGCACAATTGCACCTGCAAATGTTGTTATTGCTGTTATTAATGTCACATTTTATTTTCGAAATCTTTGAAGAAAAGAAAGTTTTGTCAATTGTCATGAATTTCATTTACCATAAATATTTTCAATTTATAGTCCGGAAGTAAAGCGTCACAAAATGTTTATGCATTTGCGCATTTTTCCAAATGTCCACATTCAATTAGTTCACGGTCGTTGAAACATAATGCCACCGATCTGTCGCTAATTTGCCGGAACAGAAACACATTGTGCATCATAGGACAAAATGTATTTCCTAGCTGGAAAATGAAATATAATTAGCTGATTATGTTAAGGTAACACTGTGTCAACTTTGCAAATGTGTAATTCGCAAAATTTTCATTATTGTGATTTTTAAATATTTAAAATCAAATAAATTTAAATAAAAAAGAAAATAAGGTGCTTTTTAGGCTTCCTTGAACTGCTGTTGAGCCAGAGCCACAGTTATTAAAGCTTTTCTGTTTAGTTTTTCATCAGTTCTTAAGAAAAATACAAAATATGATGACAAATTCTAAGCAACAAATTTTACCTAAGAAGAAACCTACATTTTTCACCAATTTACTAAATATTTTACTGGTTTTTTTTAACAAGCTCAATATTTTTCGAGAAAATATGTCGCTATTTTGATCAAATCTTATCGTATGAAGGTATTTTGAGCAAAAAATCTTCGCTAAAACTTAACTCATTTCGAATTTTTGATTCAAGGCTCACTTTTATTGTTAATAACCAAAACTCTTTTTTTACATTTATGTGCAGTCACAACTGGCATAAGACCCATTAACTAGGTAAATGGTTGCTTCTCCAAAATAATTCGCAAGCTTTTACTCTATTAGAAATATTGACAAAAAAAAAACGCAACCCACTTTCTTGCACGTTTTGGAATTTCGAAACTTCAACGTTCTTGTATTGCTACTAAAAAAATTTTGAGCATGTGGATTATCAACAAATGTTGAGGCCTTAAGTGAAATATAGTTCTTTATAAAGCCACATCAGGTCAATTCTGATCTATGTAATTCTTGCATGATGGAACGCTTTAGACAAACAGACTTGTAAGAGAATCTTTTCAAAAATTCAAATAGCGGCAGCTATTAGAGTAAGCGTACCAGTAAATACTATTCAGTCCGCCACTCTTGACTTTTTCGAATTTGGTTTTTAAAAATCGAAACCCAACGGTTTCCTGGCTGCGACATTGAAAGTAGCACGAATTATATCACTCTCATTGATATGTTCTCAACCAACTTTCAAGTGAAAATACCTGAAAGAAATGGTTGGACTCACGTTTCGAATTCTAATGAAATATACACTGACGGTTCGAAAATTGATTCTGATGAGTTTGGTTATGTTGGATTAAAGTGGCGGTTTAGCAATCATGCTAGAAGTCTTAAGTAACGCTAGTTGTGCCGTTTTAATACCACATATGTTACCCGCAAAAACTGGTAAAGAAGGTTGTCAAAAGAATCTATATAGCCTTAGCAGCGATTAAAGCTAAATCCACTTAGACCTGTTCAGGTAATTAAGCAACGATCTGTAATTTTCGGCCACTTTACTGAGGTTGTTGAAAAAGCTTGTCCTAGTTATCAGAACCTGGTTCTGGCAAGGGCCGGACAGTTACATAGAAAATGTTCGACAGATTCTTTCTCGTTTACATTCAGACAAATGCGCCAAAAAGCGTTAAATGGAATACCTAATTTTTCAGCATGCTTGCCTATAATCCAGTGTTCAGTACAAGTCACGGTGATTCTCGCAATCTCACTTCGACTCTTGGACAGTAGGTCAGTGGTTTTTGAATTGTTATAGGATGATCAAATTGCTCTAGATGCTTAACAGGTTTCTAGGGCCATCCAGTTGTTTGCTGCCTCAGAAAGAAACAACGAGAAGACCTTTCGGCGAAGATTGCAAGCTTTCCGTTGATGCTGATACGGGGACTGGAGTTTTTTCCTGTGACTTAAACCAGAATCCAAAAATTTTCTAAATCAAACTAAGCATTCAAATCATAAAAAATACACTATCGCTAAACAATAAGGGAGGTGGAATTTCAGCTACATTAGGCTTAAATGTTTAGAAATAATGAGTCTGTGTTCCAATAAAACTGTTTTTAGAGACTAAAATTTTTGTTAATGACTCTGCATTATGTTTCCGGCTGCCCTTTCGATTTTAGTTCTTTTTAAGATTCGTTCAATAAAAAATTCTGAAGAACTTGTGTAAAATGTAAATATAAAATGCTCGTTACAAGTGTTTACTTATTACAAAATTTAATGTTTCGACATTAACGTCATCACAGGCACTTTGCACATTTTAAAGTCCATTTATCTGCAAGCCCAAACCTGCTGGGGTATTTGTTTGCATCACTGTTTTTATCAAAGTGCTTAAGGATGCTAGCAAATGCCTTGTCACTCCCGTATTATATGTGAGTAATTTTTGGTGAAAAGTTTTAGTTTAATTTGTACTAACATGCGACAGATGCAGCATCAAAAAGTTCAATGAACGCTGAACACATGAACCCACAAAAAAACATTTTTTGCAGCTGCAAATGTCAATGGCAGATAACGAAGAAAAACTTTTTAACAAAACATTAAACCAGCAGACAATAAATTTTTCAACATACGATTTTATTGAAATTCACCAAATTTTCAACTACTGTTTGGCAGAAAACTGAAATTTTTTTTATTATTTTGGGAAAACATATTCGTAAAAGTAGGCACTGCACATAGCGTGTTTGGTAAGAAACTTCAAACGGAGAAATGTTTTTTTTTTTTTGCAACAACAGCTGTGGATAAGCATCAAAATTGTTGTCAACAACAATTTTTTGGCAGTTAATAAATTTAAATTTTTTCTCTTGACTGTTCATGACCTTGTGTGAAGTGCTAATGCTGCTGCTGTGCTGTTTGCATTGGCACGAAATTGCGCATTGTTGCATGCAACAATTGTGTGGCTTTTCAAATGCATAAATTGTTTTGTATGTAACTTTTTTTCTTTCTTTTTTTTCAATGCATTACAAACTATTTTTTGACAAATGATTTTTCAAGTTTGGAAAATCTATCAGCGCTTGCAGCATATTTGATTCATTGATTACAATAATGATCATTATCAGTCAGTTGGCAAATAAATTCACAACAATTCATCACTAAACGAAATGTTAAAATATTTAAATTTGTTAATTGTTGCTTGATAAATTAACTCTTACATTTTATTTATTACTTTTAGTTTATAATTTTAATATTTTATAATTAATATGCATATTAGTAAATATTGAACTTTTGTAACTTGAGATACTACGCGCATGCGTAGTTAAAGCTCAGAGGAAAGACAACTGTACTGTTTACAGTCTGTGAAGCTCTATGCGCTTATAAGTGAAAACTGTTAACATTTTGTGCCAAGTGTTTCTTTCGATGCTTTATTTGAATGCATCAGATGATATGAAAAAAATTTTTGACACCGTAAATATCACTAACAATTACGTTATCTACCTGAAGGCTGTATTTTTGGCCAAAAATGTGTTGCACCAAATCATTTCCCAGATCTGACATGGTGATTTACTTTCCATAGTTACTAAATTTAATTAATTCCCATTCGTTTCCTTCCGCTCTCTATTGGTGGTGGTTTTTCCTAACCTTACCTAAAATAAAAAGTGCCACGAAGCTTAAAGACATAACAAAGCTACTGCTGACTAATATTGTCCTCATTTTTGTGCCAGAAGAATTAAAATGCTTTCACTCTTCTATGTTCTCTTTCCTACCTAATACACCAAGTCTCGAAGAGTTGTCTTCCAACTCAAAGTTACTGACACGGTGCGTTTATAGCGAACAAAGCTTACGAAAGAACTAGGAACCGTAACAGCTATGAATTTTATGATAGAATACACTGCATAATCGTTATAAATGGATTTTTAATTATTATCGATAAAAAGTTATCGAAGGTAATTATTGGATAATAAATATCACAGTAAAGGAAAAGACAAAATGTAAGTTTAAATATACTGACGAGTTTCAAGAACCGCAGATCGATTTTAATTTTATGATTTTTATTTTAAAAATTAAAAATAATTGTTGTTTAAGATTTTTGTTTTTAACGATCAAAAATAATCGCTATTGATAATTTAATTTGCACTTTTTTTAATTCATGTAATCGTTAGTTAGGATTTATATTTTTCCCGATCAAAAATAATTGTAATTTTGGGTTTTTATTCATTTAGATCCAAAACTTTTGACATTTTGGATTGTTATTTTTTCTATCACTTTTGCCTTTTATCGATGTATTTAGAAAGCTTGTGACCGTCTCTGATTTTTCCTATATTTTGCGAACATTAGAAATTCTTTGATATTTTTCGATAAGTCCAAAATTTTTAATAGTTTTTCATAAGATTTGACGATTTTGGTGTTTTTCGAAAGTTTTCGACTATTTTCGATTTTTTAATGTTTTGCAGTCAGGTTTGATTTTTTTATTTTCCTATATTTAAGCTTTCCACATATACCAACTTTTCGATAACTTCAGATTTTTTCGATAGTTTTCAAGTTTTTCGATGGTTTCCATATATACATATATTGTTTTGGGATCAACATTTTCTTATTTTTTAACAAAATATACAAAAAATCCTTGGAAAAATATCAAAAAAACAATAACCGTTCAAACCTATGGAAAAAGTCGATAAAGAAACTAAGTCAAAACTTATTGAGAATCATCGGCAAACATCGATTTATGTAAGAACTTATATAGTAAACATCAAAAAAATCGATAGTAGTCGAAAGTTGAAATGTGTAGATCGGAAAATATCGAATAACTTCAAAATTATGGAATCGTATTGAAAAACAGGAAACGAGATCTTTCAAAAAACAATGGAAAAGTCGAAGAGTATCTCAGTATCTTAGGACTTCGCAGAAGCCGAAAAGCAGTGCGGAGTGAGTGCGAAACAAAATCTATTTGCGAGATTCATATATTGGTGAAAGAAAATCTGTTTTGATAATTGGGCTTTAGGTCCAAAATAATTTAAAAAAAATGATCTTTTATAATTGAAAACGTTTAGGCCTACATTTATTCAGATTTGTTGTTTTTTTGTCATCTACTAGTACACACAAGGCCGTATCCAGGATTTTATTTCGGGGGGGGGGGGGCTTTTAGATTTGAAATCAATTTAAGGAAGTGTCTATTCCTTGCAAAATCGTTTCTATATAGTGTCTGTCAAAAAATTTCGGGGGGGCTCTATCCCCTAGCATCCCCTTCCTAGATACGGCCCTGAGTACACAACTACCTAAAAATAATATAAAAGCTAATTTAAATGATGGTTTGTTTATATTCATCAAAGAATTTTGTTGATTTGCTTACGAGCCTTTTTGAACACATTTAAAAACTTTTTTTTTAAGCAATAATATTGGTAAAAAAAATTTATCGCATTTATTTATATTTTCTACTCGTACATGATAGACCAGTCACTCAAAAAAGTTTCAGCCTATTTAAAAAAACATGAGGGTAATGATAGCCCCATTATAGATGGAATGACCCAATTATGGGCATTTCCATACTGTCGAATGGGACCGTCGTACACTTGTAAAGTGGAATAAAAATCAAAGTAAAACACTTTTTTTTTCTTCTGTTACTCAAAGGAATAGCCCTTTGGTAGCACTATATTTAGTGGTAAATTTGAGGGCAGACGTACTACCGGTTCCAAGATAAAGGCAATAAAAGAATCATTCGAATGGGACAAAAAATGGAAGTGTTTTTCATGGCCATTTATGGAAAAGCATAAGTCAGCGAAACCTACCAACAGTTTTTAACGCAACTAATTTTAAAATGTTATGGATTAATAGCACTTTTTATTAAATTTCGTTCAATTGAAAAATCTTTTTTATTTTTTTTCTTACAAAGTATAATATGAGTCGTGACGGGACATTGCGAATGGGACATATTTTTCCATTGTGGTGTACTTGGTAAATTTTTTCATGTATTCATAAGATTTCTTGATATTTATGTACGTAACAACTTTTAAGATTTATATAGTAATTAAAAAATCAAATTTAATATTATTCAAAGTCAAATTAAATGATCGAGATCAATTTTAAGCAAGAA
The DNA here is from genome assembly GCA_963680825.1 of Meiosimyza decipiens. Classification (NCBI taxonomy): domain Eukaryota; kingdom Metazoa; phylum Arthropoda; class Insecta; order Diptera; family Lauxaniidae; genus Meiosimyza; species Meiosimyza decipiens. The sequence continues at coordinate 52,702,342 of OY804261.1, read as the reverse complement.
AATAGGAAACAGTAATAAATGTATGTAATTAAATATTTTTCTTAAAAGAGCTTTAATTTGGTGACCATCACTAGAAAAGCTATGTAGCTTATGGGTACCATGGATGCTTGACACATCCTTCTTATTGTCTACTAATTGTAGTGAAAACTCCTTAATTTGTTCTGAAGAGATGTAATTAACTTGTACACCGTTAATGTTATTTTTGAAAAAATCAAAAGCATCAAGTAGAACGACATTTTTGGATTTAGTTATTTGCCAAACTTTTCTTTTTAAATTTGCTCCTACTCCATCAACTGCGCCTTTTCCATGTGAACTTGCGAAGTAGTTTCATTTCATGTATTTGCACCGGAATTCTCTTGAAAAATCAAAAAAGCTCGAAACAATGAATTTTTTTTAAGCTGCGAGCTGCTACCATCTGAGAACATAAACATATTTATAAAATTTCCATACTGACTTTGTAACTGCTGTATGAGACGTTTGCTGTTTTTTAACGAAACTCATACAGGAGTTACAAAGTCAGTATGGAAATTTTATAAATATATTTGTATATATGTATATATACATATATATATATATATATGTATATAAATATATATATAAGTATACTTATACACACATATTATATATTTATATAGTATATATTTACTTCAAATTACAAAAGTTTTACAAAAATTTTTCGGACGGGACAAACTTCAAACAGCTCTAAACATTTTAAATTTTACTTTTTTGCACTCGTTGTTTCTGTTTTTAATTGTATTCATAAAACTCTGTTTACACAAATATTTTGACACATTTTCTGCTGTTCTTAACCACGAAATGAGAACAAATGATGTTTTTTGATGTCGGACGGGACATTAGAACATGAGCTAAAGCAAATTAAAAATTTACAGTTAATAGAGAATAGTCTTTACATGTTTTTAAGATAATTGATGTTGGGAGAAAGATTATTCGGAATGACTATCATCATGTATCATCTCTCTTATATATTTAAATATTTAAGACAAAATACTCTTTAAAATTACAAAAAAGAGAAACTGCATTTGAGCAATTTTAAAGTCGGTTTGCCCACTATTGTGAATGAATTCAAGTATAAATTGTTTGAAATAATAAAATTTGAATATTTTTCTTAGATAATATCAGATAATAACGCTTTTTTAATAACTTTTATTTTTTTTGTCATGGTGTACGTTTCGGTGGAAATGCCCATATGTATCTCATTAAGAGAAATTCATCAGTATATTTAAACTTACATTTGGTCTTTTCCTTCATTGTGGTTTTTTTTTATCTCAATTCCGAAAAATATCGATTGTTTAGGGTCCCGGAAAAGAACATACAAAAGAAATAGCTTAAAACAAAAAAAAAATTTAATAACCAGTTCGCTAGGACATACTTGAATCGGGAAAATGTTGAAGACATTTCTATCTGACCACTCAAGTTGGATATTCCGTGAGTAGGTAAGGTGTACGAGAGAACTTTTTTTAGAGTTTGAAGTCAAAATCACCATACAAAAAGCACCAAAAGTCGAAATATGTCAAAATATGTTCTCATCTTAAGAGATTTATGTTTTCATTCGCCAAATGTGATATTTCGGTATGTCTAGTGATACTAATAGCACTAGACTAGCTTGTTTGAAATGTATTTTTTGTGCTTCAATATTCCCTAAGACTAATTTGACTTTATTTACGCATGACAGTCACTGCAGCTAATAGTTTGTAGCACCTCCTTTCAAGTATTGAATTATAGCTTTCGGAAGTAAAGTGCCCATTCTCGATCTTTGTGATTAGCTTTAAAGTATAAAGATTAAGTAAAATCTTAAACCAAATTAATATTTTTCCTCGCGTTACTACTGTAGTGCCTGAGAAACTAAATGAACGAAAATATTCATAGCACGAAGAAATAATACGTTTGCTTAAAGTTTATCATGAGCACAGTTCAGGGAAATGATCCACAACCACGGCACTAAATTGAAATTTAAAATTTTAACAAATCATAAGGGCTTTGAATCCAGTCAAATTTCAAAATATAAATATTCACAGAGAAAATATTATATCAGTAAAAAATACATTCCAAACAATATAAATATTTTAGATTTTCTGTAGAACACAAACATGTTATGATCACCTCACGCCATTGATTTTAAAAGCAGTCTAAACATAACATACAAATGATAGAAACACAGATCTTTCGCTTTGCGAAATTGACGATGCAATTGATATCAAAATTTGTCAATTTTTCAACTTCCAAAGCATTAAATTTTATTAAAAATATGTTAATATTAACATCCACTTGTATTAATGTGCAATGTTTGTTCGGTTCAGCCATGATTTAAGCGCTCCTTCGTAAGTTAAAGCCTTTTCTTTTACCTTAGGTACTTGTCTTCGCAACCGATGCTTTCTAAACAAAACTTTGTCTCTTAATTTCTCCATGGAGTCCCAGTGAAATGCACGCTTTATGATAGATACATTTTTCCTTTGATTGAACTCTTGATTCCATGTATCCAGTGTGTGACTTCTATTCAGCTTTGATGATTTAATGTAATTTATGGACTCTTTTACGAGAAATGTCAATATGAATACGTAAATGAGAAAAAATGCTATCGAAAAGAACTTAAAGATTTTAAATGTTAAGTTAATTTTTCGTTTAATTTCCAAAATTTTCATCACAACTTACAAGAAATCGTAGAAATAATTTGACCATATTTTATTTTTCAATAAATTTTTCTGTTTTACTCGCTTGAAGTGAAGAAGAAACTCTAAATTGTATTTGCACGCTTTTATATATATATTATATACTTACATTGTTGTCAGTTACGCTGCGATGCTTGAAAATGTTATGGTTTTTTAATACCGTTGATAACAAATTAACTAATTAGTTATGTGCTATCATAGCAGACTTTGCTCGGGATATAAGGAACACATAATTTCAACCCATTATAGTAGAGAGAGTTCGAAAATTGGTTTTGGTCATAACATAACAATCATTTCCAATAAGCAACAACTTAAATTTCAATTAAGGACATGGTAACAACTACCAAAATTTTGTTGATAGTTAACAAATATTTTAAAAATCTATCAACCAAAATATATTTGTTTAAAGGAAGATTGGTGCAAAAAACTTAAAAAATGGACGAAAATCGAACGCTTTTGACTCACAGTATCGCCACAAGTAATGACCAAAATCAATTTTTAATTTCACTTTATCGATTGGTGCAAAAAAAAAAAATTACAAAAATGTTCCAAAATCGGGCACTTTATGAAAGATTTTCGACTTTTTTACATCGATTTTGGTGAACATTCGCTAACATAAATAGAATGATATTGGGCATTTTTGGGATCCGCTAGCTAGCGCTGTTTGTGATGTCATTACTCTTTTTCGGCTATTCAATCAAAAATGTGACTGCCTGTGAAATTTGATATGTCAGGTTGTGACACACGATAGGGGTGGTCAAAAATGTTAAAAAACAGTGTTGGGTAATCAATTAATTTGCATTACATTTTCTTTAACATATTCTCCAATACGGATGCGTTAGATGATTTACTACTGTCGGCGATGCCATTCGAAATCTACCAGCTTTTTGTTAATCTCAGTTCAATGAATTCCAAAAAATTTGCTTTTATGGAAGACTTCTGCTTTATATTAAGGGAAAATATATCTCGTTATCGTCTCTCTTTGTTGAATTCAATATTAATGTATGAGACATTTTTAAAATTGCTTCAGTAGTGTCTGGCATAGCTCCCAACGCGTAAACAAACAAACAAACATACACCCGCTGACTATATTTTCATGCACTATCTGGTAAAAATACATTACAGTGTCTACTTTTTGTGTTGGGAATATCGAATTGTAAGTGCGCTATATGGGTACAAGAAAACCCTACAGAAAATAAAAGAGTCCATGCAAATTTGTAGAAAATATAGCAACAAAAAATCTGGAATTCAATAAAAACGATCGAAAAATTTAACTTTTCGCGAATGTACTGAACTTGGAGACAGAATGTACTTTCGAAGATCGAGAGAAATAATTTATCAATCCTTCCGGATAAAGTTAAAGGGTTTATGAAAAGAAATACTCAAGAATCAAAATTTATGAATAAAAAAACTTTTGAACACCTAAGTTAAAAAAGGTGTAGCCAAAATCGCAACAAAAAATCATTTTCATATTTGATTTCACTTTATCTTAATCTGAAGACTATACGATTCTCAACATATTTAAGTCAAATGCTATTTAGTTATTTTCTGTTGGGTACACGATTGAGTAATATATTATATAATATCGATTTTATTATGAATCGATATTTTAAAATATTGGTTTTTTACTCATCGGTTATTACACTAATCGGTTTTAAAAATGTATACGATAGCGGCAAAACAACATTTCTTCCACCAAGAACAGATTTGGTGTTTTTTATCAAGTGAATTTTCGCAAGATAGAAATATTACATTTACTTATTATTTGGTAATTATTACCAAATGTTTGATGGACTTAGTATCAATATCATAATATATGATTAATTCAATGATACATACAATGCGATTTGATGAAATGTGTGAAACTTATATCAAATATTTATTTAGCCTACATCAAATATATAATTTGTTAATTGTTATCATATCTTGATAAATATAAGTTAGTGGATTTATCTGCATACTTATTTATTTAACTAAATAAATTTTACTTTATTGCAAGCCAAATTTTAAAAGGGCGACGAATGCATGCACTTTGCTATTGTAAAAAGTGTCACGCCCACAATTCTGAGCCCTTAAAAATGTATAATACGTCTTTATTTAACCAAATGTAATCGTGATTAGTCTTGTAACCTTAACTTCGACAACTTCTTCAATGCACCATTGTAAGCATTTTTTTATTTTTGTGTGGATGGTTTACGCCCATTTACTAAGTCTTGGTTCAGTGCTGATTCACCAAATGCTTTCATATTCAATTTGACAACATTTATTTTAATTGTACTGCCACTATAGCTTTCTTAAGCTTTTTCTTGAATTGGAGGTGCCTAGCCCTGTTTTCTTCTTCAGCCCATTTTTTGGTAAGTGCTTTTTCGCAACATTTCTGGTGCTATATTTGGTTGAAATTTGACTGCATTATCTCAAAAAACACCTCATTCTGCATAGCGTAGAAAGTTTTTTTTAATCTAGAATTTCTGTTAAATTTAGTTGCATTAACTTTAGTAACTCTCTCAGTATAAAATTTCTAAATTCATCAAAAACAGTGCACTTGCCGACTTTACGTGCAGGCATAATTCTAAAGAGTTCTCAAATTTCAGGTAGCTTTTTAAATTTAAATAAACGAAATTTCTTTTTATTTTTATTTGAAATTGAAGTAAAATAATTCGGATTAATAACAAAAAAAATTTTCGTTCAAGTGACGCCCTGTGCTGCTGGTTAAACAGGCTGTCAATCTTTTACGAAAATTTTGAATCACTTTTTAGAATAACTAAAACTGCGGGATAAACATATAAATTGGATATTTAGAGAAATTTCATTCCTTCATTTTTATACCCTACACTCATCATATATTCACTTTATCAATCCGTTTGTCACGCATCATAGGGGGTTTAGAAGGTATGAAAAAATATTATTTATATCCTTGATCAGCGTCACCAACTGAGTCGATTTAACTATGTCCGTCTAAGTACCTGTCTGTTTTTGAGAATCACGATTATGACAAACCAAGCGAAATAATAAAATTAAATTCAGTACACAGGTTATAACTTCAACAAATTTCTTGAAATTGAAAATGGACGAAATTGGTTCACGAACACGCCTACTGCCTATACAAATGAAATATTTTAGATGCTGCATTCAGAAAGTTGTTGAAGTAATGTAACCGAACTCTTCACAAATGCTAAGAAAAACTTGAACAAACTCTAGACAAGATATTAGCTAATTTTTAGATGAGGGCGTGGCACCAACTTCACAAGCAAAAACTTTAAAAGGCTCTACTGAGAGAACTATTTAAGTTAATCGCACCAAATTTCATACAAATGCAAAAGCAATCTTTCTGTCTAGCATCCGATAAAATGTTAGTCAATTTTTACAAGAGAAGAGGGCATGTTACCGCCCATACGAGCATTAGCTTAACAACGCTACACAGAGAGAAACTTAAGTAAATGTTGCCAAATTCCAAGTGGGTACTTTGGTAAAACCAGCCAGCACGTAGTGTATTGAACGAAATACCCTTTTAATAAAAATTTAGGGCTTACATGCACTTTTACTTTTTGCGAATCCAAATATAACAAATTTACTAGTTCCGTATTTGAAACTGTTCTACGAGAAATTGCATTCTTGCTATAAGTGCACGGTATTTTTAACACATTTGTACACATTTACCTCAACAACCAGATTTGCTTTTGTGAAGGATACGGACATAAAATCAAGAATTAAATAGGATATGATAAAAAATGTTTGTTGGGGAAAAATGTTGTTCCCAACCCTGTAGCAATGTGGGGCTTAGAGGTTTTTAAGGTTTTTCAAGTTTTTCTTTTTTTTTTCAGATTAATTGTCACTGTAAGCTAGAAACTTTTGTAAACATAAAAATTCTTCATTTTTTTGAAACTTGTTTGGAAAAATCTGATATTTATGTTATCAAACCATTTGGCTCGTAAAAATTAAGAGGCAATTAAATTAATTTTGCTATGCGAATGGAAAATGTATCTATGCCAAACGTGTGCATATACATACATATGTACATTGTGCACACTCCTCGTATGTATTCCTCTGCACTACTTTCTAAACTGTTTATTACCTTTCTATTTGGTTGCTCCTATTTTGTTTTATGTTAGGAAAATTTTAATTTTAAGTTTGTGCGCTTGTCTTAGGAGGCACTGCAACTTCCACACTAATTATGTGCATTAGATGGAATGATTGGATAGACAAGTAATCATAGATAGACAGACAAATAGGCGCACCCCTTAGCAAGTGAAATGTACGCAGCAGTAGCAGCAACAGGTGTTAAGCTACTACTGTTACTTTAAATAATTTAATGGCTCATTGCTTATAGGTAGATGTGGCGCATGTGCAACATTTTGCTTTGGATATTTCTTACCATAATTATAATTTTGTGAAAAATATATTTAGTATTTTCATAAGTTTGTTGAACTTTACATGTGGTCTTAAATTTTATAATAAATTAGTACTTTAGTCGAAATTTTGATGCACAGGTGTTGCTTTTAACTTTTACTTACATTAGCAATGCAATGTTGGGCTATTAAAATATTTCCTTTCGAAATGACCAACTTACCTGGAAAGAAATGAAAAGAAAATAAAAATGTTAGTGTATATGATAACAAATAGAAAACATTTCGAAATGATTACAATTTCGGATGATTACACTATGCGACAAAATCTATATGTTTAACGATTTTATTCTATTAGAGATATATTGAATGTTTTTGGTAACAGGCGCACGTCAATGATTTGGACAAGTACCAAACAAATTTGTTCAAGAGAAACTGACACCACGCAACCTCATATTATTCAACTTAACTTTACAAATATGAATACGCTACACTCATTGTATATTCACTTTGTCATTCCGTTTGTAGCGCATAGAATAGGGCGTGGCAGGTATAAGAAAGTATATATATTCTTGAGTCGATTTGGCTATATCCGTCTATGTGTCTGTCTGATTGAATGAAACTCGTTACACAAACTACATCGTCAAACTAGGTTCTTTGGTTTAAAATTAGATTAAATTGATTCACGCCTACCGCCTATGAAAATATTTTTAAAGGTAATGAAACCAAATTTCGCAAAAATACTAAGGATTATTCGGAAAAGCTTTGGTACTAGTGGGCGTGGTGACTTCCAAACCAAAATTCACACACAAATACAAGAAATGTTTCGGCCAAGCATTAGATAAAAAGTTGGAGAACTTAAAAAAGAGCGTGTGGCACATTTTATGCAAGCATGAGCTTCCAAACGCTGCACAGAGAGTCTTTTAAGTAAATGTTACCAAATTCAATGTGAATGTGTTTAGTCAAACCAGACAACACATAGTGTGGTGCAAAAAATATTAATGGAATTTAAGATCGACGTGGACTTGTACGAGGGTGGTTTGATTTTTTCTGTAACATAGTCTACCATTATTTATTTTTAAATGATTCCACTAACAGCACCACAAAAATTATCAAACCCAATTAAAATTTTCTGCTGTCGCAGAACCCATATTCCTCAATTTCAAGGTCAGTAGCCGCACAAAAAATGAAGATGTAAAGTTGTAACTTAAAATTCAATTTTCTTAACTGACGCAAAAGTTAAGCGGCCAACAATAAAAACAACAAATAAAAAAACAACTGAAACTAGTTGAAAGCAGTTGAAAAGCATCATAGCGCTGATAGTGGCAGTAAATTGTATTCTTTGTGCCAGAAGTGTCGTTGAACTCTTTTTTTTTTTAATGATTATTTATGGAGGCTTTTCAGACATTGACATTATCGTATTTTATTATTTTATACCAGTTTATATGAATAAAATATTTTTGAATTAATAAATTATTTCTTACAGCTGTTGTTTATTTGTTACTATTTTTTAAAATAAAAAAAATGAGATGATTATTATTTTTATATAAATTTTTTTTACATATGAAAAGGATAATCTTGACTACTAAAAAGATTAAAATTGGCCGATGCTAAAAGTTATGTGGAGATGTTCTCGGGGCTTTCTTCCTAGACTTTCAAAAAAATCAGAAATATCAATCATTTTAATTTTTGATTTTGAAAAATATAGATCAAACTTTAAAGACTATGAAAAAATCTATCAAAAGCACTTGGACTAAGATTTTGCAGCTGAGGAAAGAAATTATCTACACAAAACAGAGGGTGTCAACCAAAGATCTCAAATTATCATCCCCTTACCTCAACCAGTTCTTCAAGAAGCAGAAAAATAATTTGGGCTATAATTATCTTACAATAAGACAATAATTGCCCGATTTTGAGATCAATCGGATGTGTTCGTATCTTAGAACTTCTGACATGAAATGCGTCATATCTCTATATATGAAGTGATAGTGTGGGTCTGTTTGTGATCGCGTAACTTCTGAACGACTGGAACGATAAATGTTTCATTTTGTCCTGAGATGCTTCCTAGCATAGTTTAGCTTGAAAAAAATGGGCGTTTACACGCCCCCCCTCCCCCCCCTATAAAATCACAATCAAATTCATCATATCTCATCGACTATTGACGCAGATGAATGAAACTTGTTATATATATAAAAGATAAAAGCAAAAGTAAGTTTGAATATAAACTAGTAAAGGTGTTATCTTCGGCCAGGCCGAAACTCACATACCCTACACTGCATTGAAAGTACTTTTTCAATAAATGTTAAAAAAATGTTGAAGAAGTTGAATAAGTCGAAAATAATGTAAAAAGGTTCAAAAATGTTGAAAAGCGTTAAAAAAAACTGAAAATATTGAAAATATATGAAAACCATTAAAGAAAGTTGAAAAAAATTGACAAAGTCGAAACATATAAAAAATGCTGAAAAATTGATGAAAAAGTCGAAAGAATAAAGAAAATGTCGAATGAAATTGATGTGGAAATGTAAAAGATTGGAAATGTCAAAAGAATATGGGGAATGTTGCCACGCCCACTTCCCCAGTTTCGCCCACTTTTGGTTCAATAAACAAACCAAACTTTAGCACAATAGCTTGTATCGTTTGCGATATGTGCCACAATTATTCCTAAAACTTAGGGCGGTGACACACCCACTGATGCAATCCAGTCCGATTTTGATCCAGAAATAGCTTTTTATAAACAAACCTCTTACACCAAATTTCTGTATCATTGATCACATATTTCGATAGTTATGCCACATAAAGTATTTTAATTGTATGGGAGCTGCCGCGCCCACTGTTGCTATTTCGCCAGATTGTGATTCATATGTACCTAATACCCAGTAAACCACTTACATCAAATTTCAGATCAATTGCTCCAAAAGTTTACTTAAAATAGCACTTACAGCTTTATTTTAATGATTTTAATGAGGTAGGTGACCCGCCCATTGATGGAATCTTGTCAAGTTTCATTTAATTCCAAGGCATATAATAACCGACACCTCTACACAAAATTTTATGAAGATTACTCTCATAGCACACTATCTATAGCATTAAACGTATTTCGCTTATATGGGAGGTGCCACACCCACCGGCACAGTTGTGCCAAAATTTTGCAAGTTTATCTGCCTTATTAAATTTCATAACGATTGCGTTGTTAGTTCTCTTTTTATAACGTTTATAAAAACTGTAGGCTGTGTCACGCCCTTAAATTTTTCAGTGTATTGACGTAGCTTGTATTGTTGACTACTTTCAGTGGTATCATCCCTAAAATTTAATTGAAAATCGTGTGTGCCAATTCGGAGTTATATGATATCCAATTTTTTAATTGCTAAGAAGTGCCATGCCCTTTTTTACAATTCCGCCCACTTTATGCGCAATTCAAGATTCATAAGATCTGTATTCGTGTACCGCATTTCATCACAATATCTTACACGAGCTATGGCGTTAAAAAAGTTAAAATTTAGGGCTGTGCCACGCCTCTTTAAGAGCCTTTGCAAACTTAAAACCTAGCCTAATCTTAATTTCGTTCTCAGCTTCACCAAATCACCAAGTTTCATCAAAATCGCAGCAACTTTTTTTCAAAATGAACTTGGGTATATTTACATAGAGTATGGGCGGAAGGCGTGGCTGTTAACCGATTCATATGCTAGCAGCTTGCAAGAAGGTGTGACCTGTGTGCCAAATTTCATTGAATTAGCTGGCTTAGTTTTCCCGTAAACTTGATTTCAACTGACAGACAGACAGACAGACAGACAGACAGACAGACAGACAGACAGACGGACAAACAGACAGACGGACACAGCTATATCGACTCAGGTGGTGGCGCTGATCAAGAATATATATACTTTTCCATACCTGCCACGCCCCCTTCTATGCGTTACAAACGGAATGACAAAGTGAATATACCCTCTGTGTAGGGTATAAAAATGGGTGGTGTCACACCTCCCATATACAGAAGCCGCAAAACGTTTCTCTGTCACATATAAGCTCGCGAACTACTTAACGAATTTTCATAATTCTATTTCAATACTTCTATGGTCTATAGAAGATTTTTGCCAAGTTTGATTTAGAAAAATAGGCGATGACACGCCCTTCAAAACCAAATTTATCATATCTCATCAAATGCTTGACGCAGATGAATGAACCTTGGTACACATGTTTCTAATGGTTTATGGAAGGTCCATAGCATAGTTTGGTTTAAAAAAATGGGTAATGCCACGACCCCCCCCCCTAATATAAAAGGAAAATCAAGTTCATCACATCCATGTATATTAAAAGTACGCCCAAAATTATTTTTCAATAAAAAATTGGTGGTACCACAGCCATCATATGATAAGCGAAATTTATGCGTCTGCCTCGCGAACTACTCACCATAGCTATTACTACGTTTATGTGACAGCTTAGGCCGTATTTACAAAGAACGCCATGACTGAGTACACTTTTCTAGCTGCCGTTTTTGCTTGCGACTTTATTGTGCGCTCACTTGAAGCGTGTGCAAACGTAAAAACAAAAGATGTCACTTTTCAAGTCTCATATTTGAATAAATTGCTTTATTTTCAAATTTCAATATAGGTACGAACATTAAGTTTGAATTGTCATTAACAATGTGCAATTTTAATTAGCAAACAGTTAAATTTTCTTGATTCAAATAATTGCAATTTTCTGCGCTTCTACTCTCTTGGCCTTTGGCGCGGCCGTTTTCCGGTGCCCTTGCCTATTCTCCAATCGCGCTAAAGACCTATTCTGTTCAGAATTTCTTATTCAGGGACTTTCACCAAATCAAACTCATTGCGCACCAAACCGGAAAGGTAGAACAACGTCTGCCGGCTAGTGTACATAAATATATCTTTAAATCAAATAGTGATACAGTAACTTTCAATAAAGAGTTTTAATGATAAGCCAATATTTGATTGTTATATCTAACATATCTTTTTGCTTTATCCACATATTGTCGTTTGCTAAATTAATTTTTATTTGATTTGAAATATAGTATAATATACAACCCTCTCGAAAGCAAATTTTCAATCCAACGAATAACCATCATATGCAAAAAAAAAAGTTCCTCTAAGTCTATTTCCCCCTAAAATTTGCCACTACCTCCCGAACCAATTTGGCAGTACCTTAAATCCGACTCTGGTGCTGATGTACTTGTGCTTTTCAGATATTAAAATAAACCTGTTACTTGTTCAAGACCACTCTAAATTGCTTTGGACAAAGATTAACTCAAGCGTGAATTTGCAAAAGAAAAAGTCAACTTTTCGCAAGGTCGTCCGATTGTTACAGCAAACGAATGTAATGACTACTACCATAAAAACGATTTCTATTAGAACAATTAAACAGACAGACACAACACTCAATAAACTTGCACTCGTTTAATTTCAAAGAGATTTTTTATTGTGCCAGAATTTCAGCATAGAACAAACTGTAGGTGAGAGCAGTTCAGGGGTTTTTAAACTTTTTTAAAATCATAGAATATGTCCCCTTTTGTTCTTTAAGTGAAAGTTTACTATCTCATGGTACTCTCCAGTGGTTCTTTTGTAGTTTTGATATGTGCCGATAAAGTGTTGTAATCTTCTTCGCTTCTTTTCGCTTAACGACATTTTAGTTCGATCCTTTATTGGGCCTGAGCTTAGTCCTTAATAATTTAGTGGATCTGTTAAGAGCTCCAGTCTGATCAGCGATTTTTGTAATTTCTCTTGCGATTCAATAAAAAATGATAATATGAAGTGACGGAAAATCCTAGCACGTGACACAACACTTTGTAGAACACTGAGCTAAGAAAGAGGTAAAATTTACATTAAGTCAATATCAAAATCTAATGCAGGCTGTCCACCCTCAAGGTCGTTGCTGCTGATGTTGATTGTAGACAGCGGTACGAGTGACTTCGACGTCAAACATTTAACTGTCAATTTATGTAAAATAAGCAGCCAGCAGCAACAGACGATTCGTCGCGACGCAATGCTACGCATTTGAAAAAAAAAATACCATTTAATTAATGTTACGGCAGCCGCTGCAACGCCTTTGCTGCCGCCACTTTGAAATCCATTTCAATGGGCGGTGTTGCTGCTAAAATTGCAAATTTTTCAAAATTCATTGCAATGATTTCGAAACGGCGCGACTTCAGTTTGTTTTTTTTTTTTTTGTTTTTGGTGATAAATGGTTTTCAACGATCTGTTGCACCATATAAATGGCATAAAAATGTTTTATCAATTGACTGAACAGTGGCAAAAAGTTGAGAAACACTTCTCAAATAATTTAAAAAGAAAAGAATTTTTTTTTCACAAAAAAATTAAAAGTTTCTAAAAAACACCAAAAAAAATTTCTCAAAAAAAAAAAGAGATGAAAGCTTCACGCAAAATAAATGGACTAAAAAATATAAAGAAAAATCCCCAAAAAATCTGCTTTGAAATGAATATCAGTTTTTCAATTTTCAAAATATATAAGGGTCATTCCATCTATAATGGGCCTATCATTACCCTCATGTTCTCTAATTAGGCTGAAACTTTTTTCAATGATTGCTCTATCATGTAGAAGATATAAAAAAATTAGATAAAATTTTTTTAACCAATATTATTGCTTAAAAAAAAAGTTTCAAATTGTGTTAAAAAAACTCGTAAGTAAAACAAAAAAATTCATTGATCCAAATTAGCTTTTATATTATTTTTAGGTAGTTGTGTACTAGTAGATGGCAAAAAAACTGCAAATCTGAATAAATGAAGGCCTGAACGGTTTCTATGTGGTAAAAAATAAAAAAATTGACCTTCCAAGAAAACATCACTTTCCCAAATACTCCATCATCGATATAATATAAAAACTAATTTGGATTGTGTTGGTTTGTTTATATTCATCAATGAATTTTTTTGTTTTACTTGCGAGTTTCAATGCTTGAAAAATGAAATAGGGTGAAAAAACATGGATAAAATTTTCAGAGATGATACTCCTATATGTTCTGAAAATTTTTAGCCTAAAAAATCTGAAATCGATGATGGAGTATTTGGGAAATTGATGTTTTCTTGAAAGGTCAATTTTTTTATTTTTTACCACATAGAAACCGTTCAGGCCTTCATTTATTCAGATTTGCAGTTTTTTTGTCATCTACTAGTACACAACTACCTAAAAATAATATAAAAGCTAATTTGGATTGTGTTGGTTTGTTTATATTCATCAATGAATTTTTTTGTTTTACTTACGAGTTTTTTTTAACACAATTTGAAACCTTTTTTTTAAGCAATAATATTGGTTAAAAAAATGTATCTAATTTTTTTATATCTTCTACATGATAGACCAATCGCTGAAAAAAGTTTCAGCCTAATTAGAAAACATGGGGGTAATGATAGGCCCATTATAGATGGAATGACCCATAAGTCAAAAAATTCCCATAAGCCATTTAAAAAATCTATGTTTTAATGACAAGTTTGCGTAAAAATGCCCACTTTGCATTTCATCACAGAGTCTTGCTGCATCTATGTCTGCTCTGCGAGTACAACGCATATCTAGAATATCGCAGTGCGCTAATTGCATACAATTAGCAAAATTTTTTAATTTATTTACTGTTGCTGCTACTTGCTGTGGCTCGTTGATGGCAACTAAAAAGCTTTTTGCCGTCTATTGCCGTCACTCTTGCAAGTATTTCTATGTTATGTCAATTGTTTTGACACGCATTCGCATTGGCGAAAATGGGGCGATGGGGTTGCGGCGATAACAAAAAAAAAAAACTGCATTTTCAGTGCAACTGTAGCAGCAACAATTCATTAATATTTTTATTTCATTTTTTATTTTAATTAAATGCTTGCGTAAAATGTAAAAAGAAATATTGTGCGTTACAAGTTCGTTGTTTAAATCTTTTGTTTGCTGTTAAAATTTATTGCCAATTTATTTGCTTATCTATCTCTTTATATTATGAATAGATTTTTATTAGAAAAAAAAATTTTTTTTTTGTGTTTCTATTTGATTAAAGAAATATTAAATGAGTTTGGTGGCCGTTCTTTAAAAGCTTATTATAATACAACATTTTTGCTGTAAGCAAAATGGCTTCAAAAAAGTAGATATTTGTCCACGTATTGGAGTGCCTTCAGAAATATATTTTTAAATAAACTTTTGCAAAGAAAGAAAGCCAATGCTGATTTCCAAGTGTCGCATAACATAATCACAATTTGGCTGCTACCATGTTACGAACACCAAAGACCTAATAAAATTTTGTTCAGTTTAATCTAAATGAATATTGAAAGTATGAAATCAAATTTCATTGACTTTTTTGTACTTTTGATATATATAGAATTCGACTGGCTTTTATCGATACTTTCCTTGTTATTGTTAGTAAGTCTTCATTTCTCGCACCGTATATTATTATTGTCTTTTGTCATGTTGATTCCAGATGAAAATATTATTCCAATATCATTGAGATTTGAATGTACAAAATAGTGCTTATTTTTCTGTGATTGATGACATATTTCTTAGCAATTAGTACAGTACTATCAGTACTTTCTTTCATCAAACCTAAGTGAATTGTCAACAGGTAACGCTTACGCTTACACTCTCGTTAGCGTAACATTTGAAACATTTAATAACCTTCCAACATTTTTTTAACCTAATGCGTCCATCTTTCCAAGAAATTTTCGTGCACTTTTTAGTTTAAATTTACGATACAACACCTATATCCGTAACAAATTTTATCGCCATTTACTCTTTTTTATTAAACTAAAGAGGGAAAAATCATTTCTTGCACTTTCTATAAAAGATCGTAGTGTGAAGTCATAAATTGTAATCATATTTATGAAAATGGCAAATAATAAAAATTTAAATTTAAATGCTAATTTTTACTACGATATATCAAAACCAAACTGTAATAAACTTTCTTGCAAAGTTGCTAAGTTTTCCGCATTTTCCAGCATATAATTTAATTATCACTCTATCTCTATAGTGACAGCACGTAGCACAAACTGACGAACTTAAAGATTTTTGTAAAAATAAAAAAAATGTTGATTTGCATGAACCCCTGATACGCAAAAGGCGTGGTTTTATAACAATAATTTATGGCTAGAAACAAAAGCAGCACTTTCCATATAAATTTTTGATTTTATGCTTAAATTTCTCTTGCAGTTTTTACATAAAAATCTTAATTTTCTTTAACCTTACACAAAAATTTATAGTGTGCTTGAAAGGAGCACGTAAGACAAACAGACAGACAAGCAAAAAACTACTAACTTCCTTGTCGTAGTGTTGCAGTTGTCGCTCACTGCAAATATTTTGGTGCCTTACTGCAAGTCTTTGGGTGGTTAATTTATGGCATTTCCTTATAATTTTACATTTTTATCAATAATTTTTTTTTTTGTTATTTAAGTTTTATTTTTAATTTGATCATGAGACGTCATGCATGATGAGTTGTGGTATCGAGCTGCTGACATTTTTTTGTTTTGTTTTGTTGCTTTCAAATAAAGCTAATAACACTTAGATATAATTAAAAAGAAGTTGAAAAAAAGTTTCCGAGAAATTTTTCCTCACCCATAAGCAAGAAAGTTATAAACGAAAGACTTGGGCAACGAACTTCCTGACAACCTATAACAAACTGCAGCGGCATGTTCGCTGCAAAAGAAAACCACAAAGGTCTAAGATTTTTTGCTTACAGTCAAATATCTTTTGACAAATTTTCAGTGAACTTGAGAGATAGAACAAATCAACGCTGCACCTTCTTATAGGTGTAATAAATCGATACTATTTATGGAAAATTGCTTGAATGGAAATGGTTTGTAACGCTTTGGCGAAAAATATATTAAACCGATTTTGATAATTTATTTTTTAAAATAACATATTTGTTCTAGGTAGGGGTACTGCATACTTATTTTCCTTTTTTTTTAAAGTAAAAAATTGATTCTTAGTATTAAGTTTTTGCAAAACCTCACACAAAATTTGTCGTTTGATTTTTCGTTGTTCATGCTTATGTTGCTTCTAGAACTCTGTGTTGTTATTGTTGTTTTTTTATATTGTTTTATAAATTTATATTTGACTACGAAGTTCATAAAACAAACTTTCTTTCAATTGTTTTTTTTTGCTACCTTTGAAGAGAGAAGATAGAATGAGATGTTAGAAAATTAATTTCATTATGAAAAATAAAACGGGCACTAGTTGTTTTATAAAAATAAAAATAAATTTAAATCGTATTAAGAAAAATTCAGTTTCGTTTGACTTTATAATATGAAAATTCCCATAATCTTAAATCATATAAAAGTTTTTTTTTATCCAATGCACATTGCAACTACGTTTGCCAATATAGCGTACTTTGTTACCATGTTAAGTTTCAAAGTAAAAATAAAAAAAATTTAAATATTTTGTACAAATCTTTCGTCACAGTTTATTGAACTTGAGCTGTGCGTCAAAAATGAAACATCAAAAATTATAAAAAAAAACATGAAAAGAAAACCAGCAGCAAATCAATCTAAAAATTAGGTTTAGGTTATCACCATGAGTTGAGCTCAAATTTTCAACACACATGGAATTTTTGATATTTTTGATGTTGTGCAACAATTAACGAAAAATCAATCAACTACTGCAGCAATTAATATCTCGGAGTGATGAGCTGTTGCGACTGCTTTTTTATAAATAAATTAAACTTGACCTTAACCACAAAAAATTCATTTTACAACATTTGGGTGCTATGATATGATGAGGCTGCATGAATTTTTTCTTTCTCAAAAGGTGCGTCTTTAAATTAACAGATGATTCAATTTCATACCTTAAGTTTATTTGAAAATTAAGTTTTTTTTTCATAAGAAAACTCTATAGAGCTAATTGCAGCGTACAGCTGCCGTATGGTGATTGGCTCACCTCTTATGTGAGCGGTTTTACTTAGACGAAATTCTTTCAGAAATATTGATTTTATGCGATTCATGTATACAGTAGATGTTCAAAATAATGTATAACGATATAACGAATTTCAATTTTAATGAATAAGAGCTCAAATTTTTACATTGATGTCTCTAAATTGCGAACGCCAAAAATTTTTTTTATTCTAAATAGCGAACACTATATTTAATTCAACAAGTTATCTTGTTTCTTTTTGCTTGGAATACTATAACTATTTTCTAACGTCAGACTTTCGACTCTTTTTTTTGGGGTCGTTTTTGTATACTTTTTCAGTACTACAAAATTGAAATTGTTGGGTTGAAATCATGCCGTTTCAATGCAAATGCCTTACGTTAAGTGACAAAATTCAAAAATATTTGAAGATGGTAAGAAATGAACGTCAGTAAAAGTGATCGCTAGTAAATATGGCGTAAATAAAAGCAAATTTCTTAAGTAAAGAAATACTTCGATAAAACGAATTTTTTGATATTCCAACCGACTCGTGCATTAATTAGTTCGTTATATTGGACGTCTACTGTATGCAGGTTGGCTTGTAGTCAGAGAGCTTAGAGTCGACAGTATTTGAAAAGTGCCCTTTTTTCTAAATTAAAAATCTTAATTAAAATAAAACGCCAACAAATTTTTGACTTCAATGGACTTTTCAACATTTTTTGAACAATTTTTGATTTTCTCAATATTTTGTGAATATATCAACATCTGTCGGTCTGAAAAGCCTTAGTTTATTTGTTTTTGTTGACTGAAGATTTCACTCATTAGTAAAGACTGATATTCCTGTTAATTTAGCAGTTCTTTAGTGACCTATTGTTAAAAATTCTCATTAGTTTCTTTGTGCTTATAGCTGCTAAAATGTCAATTTGGTGAAAAGCTATGACACTTTCAAATCTGGTTGGATAAGGTTACTTAGGTTTAATTATTAAATTTAGATAATAAGTTTTTTGTATAGAGAAAATTTTCAAATTTAAATATTTACAGATCACCTAAGGCCGACGACAGTGCTTTTCTTATTAAGATGTACGGGAGCATAAAATTTTGTGTAAAATGCGGAAATCAGTGGCAAGCTTTCCGATACAAGGTATAGCTAATATTTATATTATGTATAATTTATTTTTCTTCAAAAATTAATGTCTCCAACTCAATTGTCTTCTAAGTTAGAGGCTATTAAAGCCCTTATTTAGTCAAAAATCAGCATTAACTGATTTATATAGTATAGCGAAACGGCGGATATAATCGGAAACAATGCATTTTAATGAACATTTTCAAGAAAATTGAGTTCCCTTAAAATACTCTCAAGAAGTTATAGGCTTAAGCCTTTACAAGAAGGTTGAATATTATGTAAGGATTTTCACTCATAATGAAGTGCATAGATTTTTCGTGTTGGTGATATTTGCAGGGAAAAAAATATTTTCGTAGCATAAATGCTTTTATTTTTAAAAAACGTTTACTGTAACAATGTTTCAACAAATAGTTAAATATTCATACAAAATATACAGATTCTTTACATTCACCCGGGATGTCTTAAGCAGCACTAAGACTTGCTCCCACAAAGCTCATTCTGTAAAATATGATCTACTCAAAAATTACATAAAAAGTTGAAATTTGAAACTCAAAACTAAGATTTTGGAAAAGGTACGGGGTGTTCTATCTAACGTTTGTTATTAGAGCTAATGATTTTTTAAGAGTGGCAGCTCTACTGTCATTGGTATTATGACTGAAAGTTAGTCTTATAGCTCCTGTTAAGGAAATAGGTCGATATTTTTCGTTTTCAGTTAACTAATTATGCAACGCTTGCAAGAAATTGAGCATTTTTACTGAAAAATAATTTTTACTGAAGAAGTTCATTTTCACCACGGTGCTTATTTACGTAAGCATAATTGTCGCATCTGGGGCACAGAGTAATTGCTTGGTGTGGTTTCTGGATCGGCGGTATCATTAGGCCAATTTTCTTCGAAGATCCGTTACAGTGAATGGTGATTGCTAATACGCAATGCTAACAGATTATTTGTGGCCTTAGTGGGTTTTCAACAATCGGCCTTTTACGTGGCAAGTTTGATAATCGCGTTATTGACTACTTTGGTGATCTGCATTTCCGACTGTGCAGCTACGACTTGAATGCCTTACGCTAACCGTGCAGCAATGATTAAGGTTCCTAAGGATTTAATAGTTAAATATGGCTTTTTACAGCCGAAAATTGGGTTCATCGTATTGGCTACTGCTAGGTCAGCCGAGGAAGTCATTTGAACGAAATAGTGTTTCATAATTAATCGGATGAATTATTCTTTAAAAAAAAATGTATTCGGTTTTTTTTATATTATAGAAAAATCAAATTCCAAATTATAAATGGTTCACCCTATATTGTTGCACTGTCTGGAAAAAGATTATCAGCTACAAACCACTTAAAAAGAAACGAGAGCTGATGCACAGAATGCAGAGCCAGGGTAAGAGTTAAAAAAAAAATTCCATAAAGGAAAAGAAAAATCAGCATTAAAAGTACCAAGTCAAAGAAATTGCAGAGTGACAAAAACGGAAAACTTTTACAAGAAAAAACAACACTAGAAGATGTACCGTTGAAGCTGTGTCTTAGCCAGGGCCGCCAACAAGTGCCGGAGGGAAATTATGTTGTAATTTCTTTATTTTGAAAAAAGCAACACTGGAAAGCTATGTGAACCAAACGCGACGTTACTATCGCTCGTATCTAGTTTTGAAGCTATGGCTATCTAAAAATTCTGGTAAAGTCTACACTGCTTTATCAAAAGCCCAATATATTAGAAACCTCTGCACCGATTCGAAAAGCGTAGAGATAATTTATGAAACACTATAAATTCTTCAATAAAATTCAATACTTTTTGAGCTATATGCATTAAGCATGTAATTCTCTTTGACTGACAACATTTTTTATTGGAAACTGAGCAGTTTTCATTAAATTTTTTCACCATTTTTTCATTATAATTTTTATTTCATATGATCAATTTGGTGTACTGAATGGTGTACTGAAATAAAGCTCTCGCGAAGTTTGAAACCCCGATAAAAGTAATTGTAAGTCCTTTGCTTGAATTCAAAATATGAAGGTATATAACTTAGGTGAAATGTTTAACAATTGACTTCAATATTAAATAAGTATAAATATAGTAAATATTTTTGAAAAGAACTAAAAAATTTTATCTTAAAAACATATTCTTATAATTAAAGTTAGAAGGGGGCCAGTATCCATAATATTGGCACCATAATAACGTTGGTGGTCACCAATAAAAAAAAAAAGAAAAATATTGCTGGTGGATTGTCAGCTAAAATTCATGTCACTACCGCTTGCGGTGACAGGCATATGTACGCATGCGCACATTCATCAAATATCGCCTTAAGCGCAACTGCAAAACAATCAGCAGTCTGTCAATATAATGACCAGCAGTCAGTCACTAAGTCAGCCTGTCAGTCAGTCAGCAGCAAGCCATAGTAACCATTGACTGACCGAACGACCAATTAACTAGGCAAACGAACGAACGATCATTTAATGCAAGTAATCAACAAACCAGCAAATCATTGCGCGCACTGTTTCCTCACTTTCACTCACAAAATTCATAATTTTTCTTTGCGTTGCATTGCGTTATGTTGACTGTGGCGTTGCCATCTTTTTTTGTATGAAATTTCCCGCTCGATTAGCCAAAAATAGCGCAAACAGCAAACAACCACCAGCGTAAAGCCACTCAACGCAACTTTTAAGTTTAATGAAATTTTTGTCGCGCGATCAATGTTTGTTTACACACTCGCGTAGCAACGTGCGCGTTTGTTTACGTCATTCATTGCGTTACAAGCGCACGCACACTTAGAGCAACAAAGGCGTAGATGGAAGGGAAGTTTGAGCGCAAGATTTTTAATTTGTTTTTTGTTGGAAAGACTGCGAACAGGAGGTACCATGCCTCTTACAGGAAAATACGTTTTCACGGCTCAGCTAATGGACTGATTTTGATAAAAGTTGATTTGGAGATGGATTGAGTCCTTAGAAAGGTTATTAAAAACTTTTAGTTCCTTAAGCGGGCGTGGCATCGTCCTTAATACGAAAACACGCTGTTACGGCTGAGTCACTACGCCAAGTTTTATGGAATTTGGTATGGAGATAGATTTAATCCTGAGCAAAAATATTTGCTTCAAGTTGGCGATGGCACGCCCCTAACAATTGAACTCTAAGGAAGGGGTAAAAGCAGCCATAGGGTAACAGGGCATCATATTTTTTTTTGGAGGCGATGACAAATTTATCTTCACTGATAAGGATGACGACAAGAATATATATTCTTTAACTTTATGAACAGTCATTACAAAATTTGGTATGATGATGTAAGTTACGATAAGCTTTTACTGGATCAAGAGTGGTAGGATTGCATCAATAGGGCGTAACACTTCCCAAATAATTAAAACGTTTTAGGCAATATATTGAACTTTGAGAAGTTGCTTTGTATTTGGTTGCTCTGAACGAAAAAGTTTAAGAATTTCAGAAGTTAGCTATCATCTTGAAAATTGACACTTTCGCACGTATGAAAAGAAAAATATCAATAAAAATGAACCCAAACAGTTTCACAACGGGTAAGAGTACATACGAAATGGCGTGCATCAAATGCTAACGTAAAAGCAAAACAGCTTTGTAATTCCAAACTAAAAAGCGAGAAGCTCGTGTTCAAGTTATTCAACGAGATCAGAATTGTCAAATAAAAATGTCACTGAATTTCAGAATTGTACGAGAATATTCGAGTGTTTTGTATAATCCAGCATCAGTGGTCGAAACTGAACGTTTTAACTTTTTGCAAGGGAAGATTCTTGGAATTAAGTTTTATAATAAATTGAACTATTTTAAAAAACAAAAGTACAAATCGCCTAATAAATATTTTGCAAGTAATATCTAAGATTCTTGCTATTATTTTCTAACGAAAATCGATCAAATTTTGAAAGGCTCTTGAGTGTAAGTAAGAGAATAATCTCAAGTCGTAATCTGTTAAAACAATAACATAAAAAATAAAAACCATAATATTAAAATTCAAAAATTTCTCACTTTTTTCTGACATAATTTTTCGAATAAACCCCTTTTTGACCCATGTCACCACTAAACCATGTCATCACACCGTCATAGTGAGCAGCAGTAGCAGCAACAGCTCTGATGTTGACGCCACCAATGCTGTGAAAACAAATCGTTGCTATGTGCTGTCCATCATTTTGTTGATGATGACGCTTCTGTTAAACGCGTTGTTGTTGAGCTACCTACATACATACTTACATGGAATTTTTTTTTTATAAAAAAGAAAACCTTTCTTTTTTTGCTGCTAATTTATTATGTAATAACTACAAAGCTCATCACAGTTGTTTTGATTTTAGTTTGCCATTTTTGACTTTGTTGTTTTTTGTCATTATTACTATTGATACCACTTTTGTAGATAGAAGAAAATAGTTACGCGGAATTCAAATGAAATTGCAAAAAAAAAATTTTTACTTTTGTGTCAATTAATTGCAAATTTAAGCCATTATTGTAAGCGTCTTGTTATTTTTCTGATGATTGTTGCTTCAAAAAAAAAAACATATGATTTATTCAATTTTATTATTATAAACTTTATATGATTTATTATTTTATAAAAAAGCAATCCGTATGCTCAATATTACGTATTAATGTATATTGAAAACGAAAGACTTAAGCAACGCACTTGCTCTCAAGTAAAGGAAATCTGATTGATTGCGTGCAATTTCTTTATATTGAAGACATTGATTTGGCAATGGTTTTTATTTGTTTGTCATTAAAAATAAGTATTATTTTTATTGAAATAGATTAAAGATTTACTTAGTTATTTAATTTTATAACAAAGGCATTTAATTATTTGCACAGAAGTCAGCAAAATTTAAATTGTAAGTCAATTTTAATTTCTTATCTTTTTTTCGCAACTACTAGGTTGCAGAAAAGACTTAAACTTTGAAACAAAATTACAACTGAACATAATTGAGCTCATTTCAGGTTATAAACAAAATTATCTCATATACAAAAACGCTTAAAAACGTGAATATAAATATTGCTCAAAATGTTGGGAAATATGGAAAAATTTTTTTTAAAGATTTCGCTTTAGCGATAAGAAAATATGATATTTTCCTAATAAATTTTTGTGCATTTTTCTTTAAAGAAATCCTTTTTGTGCATTTTGTAAAATGCACAATAAATTTTGAATGACAGTATGAAGCCTTCTTTATTGGTATCAAATTTGTGGCCAGTTTTCATTATAAAATGCAGTGGTATCTTAAATGCGCACTCTGACAGTGATGTCTAGTTGATGCCTTGTGTTGAATTAAACTGTTGGAAACTTGTGCCCTTCATTTGGATTGGGGTAATCCGATAATAATGAGGTCGTGCGATAATTGTTACAGTTTTGGAAACCTCTTTAGCATAACTTTTAAACTTGTCCAAGTAATATTTTGCCAACATATAACTTTTGTTTTGTGCGTCTAATGCAAAAAATACTTTTGTCTTTGTAGCATCAAAAAAAGCATTGAAGTGGGGTGTTCACTTACGTCTTTTACATTATTTTGTTGCTGTTATTGTTGTCTTACTCTAGCCAAATGTTAGGATTCTGGTTCTTTGTAGCTCGCTAAATGTTTTTTGAAAATTCTTACAATTAAGACTATACATGATGTCAACAGCTCCACGTCTTAAATGAACAAATGAATTAAATTAATTAAGTTAAAACACAACTGATTATAATTTTTCAAGTGGATAGTGCTTGCTCTATTTGTATAATTTATTGCAGAAACATGTTGCAAATCATAAATATCATTAAAATTAAAATTGGCATTTGGTGTTCCATTATTTGATTGCAAAATTAAGATTACATATTTATTTATATGAATTTGCTTCAGTGCAAAAAAAAAACATTTTTATTAAAGTCAGTAAATTATTTTTTAGAACTCATAGCTTGTTGAAATTAAATTCTTTTGGAAAAATTTTTGTATGCACTAAGAAGTATATCATGCATAACATAGGCTAAAAAATGTCCTTAACATAGGTTGAAAAATGTCCTTAAATATCATTTTGCTTTGTTTTCAAATATAATAATAGTGCCAAATTTTATGTAAGTAAGTACAAATTAAGAGAACTTTTCTTTTCAGAACACTCTGCTTTTCACATTACGGTACACTCTCGATTATATTTACGTTTAGTTATATGGACTTAGGTTATTATTTTTTATTAAATAAAAAAAATCAAATTGTATTATTTGTCCTTAAAATTGAGTAAGCCTTAACCTTGGTTATATATACAACAACATTAATTAGGTCATATAGTCGAGAGTGTACTGTACTTACTTTGTTTCCACGCGCACAATAACCTCAAAATAAATATTCACAACACCAGAGATATGGAAGGCCAACTTGTAATAACCCAAGGGTGATAAACTTGGCATATTATCTGTTTCAGCAACACAATTGTTGAATTCATATCGTCCTTTTTTCCATGGTGGTATCCATGTGCCATTGAATTTGGGTAGTGAAGGGGCACATGTATCTGCAAATGGCATTAAATACTGCTTATACAGCGTATTCATGATAACACCTAGCTTAGTCTTTGGTATGTTCATTGGATAAGCTTGATAATTTCGATTTCCCCATGGACTGCGATATATTTTCAATTCAAAGAAAAAATCATCACCAATATCTGTTCTAATATCAGCATAACCGTAGAGACCAATTCCGCCATGTTCATTACGTCTTGATACAACTGAAGATTCATAAAGGTCATCATTGGATGAGTTAACAAAACTACTAATGACGGTATACTCCCAATTTTGCTGTGGGCATAATAAATTATTAAATATTTCAATAGAGAATGGAATCCTTTTCTTACCTTAGTACCAGAGCCTGTAGAAATTAGCTGTGTTAGCTGCGATAAAGTTAGAATAAGCACAAACAACAGCATTTTTTGATAGAATGTTTTTTAAACTTCAGATTTTATAAAAACAGTGAGCATTTATAGGAAAATTGGTGATAATTTCATGATCTCAATGAAGTGTTACTTTGTGTGTTTTACAAGCAATTAAATCTAATTGCTTTCATGTTGCTTATTTACATGATAAATAATATTTATAACAAAATAAATGTTACATTTAGGAAAATATCGCGTTTCTAAAATGATGATTGTTCTAAATTGATAAAATGTTTTTTGTGTAGTAGATGTGAAACATCGTAAAAAAACAGATGACAACAAGCAGTAATGATATGAAATATGTTGAAAATATTGAAAAACATTGAAACAAAAGAAATAGACTATAGATAGAACATAAACTTTTTTAACATCAGCCAGAAAAGATGTTGAGACGTGTTTGAGCATTTCTCTTGGAATGAAATATCCAATGTACTATAGTTTTTCTAAAAATATTCTCTTCCATTTAATTTTTGAGAGGTTTGCTTGGAAAGTAATAAAAATTAATTCAAACAATAATGCTTAGTCCATTATTTCAAAAACAATTGTGGTTCGGGGAAATGATGATATCATTTGCAACGCTGTCACATCATCATTTCCTCTGGTTTGATTCCTTTATTAAATTATTCCTTTCGGTTAGTAATATGATGATGTAAAATTCAGCTGCTTTAGCAGTGGTGGATGTAGTTGTGAGAGCCCGATATAAAAAATTTTAATCAGTTACTCTGAAAGTTAGCCACAAGTAAAAAAATATATTGAAACCAATATTGTAGAGGAGATAAAAGCATAGAGATTACATACCTGAAAAATATCTATACGGCATGATTTGACCTACTTACTTTTCACCATTTTAAATTTTCGAATAAATACTCTAATTTTGAACGGAAGTAGCTATTTTTGACGAAAAACCGATTTTCAGATTTTATTTTAACTTTTTCATTAAAAGCCACATTTTTTCGAAAATGTCGAACTATGAAAGGTGGGTCAGATCTTGTATACCGAGCTTTTTCGGGCATGAAATCTATGTGTTTTCATCTCCTCCACAACATTAGTCTTTTTTACTTGTAGCTTACTTTCCGAGATATTCGCCCCACAATCTCCACCATCAACCAGTGCCAGTTATCCCATAACCAAACATGGGCGCAACAGTACATGTAGGTGTGGAGTCTCCCATACAAGCAAAAAATGTTAAATGTTATACTTAGTGCACTATGGGAGCAATCCTAATAAAATTTGATGCAGAGACTTAAGTTACCATTGTCTTTAAAATCAAATGGATTTCGACGGGATTACATCAATGGGCGTGACACCCTCCATACAACGATTAATGATATATTTAGTAAACTAAACGAGTGATTCTAATAAGCTTTGGTATAGAGATGTTGGTTACCATGTATTTCTATTAAATAAATTTCGACGAGATTGTATCAGTGGACGTGACACCCTCCATGCTAACAAAAATTTTTGAACGTGACATTTTTTAATTTTTCTAAGTGTATTTTGACTGTTTTAACTTATTTCAACATTTTGCCAATTTCTTTTCGACTTTTTCAACCAACCGAATTTACCAGAAATTTTCAACATTTCAACTTGACTTTTTCAACATGTTTCAATTTTATTCGAGATTTTCAACCTTTTTGGACTTTTTGAACATTTTCCATATTTTATCCGTTGTCTGCCATTTTCAACTTTTTCAATCTCATTTAACATTTTTCACCTCTATCAATTTTTTCGTATTTTTTATCCTCCTTCAATTAATCCTTTCTTAAGTTTTTATGGTTTTTCAACCTTTTTAATAAATGTTTGACCTTTTCAGTATTTTCTATATGTTTGGACATTTAATCCTTTTCATTTTTCGCCATTAGTTTTATATTTATTCAGTGATTTTAAGCAATGTATTTCAACTTCATTCATCTTCAATCAACTTATTTTAACATTTTTCATATTAAGCCTCTTTCAACTTTTTTCCACCTGTTCCATATTTTTTTCGACTTTTTCAACCTCTTTCAATTTTTTTCAACCTCGTCCAACTTTTTTAAAAAATTTCGAATTCGTTTGAGTTTTTCCACCACTTTCAACTTTTTTCAACATTTCCATATCTTTTCGACCTGTTCAAGTTCCTTCAATTTATCTCGACTTTTTGAACCTCTTTAACTGTTTCAACATTTGTCAACCTCTTTCAAGTTATTTAAATTGTACCTTGTTTTAAAATTTGTTCAACCTCTTTCAACTTTTTTCAACCATATCCATTTTTTTCGACTTGTCCAACATTTTTCGGCTTTTTCAGTCCTTTTGAACATTTTCTATACTTTTTTGACTTTCTTAACCTCTTTCGATATTTTTTTCAACTTATTCGATGTATTCAACTTCTTTCAATTTTTTCAATATTCTTCATATTCTTGGTACTCATTGAATTTTATTAAACTTGTTTCAACATTTTGCATAACTTATCGACTTTAATAATCATCGACCTAAAAATATCGACATAACAACCAATCTATGGTCGGTCTTCTGGTACTTTTAATTATTTGCCTCACTTAAACTATCAATTAAAAAAAAAATTAAGTGGGAGGGAATGACTATGGAAAATGCAACGCTACCCTCCTGATATTCCATATCACTCCATAGGTCTAACAACATTTCTGAAAATATTAATTTCTACATATTCTACAGAAATTTCAGCAAATAACTTCAGTGTAAGGAAAAAAGATTTTTATTGAAGTCAACAAATTGTTTACTAGAACTCTTAGTTTTTGATATATAAATCTGTTTTGGAAACTTTTGCATGCACTAAGAAGAATATTACATTAGTTAAGCAAACAATGTCTTTAAATTTTATGCCATTTTGCTTCATTGCTGTTTCGACAGCACAATTGTACGATTCATACTGTCTTTGGCATCAAATACTTGTTCATGTGTTCATGAACACACTCATCTTATTTCTTGTGTGGTTCATTGGATAAGCTTGATAAATTCGATTTCCCCTTGCACTGCGTAACATTTTCATTTCAAGGAAAAAATTATCACCAACATCTCGTTATGTTTTACTAAAAGTGAACCTTTAAAAAGGTACTCATTGGATGAGTTCATATCAATACTAAGAACGGTGTACGAGAACTCCCAATTTTTCTGTGGACATATTAAATAATTAAAAATTTCAATAGAGAATTGAATTCATTTCTTAGCTTAGTACCAGAACCTGTAGAAATTTAGATGTGTTTGCAGCGATAAAGTTACAATAAGCACAAATATCAGCCTTATTTTAAAAAAAATGTTTTTCAACTTCAATTTTTATAAAAACAGTGAGCATTTATAGAAAAATTAGTGATAATTTAATGAACTGTGTTATTTTGTGTGTTTTACAAGCAATTAGATCTTATTGCTTTCGTGTTGTTTATATCCACTTTATGAAAAAAAACAATAGCATAAAATGAATGTTTCATTTAGGAAAACGTTGCGTTTCAAAAGGCAATAATATAATTTTTTGAAATTAATAAAATGTTTTTGAGCTTACTGCTCAATATAGTAGATGTGACACATCGTAAAAAAGAGAGTTGAGTATAAGCAGTCACGGCATTACACTTAGCAATAGAGCGTTATGCTAATATAGCAAACATTTAAAATATTGAATGGAAAATTCGAAAAATGTTGAAAAGCAATGAAAATATTAGAAAATTTGAAGATTTTGATAAATTCGAGTATATTGAAAAAGTCGAAAAAAAAGCAAGAGAGCTTGTCAGTAAAGTTGCTTACACAACGAAAAATGCCAAAACCATAGCATTGTCTCTTCAAACAAAAGACTTAGCCAACGAACTCGTGTAAGTTTTACTGCACTTATCCGCAGTAAAAAATTGGTAAAAAATAATAATTTTTTTACCAATTTTAAATAATTTTTTTTCTTTTTTTTAAATGAGATTTAATTTTGACCAACAAACTTGAACTTGAATGTCAAATTTTAGCATCATCATCAAAGTCGTCGTTAGCGCTTAACAAAAAACCCAATAAATCTTAATTTTCTGGACAGCTCCGTATCGCGTTGCTGCCTTCCATGGCAAAAATTTATCAGCGTTATACTGAAAAACAAATAAAATTAACTGCAATCGAAATGCGCGGCAAAGTAGCCCCAACCAACCACTAGGTAGTTGGTCTGTGATAACAAGAAAAAACAAAAGATGTAAAAAGCACAGCGCACGAATATTAACAATAGAAAGACAGCAAGGGAGTTAGCGAACAAAACAACTTTTTAAGAAAACTATCAACAACAAAATTATAATGAAATAAAACAAAAAAATAACGCAATTAATCAGGGCGTAACAGTAACTTTGCAAATTTGACCTTGGCTGGCATTACAAATGTAAACTTTTTATTATTGTTATTTTTATTTTATTAAAACAAAGGAATTACAATAATAAACCAAATAGTAGATTTTACAAAATGAGCTGCAAACATAAATCGCTTAAGTGGGCCTTAAATGCTGCGAGCGGTGGTTGGTCTATAATTAAAAGTTGGCGTCTGAGTTTCTGTCAACATATGTGTACATACTTAACTTATGCTGAGAGTTTCAAATGTTAGAGTTGTTGTTATATTTAGCTCATTATTTTTTGTTAAAACGTATACCTTTATAAGTATGTGTATTATCTATGCATGTATGTACTAAACTTAGCGTTATGTTTCTGTTTTTAAGACAGCCATCGATACATCGTTCATATTAATTTCAGTTTGTTACAAATGGATGAAAATATCGAAACATAAAAATTAAATATTACATCAGAACAAAGATATGAAGACTTGAAATTTGTTAACCACGTCGTATGATTAATATTTGGTTAAAATCATATAAATAGTTACTTTCCATTTCTAGCATTTGCATGAAAATTTGGGTGTATTACCTTTAAAATCTATTACAGTAGTACGATTTTTAGTTTTTACTCATACCACGCCCACTTGTCAAAAGTGCTCAATTTATGCCAGTCTTCGTGGTATATACGTGAAGTTTTTTTACATCAGCTCAAATAACTCTGTCAGCGGTGCGCTCTGGAAATAACACAACGAAATAACTTTCTTCAAATAGTATCTGTCCTTCACCACTTACAGCGTTGATTTGTAACTTTTATGGAACTAAAAGTATTCGTCCCTAGAGCACACCGTTTTTTGGTTTTGGATACTTAAAAATATCATATTATGTCATTTTAGGCAACTGATATAAAAATTTCAACATCAATTTCTTCGCTTACATTGTATTATATAGAAATACCTTTCAAATGAGCTAACATAAATAAATGCTTTAAGTCAAGAGCATCATAAGTATATCCTTAAAATCGCTCGGAGGTTTTTGTTTTAAAAATGAACTCACGATTCCTTGAACGGTATCTGAATGGACTTCTCATTTAAAGAAATTCTGAGAAAAAACAAAGACAAATATTTAGTCCTTATTAAGAAAGGGGATTAAAGACGAAATTCAGAGAATTTTCTCAGTGAGATCTTGCCGCAAGAATATTCTCAATGTCCTCTGACATCTGATGCCTCCTTTTAACCGACTACACCTGCCCGACACTCAACTTCGAGAAAAACCTCAGTTTCCATAGAAAGTTCAATGAGAGCAGCGCACTATGTATCTCAATATTAAATCTACTATATACACCGAAGTGTCAAAGAGAGACTGCGGTGATATATTTAAAAGGCCAAGCAATTTTTAAATTTTTTTGGATATCTAACTCAGCTAGGGCTTTCCAAGCACTCACCTTTGCTATTCTAGAAGCCTACAGCTTAGTGATCAATTCTAATATATTGTGGAAAAGCTACCAATCTCTGAACTTGGAGATGATAGATTCTAAATCAGTAGAGAACGTAAAAACTAACTAGCTAGGCTGGGTTGTCACCCAACATAGATATAACTCTCATAGAAAGCTAAAGAATTAACAAGACAGGGTTCCTCTCTTGACGACCGAATTTGTAGTTAAAAGAAGGTCTTCTTCAATTTTTAATTTTCAGAGGCAGCAAAAAACTAAAAGACCCCAAAAACTTAAAAAACATCCACAATAATATGGCCATTCCATAACAATTCAAAAACTATTGACCTAAGAGCCGCAGTGAAATGGCGAAACTTACCACGACTTGCATTTTTGTGCTGCAGTTGTTGATTGTTAGCGAGAAAAATTCTTTAGCGCATTTTTTTTTTCTTTAACTGTCAGGCCCTTGCCAAACTTAGGTTTAGATATTTAGGACAAGCTTTTTTCAAAAACTTCAGCAAATTGGCCGAAAATTAATTCGAATCGCTGCTAAGCTACCACAACAACACTAGCTGTATGTAGCTTTAGTCGTTGCCAAAGCTTTTTCAATAACTTTCTCTAACCGTTTTCTGTGGTCAAGTATGTGGCATTAAAACGGCACAACTAGTGCTGCTTAAAGCTTCTATTCTACTTAGTTGTTACCTAAGCCCGCCAATAGTTGATGATCTTAATGTTAGGAACTTCGTATAAAAATAGTTTAACTGTTTCTTATTGAAAAAACTCATTTCAACCTGACAGCAAAACATTAATATCCAAATGTGAAACTAATAATTAAATACTGAGACTGTCCCGGGAAATATCGTGACCGTAATTATACTAAATGAGCTGCCACTGTAATTTAATCTCCCGCAAAGACCCGTGAAATTGCTATAGATCGAAAAAGTACCGATTTTTGTGTATACTTAAGGTTTGAAAATATAATGAAGAAACCAAGCATGCTTTACAAAAAACGCAGTAAAGCCTTACGTCGGACAATTCAGTCTAGAAAACTAAGTTTCTTAAAAAGTGAAATGTTTATGACATTTTGAAACACAATTTCATTGATAAAAAAAAGCCATAACTGCAAACTAATTGAAAATAATTTCTCAATTAAGAAATTATAAACAAAAAAAAAGCCAGTTAAGAACAATTTCATTTAAAATTTAACAAACGAAAGACTTAAGCCACAAACGTTATGTATTTCAACGACGAAATCTCTTTTCTAAGATTTATGATAAGTAAAATGTGATTTATTGATGCTAACAAAAGCATCAAAAAAAGAAACAAAAATAATTTCGAAAAAATTACTATTTACGTATTTTCTCTTTCTTTTCTTTTGTATGGCTAATTTTGCATTCGCCACTACTACTACATGCACACAATTCAATGAATTTCAACTAATTACTTGGCATTTTCTTCTTTCACTTATTTCTCCATTATATTGCAAACAAAAAGCAAAGGGGAAAACAAACAATTTATTATAAATAATTACCGTAGCCATATAACTAATTCTATTTTAATGTTTACATTTTGTAATTGTTAACTTTTTTGACCAAGATAAACATTTTGAAAAACCAACTTAGATTTAATATAATTAATGACAAACGATATTGTGTAAAATGTAATTAACATTTGACTTTTTTTCCGCAAAAATTTTTGGAATTTCTTATTAATAATATCAATTAATATACTTAACAAATATATAATAAATATTTTGTTAAATATTGCAACACCATAAATATTTTTAAAAAATTATAAATTGAACTAAAAAGAACTATGAACCCAATGCAACTTGTAGTTGAAGTTGGCTGTTAAGCATGTGCCGCTGCTATAAATTTTTAATAAATTACTAATATATTTCATATTGACCAGTTTTGCATTTTTTATTAAAAGAAGATAGCAATATTTAAATGTATTTATTTATATATAAGATGTCAGCCACCAGAGTGCTTCAACTTTAAACTTTTTTACTTACTATATCAACATTTTATAAGTGATCCATTTGACATTTTTCGCCGTCATTTATGTTTTGATATGTTAAATTTTGTCTTAACCTTGACCTTATTTACATATAAGTGTATTAATACTTTCTGTTTGTTTTAACTTGTGGACCAACTTTAATATTCATATGAGAGAACGGCATAAAAAATTTGTCTGACTTCTTCTTTAAAGCAAAGTTGTTAACATTTTATTGGATTTTAACAGAATATTAATTAGGTGCCGTTTGCAATATTTAAATTGTGTTTTAACATCATCAATTATACATAATTTATTGAAATTTTTTGCAATATTTTACATTGCACTGATGCAGAGAATTTTCAAAACAAAAAAAAATTCATATTTTACTTAACTTAAATTATCTATTTAATAAAAGAATTCAACAAGCGATTTGTCCATATTCGTTATTGGCGAATATTTCCACTAATTTTGCGCGATTTTTCTCATCAATTATATAGAACAAGTTTTTGCACGAAAATTAACTATTTAATGGCCAAAACTCAAATTTAAAAAGACGCACGCAGTATCTTAATTTATTCCATTTACAGAAGTGCAATCACACATAAAGTTCGCGGAGCACAATCTTTTCGTTAAACTTTGACGCCATTTTAATACCACATCTTTTATCAGAACCAAAATTTCATATTAATTTCAAAATTTATTCTTTGTCTACAAGCCAATTGAATTTAAAATGACAGTGCATTTTTTAACAACGAAAATACGGTAAATTTTTTAAGTGATTCCATAGCTTCAAATTCAATAAGTGAACTGGTTCGGTTAAAAGTGGTTGAACAAGCCTTAAAGACATTCGACGTGAAGCACGTCCACAAACTACTTCAACACCAGAAATTGTCACAAAAACAAAGGATATATTGACCGAGATAGATTTAACAGAATCTCTAGACCAAGGTCGGATTTAAATTTAAATAGGTTTTTAAAGAAAATGGTACCCTAGTTTTTCATTTTATATGGATTTCTTATTTGAAGTAAAATAGTTACAATTTTTAATGTAATGATTTATTGGCCGAAATACTGTTTCCTTGCCTTTGAGTAGCAAAATCGAGCGGACAGGGCAAAAAACTTTTTGCCGCCTCTACCGAAAGAAATTTTAGTTAAAATCTCATTAACCTTGCTATAAAAAAATGTCCTCACTTTTCACATTCAAAAACTCTATCAAAATTAAATATGATACAAGACCATTTTGTCCCCCTCCCACAAGACTTGCACCCGGGGCGACCGCACCCTCGCCTAGGTACGCTACTGAAAGGAACATGGCAGAGCTTAGGATTCTGACAAAATTAATCCAATCATGTATGTAAAGCATTGTATAATGCTTTAAAAATACAGGGCGTATTGTGCAGTAGGGCTGAGTAGTTCCAAAACTGCACTGAATTACGTCAAAATGATGCCTTGCGATATCTATGAACATAAATAAACACAGAAGGTGTTATCTTTTACAAATAGGTATGACCAGCTATTGTATTATGCAGTTGATATTAACAACATTGCTGTTCTTCAGTGATCTCTTCGTGAAACATTTGTCAACATGTTATCGACTAACAAACTAACACCTATCCACGGTTCGAAACAAAATTTTACCAACCATAGCTACAGTTTTGAGATAGTCTTGGAATTCAACACCAAAAATGATAACTTGGTGAAGATTCGAAGGAGAGTAAGCTTATCCAATCATCATAGTTTCGATCAGTGTTGCCGAATGGATCCATTCGGACCCAATTGGATACTTTTTTTAACTTAAATTTTGATGGACACTTTTTTTTTGCCTTAGTGCAAATTTGGATACTTTTTTCCCACAAAATATTTTGCAACCATTTATTGTATAAAGGGTGGAAACTAGTTATTGCGGCTCAATATTGCATTCTTAAACATATATTTCTTATCCAACCGTCATATTGGATGAGTGGCAATGCAGCCTAAGTGCACATGCTAATATTTTCACTCACACGCCAGCCCTGGTGCACTCGTGTTGTTTGACAATTTGACAACTCATACAATTCTTATTTGACTAGCAGCAAATACATGCTCGTCATTTCTAAATCTATTGAATCAGAGCAAAAAGAAACAATAATTTCGCAATGGCAGTAAAAAGTAATAGATGAAATTGAGCTATTTTGGAGCAATATATTTTTATTAAAAAATGCTATAAAACAATCTCTTTATGTTGAATTAGCTAAGTTTGTATTTAATATTCTCAGTCTACCGCACAGCTCTGCTGCGGCGGAACGAATTTTTTCGGATTTAAAACTTACTAAAAACGACAAGACAAATAGACTCTCGTTGGAAATGGTTGAAAACATAATGTTTTCAAAACTGCTTAAAAATGAATATATTGAATGAATATATCAAAATATATGAATATAAATGAAATACATCGCTGATATGTAATATCTGTGACTGAATTAAACTTGTGAACATGTTTATTAATTTATGTTCCTTTTAACTATATGTATCTACTTGTGTAAATGTATGTATATATGTTAATACTGATGTGCTCATATACATAAGTAAATAATTAATTAAAAATACTAAAATTAAGGGAGTTTTTTTTTTCAACAAAACAATTTCGATTTTCATCCAAACTAGTTTTTCTTTTT
This sequence comes from Meiosimyza decipiens, assembly GCA_963680825.1. Taxonomy (NCBI): domain Eukaryota; kingdom Metazoa; phylum Arthropoda; class Insecta; order Diptera; family Lauxaniidae; genus Meiosimyza; species Meiosimyza decipiens. The sequence goes on along the minus strand of OY804261.1, from coordinate 52,666,102 downwards.
TTGACTGGGTGGGCTATAGCGCCATTACAAACATTAATTCTAATGTCTGTCCCAAATTCTGAGTGGTTTTACCAAACAAAGTTTTAGATATATGAAATTTTCTTCGTGTTTTTTAAAAAAAAATCGTCACACTGGTGCAAAAAAATGAAAAGGTCTCAATTAAACTGAGGCATTAAAAGTTATTGGTACTCGTTGTTTGTATAATATTAATTTTGATACTTTTTTTTTTGATGTGGATACTTTTGGATACATTTCTGGGTTTTGCAGGGATACTTTTATTTTTTATGCTGCGGCAACACTGGTTTCGATATAACGAAACTGATTGAGCTTGAGACACCACTCTCTCTTATCTGCAAAAAACATGAATTTTGGCTATCGTTTTGTATGAAGCGGAGTGCAAGTAATGAAACTAACTGCTTCTTTTTGAGTGCTTACTACCGTTAGAATCTATGGATGATTTCTTCACATTGGTAAAATAATCGGCAGGGAAAGGCGTGTACATGAGCAGATCATTAGCTATAACCATAGAAAGATTTTTACCAAATTGCAATTGCCCAATGCACTGTTTGCATCATTAAGTCTAAACTTTTGTATGAAATGTTCACACTGTACGTTGGCATAATTTATGTAAAGCTAAATAGACTAGCCACACCCTTGCATTAAAATAGTTTATGAAAATAAACAAAAAAAAGTTTTTTGTTAAATTGTAAACAAAAGTGCAAAAGTGTTTCGGCGGTAGGCCTTATATGTTGACCACAAAGACTAAATTAAAAATCTTACTGAATAAGCTAGAAATTTAACACATTATGTGAATATTTCAGTCAGTTTCTAAATAACTAAATTATGTGTGAAAAAGCTGTAAAATTGCAACTTTTATGCAATTAAGTACATGTGAATTACAATACAGAAATTGTTTATGTTTTTCAATTATTAATTAGCATGTGAATTTAATGCATTACGCAGTAGCGGCTTAGTTGGTGGTTTTCATACCTTGACACTAATTATGGAAATGGCAAATACTTAAATATGTAAAAACAGCTAAAGAGCTTACGAACAAAAAATGGTTTTCCTAAAAAAAAACACTTTGCAATTTAAGCAAAAAAAAAAAAAACAATTAATTAGCGAATTTTTGGTAAAAAACTTAATTTTAGTGTACATTATAGAACCTCAGTTTTGGGGTATAATGCAGAATACAACAAAAATTTTTTAAATGAAATTACTTAGCAAATGAATCGCCATTGTTCACCATGCAATTTTTCTTAATGCTGTCACCTCTCTACAGCAAAACCATGGATTAACATTTATTTTATAAGATTTTGGTGCGTTTTAATGTTAACTTTTCATTCTACTGTTTTTTCACCCTTTTTTTGTTGCACATAACAATTACTTATCACACAACTGACAGCAGCAGCAGCAACAAACCACCAAAATCGTTTAACATTACGCTGCACATAAATCAAAAAAGAGTTCAAAATACTCAAAAAAGAAAAAAGGCCTTTAACAAAATTTAACATCACACGTAAAATTATGAATGTTGATCAAAAACGCATCTCTTAAAATTTATTCCGAATCGCTGTAACGCTAAAGTTGAACACAACACAGCGTTAACAGGTTCTGCTTTTTTTTTGTTATTGCGCTTGTTTTTGTTGTAGTTGTGGTATCTTTGTAATCGTCATTACTGTTGCTGTAAATGATGTTCGCTATTGTGGGCTATGCATATTTTGAGGTCAGTTTATTATTGGGGTGTCCGAATATTTTTTGGAAAAAATTTTGCTGTTACTGCTGGAAATGCTGTGGGTTATCGTTATTTGTGCATATTTTAACGTGAATTTATTATTAAGGTAGCCCAATATTTTTTGAAAAAGTTTTGACTTTTGCTGCTAAAATGCAGCTCTTTATTGTTGGCTTTGCATATTTTTATGTCAATTAATTATTAGGATGACCCATTTTTTTTAACTGTTTTCAGACAAAATAATAGTTATTTCAATAAATTTACGTAAACTAAAAACCGAAATCGTGTGATAATTCTATTCTGCTGAAAGGAAATCAATGTAATTCTTTACACTTTTTTTCCAAAGCATTAAGGATTCATAACTTCCAGCTATAGTCAAAAGCTTTTTCATAGACAATATTTTTGCGATAGATCACCCTAATTTAAAGTAAAGCATCTTCTTTTGCTTTTTATAACATTTTTTTAAGCAATTATTGTTGCTTTTGTTATTTTGATATATTTATAACTGTCAATAAAATTATGTTTGTTTGCCTCAAGAGTGCAGTCACTTTACAACAACAATGGCAAAAACAACGAAAACATTGCCGCAAGGTGATGTAAGGCCAAACCTCAAAAAAAGGCGCTATGTGAACTGCCTATATGCAAATGCGTAGCTTTTGAACTGTTGTAGTTTTTGTAGCAGGCTTTTTTTTCATTTGTTCATTGTGTCACTTTACATTTTATTTTGAAGTTAAGTTTTTTTTTGTTTTGTTGAAGTGTTAAATTTGACAGTTAAAACATTTTTGTGTATCACCAACAAATAAAAATGAAAATATTAAAAATAAAATTTTGTTATTATATAATATTGATTAACATATTTGCGTTAACAACTGTGAGAATGTAACATAAAAGTTACTTTGTTAGCTCTGTAAATCCGTAGCTTGTTATAAAAGTTTGCTGCTTAAGTCTTTTGTTATGTAGTACAAAAATTAGACATGTGTAAAACTGACTATAAAACTTACAGTTCATTGCATTTTTGCTCAATATACATCTATAAGAAATTATATTTTATTCAGGCCAAAACAAAAGGCTCAAGCAACAAACTCGCTGCACTACATTGTTCCCCTAGGAATTCCGCATAAGGTAAGAAAAACAAAAAGTTTTACAAAGCTTCGGCGAAAAAATTTCAAGTATTTTGCATTGCGTGCAAAACGCAAAATTATTTCTGTTGCACTTGCTCATAACAGCAACAGCAACAACAACAACAGCCAGAAAATCACAACTTGTTCAAAAATGCCTATCGACGTAATGCACAAAATGCAACAAAAATATAAAATAAAACAAAGGTAATCGATAAAATTCAACGCCCTTACGACCCAATTTTATGACCATATGCATGTAACAGTTTTAAACAATGCTTGTTGGACGGACATATTGTCGGCGGTGCAAAAGAAAGACCAGACCGTAAGGCAAACTTATAAAAGTCAGCCGGTTAAATGCTTAAATGAACACACGTGCAGCATTTAGGGCAAAAACGATAATACGAGCCTATTTAAGCCACTTGTGGTAGTTGACATGCAACAAGTGCGGACAGCATAACACAACAAAACGAGTTGAGGTTGACAACAGCAGCAGCAACTGCTGTTCTTAGTATGCTAGTAAAAAAAATCGTTGTGAATTGGATAATTGATTGCTTGCTCCACTCGTAAAAGTGAATTTAATGCTTTTTTTTTTGTTTTTTGGTATTCATTCATTCATTCAGTAGCATGCCACTGAACAAAAGATTATTCATTATAAGGTGATATTCATTCTGAATACATATTCCCATCGAAACTGACATCCTTAGAGGAAAAATCTTGCCTTTAACACATGTTCTGAAATGGCGATATATATCGCGCAACGCCTGAATTTTATTTCAAGACTCGACATATGGGGGGCTTCCAGAGAAATTTGCATTGTGAAATTAACGTCTGTGATTTTCTTCTCAAACGTAAAAACAAAATGATTCGCTCTTACAGCGAATCATCTCAGAGGATGAGAAATGGGTTGTCTACAACAAAGTTAAATGCATGATATTTTAGAACAAAAAATATGAACCAGCTCAAAGCACTTCGATAGCCGATATTCTTAAAAATAAATATTGTTGTTTGTTTGGTGGTCTTTCAAAGAAAACGTTTTTGTTGAGCTTCTACCGGGCAATTAGTTTTAAATTACTAGTCTGTATGATCATATTGTATCTCAGACCGAAATAAATAAATAAATATAAAAAATATAAATATAAATATAATACCAAATGCAATTTTGAAGTGTATTGTCATGAACTAGACAAATTGGATGATTGATTCACTTAAAAAAAAAAGGCAGAGTAGAACGATGGAAAAAGTGTAGTATTCCACGAAGAAAAAGCGATATTACATACAAGTTTGGTAACTAGCCAAAAGCTTTCACATCTTCAATCGGATGTACTAACACAACCACCATTTTCTCCTTCAGAATATTACGTGTTCCGGACTCTACAAAGTTTTTTAGATGGCAAAACCTTTACTTCAAATGAAGCCGCCAACAATGAGTTGAATCAGTTTTAAGAGCATGGAATCATGCTGCTGCCAGAGAGATAGTAAAGGGTATTGAACCAAAATGGAAAATATGTAATTCATTTGATATTGTCCGACTTCTTGGCTATTTTTCTATACCATTGAATACGTTTCTACTTTAATCGGTACTATTCAAAACTATATGACTTTTATCGATTACAACGAAGGTTTTTGTTCTAATCGATGGTGTTCAACCTGTTTGATATTCTACATAACTATTTGATGCTTAATTGATGTTTTTGGATACTACTTGAAAATTTTCGACTTTTTTGACATGTATTAAACAATTCAATACTAATCGAATGCTACCGCTATTTTGTCGTTTCGACATTTTTTAAAATTTTTTGTCGTTACTATTCGATACCAATTGACTTTCCGACATTTTAATGTATTTTAAGTTAATAGATACTTATCGAGTGTTATCGATTTTCTTCAATTCGACATTTTCTTAATGATTTATCGTTACTTTCCGGCATTTTTTATGTCTTTAAACTCTTCGATACATACGAGTGTTATCGATATTTTTTTGAATCGACATTTTCATTAATTTTCGATACCATTTTACCCTCCGACTTCTATGATGTTTTCTAAACTTTTCGATACATACCGATTGTTATCGATTTGTAATCGTTTTTACATTTTTTTAATGTTCTGTCTTTGCTATTCGATGTCATTTGACATTCCGACTTTTTTATGTTTACTTCAGCTATGCGATATTTTTCAAGTGCAATCGATTTTTTCAATATATATGTATCGATAATCGATGCACTGTGAATTTTGTCGAATATTACGATACCTCTCGGGTGCTATCGATATTTTCGTTAAATGTATTTCGATAATTGATACATATGACATGATATTTTTTCTATACACTTGATTTTCATCGACATTTTCGATATATTTCGATACTCACTGATATTTTGCGTTTCAAACTAATTCGTATTTAATAAAAATTGGAAGAATTTTTTTTTACAAATATGTACTTGAAAGTTTGAGTCTTTTTTTTGCGTAAGTACAAACTTTCAACAATTTCATTTTGCTGAATTGTGTGTCTCTTTCAGTTTTTCTATTTCTTGGCTTTGTTTAATTTCTCTTCAAATGATGTGATATAAAAATTTTGAGACGAAAACTAAAAAATTCGGTAGTAGGCGCATGTCTTTGTTTATAGAAAAACCAGACTGATATTAATTTTCGCAATCAATGAGCAAAAATCACCAAAGACAGACTTTTTTTTATTTTGTATAGCAGTGTTATTTTTGCAGGGAAGCTTTTCAAAAACTATTTTAACTAAAATTTAATGTATGGCTGATCTAATGATCCCTAGATATTGCTGTAGACTTCAAGATAAAGATATTAAATTCATAATTAATAAGTCTACCTACTTTGCATATTTTTTTTTTTAAGAGTGCTTTACGAACTCATCATAAGAAATCCTTTATTATTTTCCAGCCAGTTTGATAACTTACCTAAAACGATAAAAAAAAACATTAAATTAGCTAAAAATAATATTTGAAACCTATAAAATTTTAAAATCAATTAACTAAAATATACCTCAACAATATTTTCTCCTTAAAATTATGCAAAATTAATCAAAATTTCTATTGCCACAGAATCAAATTTGGCGCTTAACGAATTTTGCAGCATATGTTAAACCCATAACATTTTATTCAAACGTTTTTATGATGTTTTTCCATGCATATTAAAAGTTTATGGTTTAGACTTCCACGTCAAGTGTAAGAGATTGACACAATTTCTTTGATGGCTGTCAAATAATTAAGACATTTTATTAAAACTAAAATAAAAAGCAATGTAATTTAAAAGTAAAACCCTCCTATTACTATGCAAAAATGGTAACAATTTCGCAACGATCATTATAAAACGATAATTAAATTATAAAAGTAAATTTTTTTACATGCATAATATATACGGCATTAAACTTTAAATATATTTTCTTAATTGGCTAAAAGATTAATTTCAGCTTAAAAATAAATAAAAATTTAAATACAACACATTTTTTTAAGTCTTTAAAAGAAGTGACTTTGCACTTGACAAATTTTATTTATTTTCAGTTTATTTCAGCTTTTTCTTTGATTTTTGGCGAGTTAAAATATTTGATACGATTTTTGTATTTAATATTGTCTTACATAATGTCATTTACGTTGAGTTATTGTTTTTACGCTGACAGATAGGCAGCTTGTTAGTTGATAATACACTTAACGAGGAGTGGTGCTAGTACGAAAAGAAAAGAAACAGATTCAAGACCAAAATATCGATTTATCAGTTGAACACATTAATTGGCCAGATTTAAGTGGTAATGTTATCAGCAAAAATGATATTGCTGGTGTTGTTTTACTTTGCCTCTTCTGTCATTAAATTTGATTAATAATTTTGAACTTATTTTTAATAAAAATTAATCAATAAGCCAGCAATGCTGTTAAATGAGTTGGAAAGGTTAAAATTATTACTATAAAAAAGCGACGAGACTTCAACGGCATCACTTTGTTTCTGATACACAATGAAATTATGTTGATCATTATGAAATATATAGCTGAAATAAACCCTTTTTGAAGAAAAGATCTTGAGGTGCACTAACTTGAAATTTTATGGTGTATATAAAGAAATAACCTTTAATAGCTCCTTAGCTATTCAACTAATTTCAACAAATGAAATGTTATTTATCACATAAAAATATTACTACTGGGATAGCCATAGAAGAATATTTTCATATAGAGCAGGTTTAACAAAAAAATAACATATATAACTTTCAGCATTTAAGCTAACACGCCAATTCCGACACTTGAAGTGTTATCCTTTTTGTATCACCAATGAAATTATTGCAGTTACATTGTAGTCTCAAAATCTTGATAATACGTGGTGCTTGACAATACCTTTCTGTTGGATTTTAATGAAATTTCGCACCATTCGATATTTTTTCTCGAACTATATCAAGTATTTAACAACAATTTTTACCAACTTTTTTCGATTTTTTTTATATGCCACAAATAGATTTTTTGATGATTTTCAATGCTCTTAAAGTTTTTATCGAGTATTCGATGTTTTCCGATAATAATCATCAGGCAAATATCACTAATAGAACCATCATTATGCGAAAAAGATCATCAAAATTTTGATGAGAGATTGACAGCCTGCTGAGCTAGCGGAGCAGCAATTATACAATTGACAATTTTTATTTCTTCGACAGCAGCAATTATACACAACATAGCAATAGTCCTTAGCCAGTGACCAAACAAGCCAGAACAAAATTCTTTCAATATTTCATTTTACAGTCTAAGATAATTTAACGTCATACTTTAATCTCAAGCTTAAATCTCAAGATTTGTCTTAAGAAAAAGATTTATCGATTTTACGGAGTTATTTAAAGGCTGCTAAGCTAAAAAACTGCAAGGCGTTGAAAAAAATAAAAACATTTTTTTTCAATTTCAGAGTCTAAGCATAAGATAAAGGAACTTGAATAGCCGACAATTAGCAATCAATGCAGTTGTGATTTAGCAAAAATGTCGATATAAGAAGTGGGTTAGCACCCAACATTTAACAGCTGAAATTGCTGTTGACATTCCTTAGCATTGCATTGCGTCACAATATGTTGCGTTGGTCAGGAATTTATGATATTTCACAGGGTAATAAATATGTGAAAATTTGTAAAATTTTTTTACAAAATCATCAAATTTACGTTGTAATTCGGAAAAGAGTAAATTAATATTCAAAAGAAAAATGCATAGGAAGAAAATTTCAGTCTTTGTTGAAACCTTCCATTCCTCACATGAAACCCATACCACACCAGAAGACAACAAATTTAAAATATTTCAACCATAATGCTGCGCATGCGCAACGGCTCACAATTGATTTTCTTTTGTACGAGCGCACATCATTTACATGTGTGTATGTATGCGCATACATACATATGACTATATGCTAATAATGTGTGTCTGAATTTACGTTGCTACTTTAAGTTTGCGCTGCTCCAGCGAACTCAAACCAGCAACTAAATCATCAGCTTGTCTTCGTTGTTGTTACTCTGCTCGGTGGAGCATTACACCGCTGACCGCTTTCAACACTAACTTTGTAGAATTAACTTTTAAGCTGGTCACTCATTTTTTTTTTTTTGCTTTAAAGTTTTTTTGGATTTTTTATTTTTTTGGTACATCTTCAGTAATGTTTCTGTTTGTGAGACATTGTGACGCTCATGATGACTTAAGACCCCAGCACCATACAGTTATTTGATAGAAGTCGGTGGCTGGATAAAAATTTATTTGAGAAATTCTTAGTCGCTGATGTTAATTTTTTTTCCATATCAAAAAAAATTAACAAAAATATAACATAGACCGGAATAAATTCAATCACCTTGTGGGAAAATTTTTAAACTAATTTTTTCTTAAAATTAAAACTTTAATTGTTCATATAAAAGTTTATTTATTCACTTCTTATTTATGTACTACACGTTAGGTTGATTTCGTTAAAAGCATTCAATTTGGCATAAGTACACTAAAAATCATATTCAATTACTTCAGTTGCTATGATATAAAAAAAGCAAAGTATTTTAGTAATAATTTGAAATTAATTTATCTACTTTATACATTAAGTGGTAGTGCCAATTTTATTTCACTAGCAAAATTTAGTGGGATTTAAAGCTATTTACCGCAAATCACTTAGTGATAATGATTTTTAAACTCTTAACTTTCATGAAATATTTTTTATATGTAGAATTAAAGCCTCACTATCACTAAACGCTTTGTGGTACTCAAACAAATCAGCCCATTATAACAAAAACTTAATACTTAAATAAAAAACATGTTACTCTAAAAAATAAAAAAATAAGTACGCAATATCCTTTTTCAGCACAAATATGTTGTTTTAAAAAAGAAATTAATAAAATCGGATCAATATATTTTGCACCAAAGCTTTACAAACCATTTTAATGCAAGCAATTTTGTATAAATAATATAGATATATGTATTAGATTGTGCTACGTGCAACATCTGAAAAATTGATTTCAGTGTCGCTCTTTTGAAATAATCTGTTGCCACCAATGTAAACGTCTTATCCATCAGATTATAGACTCTGCTATTTTCCCTAATATTGGTATTAAGAGACATATAAAAATGTTGTAATATACCAGGAGCCCGGGAAGTAATAGTTAATTAAAGTGGTAATTTGTATAACTATAAAAGTTTCTTATATCAAGTTTTCATCATATAAATTAGCGTAAGAGTTGTCCAACTAGCTGACCTGGCAGACGTAGTTCTGCCTTACTGGTAGGTGGCGCGATGAGCTTAATTTGATTTTTGACCTAGTACAAGAAGCCTGGAGATAATGATGAAAAATTAAATGCTTGATGTGTAATGATTATTGATAATGACAATTCAAACTTACGATCCGTACATTGAAAATAAAATCCTGGATTTAAATATGAGACAGTATCAAACCACTTTTTTTTCTCATACCTTTTATATATGCACCAAGTCTCATTCAGCTGCATCGAAATGTTGATCAGATATGAACAACTCTAATTTTTTTTATTGTATGGGGGTGTGGCATTGCCCATTTCTTCCAAAACCGAACTATGCTGCGAACCTGCCAAAAACCAATAGAAATATATGCATGAAATCTTAACCATTTGCGTCAAATATTTGCTGAGGTATAAAAATTTTGATTTATTCTCTTTTGGAAGGCGTGGCGCCACCCACTTTTTAATATAAACTTCATTTTGTCTGTTCTATTTATATATGTACTAAGTCTCATTAATCTGCATCAAATAGTTAATCAGAATTGAAAAATTCGACTCCTTTATTATATGGGGACGCGTCATCACCTATTTCATCCAATCCAAAACTATGCTGAGAACATTTTACAAACCATCTCATCCATCTGCGTCAAATATTTGATGAGATTTAAAAATGTTGGTTTTTTCTCAATTGAGAGGCGTGGATCTTATTCCATATTGTTCACGAAATAAATCACTGTTCACACATGATCGTCTTAAAGATTTCATAGCAAAGCGAATTATGCTATTTGGATCAATTTCCAACAAAGTTAAAATTTATGTTGATTGCCAACGTATTGTGTGTGATTACTATTGTTGTTGTGAACGACAGTATTGTTGTTGTTGTAAGTGTTAAAAGATTTAACATTTTTTAAACATTGTTTTTTGAAAAGTTCGATTATATAAAATAATAAAATTGAAAATATCAAAAACGTGCGCTTTAAACAAAAGTATGTTACCATTATGCGAAACTGGAATCACAAAAATATTTAAAATTTTCTTGATTCGCAACATTTTTATGAAATTTAAATATATGCGCAAAATTAAAAGCTGCATGAAAATTTAATATCTACTGATTATGGGAAATATATTCGACATTAAAAGCACCTAAAATTAAAATCAGATTTTATCTTGCGTCAAATTTAATTCGTTTTTAATTTTTAATTTTTATTGCGCTCGTTGACGCATTAGCAAAAAGTGGTCAATTAACCAGCACCTCTAATTTGGTATCATACGTATTGCCTTTGTTTTTGTACAAATATTTACGCCTTTATTTATTTTGCTATGATTTTTATTGCTTTAATATTTACACTTGATTTCATATTTTTCTCGATTTTATTTATTTGCACGAATTCTTTATTTATTTGTTTGGTTTTATTGGAACTTTTTTTTACATAATGATTTTTTTTTTTCTTTCTATAAATAAATTATTTTTGTAGGTGAAAAATATAAATTTTTTTTTCATCTATCAAATTATCGCGCTGCAACATAGTGCTCGCCACTCTACTAATTGCGTTTCCGGTAGCTGTCAATGTCATTGTCAGTAAAACGTTGGCAGCAGTCATTTTGAGAATTGGGTCAAAGTTTATGGCTTGCAATGCACTTGAGCTGCTTTTTCGCTATTCGCTTCACTTTATGCCACTAAATCAAATTAATGGGAACAAGAAGTCACATGATGTATTGATTTTGATTTTTTTGAATAAAAATTTCATGAAGTTTCTGTAGATACAGCAAAAAATGCAGATAAAAATTAATAAAATCATTCAAATATCGTACCAATTAGAATTTGGCTCAATGTTGTTAGTAAATTTTTTATTTCCATGAAAAAGTTGTGAATAAACTGAAATGCTAAAATAAATCTTAAGCTCCAAAACTAAAACTCAAGATTTTTGTTAAAAAAAAAAAAATTTGTCGACGTATTAGCAAAAATCTAAGGTAAGAAACATCGCAGCCGAAGCATCAAAAATCAACAAAACTTTAATATAGAAATTTTTTTTCGCTTTCCAAAGCCACTTAGAAGGAATAGAGACTGCCTGATTAACAAATGAGAAACACTTATTAAAGCTTACAAAAAAATATATGATATTGCAGTTTAAAAGGAGTTATAGCAGCGGAATCACTATCCGGAATTCGTCATCTAAAGCGCTATCAAAAATTATCTTCAATCCTATTCACAGCTAATTCGAAATTTCAGAACGAAAATTCCTGTACGGAAAATATAGCCACTTTTCGTAATATCTTGTTTTTATCCTGCATGTTTCTATTGACATAAGACGTACTACGACGGGTTTAAGTGCCAAAATAACCAAATAGCACTGCCAATTTAAGCAACCGCTGAGGTCAAGCTGCTGCATTGCTGTTTGAGGTTCCCTTATTACTGCCAACTGTTTTGTAACAATGGAATTCAAAGGAACTCTTGGCGTCAGCGGAAGGAAAAGCCATATACTGACGAATAACTGTTTGATATCAATATTGTCCAATATGCAATCTAACTTTACAATGCTTAGGACTGCCACTACAAAAACTGAAACAATATCAACTTGTTTGGGTGTTGTCTTAGTAAAGCATATAAAGTTTGTGCTTGTATGGGAGTTGCCATGCCCTTTTGTCAAAATACGTTTTCCTTTACGATTAGTGCTTCACGTTATCGGGAACGAGAATGACAACAATAACGAGAAGAAATCAAAAAAATTAATTCTCGCACGATCGAAGACGAGAAGGAGTAGAGTCTGGCCGATAACTAGTTATTTTCGATAATGTAATGTTTATCGTACGATGGGCACTAAATTATCGCCGAGAACGAAAATAGGTCTGAATTTCCATAATAAAAAAACACTTAAAACGCCATATCTTGGCAACTATGGTAGCAGGCGTTTTGCAATTCGGCGCTAGGATGTATATTGTCTATGCTAAGTACTTCACGAAATCTGAACATGATTAGACGAAAGGGCATGCACCTATATAAAACTACATAAAACGCCATGGCTTGGCATCTATCGCAGCTACAGCTGTGAAAACTGATATATAAATGAAAATTGTTTGTGCTTAGCAACTCGCTAAATGTAAACAGAGTTGGATAATGGGTCATAGCTCCTCCCATGCAACAAATATCCTTACGGTGCTAATCTTGGAACTTATGCCATGTTGTGTAATGAACCCAATTTTCTGCAGTAAAGACGTAGTTGTATAATGGACAATGCGCGGAAAAGCCGCTGGTTCAGCTAGCTTTATATGTATAAAAATGCTAACAAGTATAACAGACAATTATCGGCGATAACGAGACCAGAAAAACTAACGTTTTGATTTATATAAAAAATACCCAACATTTTCATGTTTTTTTTTTATTAATAATGGCTGGTATTCAGAATACAAGCAACTAAAAACTAATAAACAATTTTTTTTTATTTTTTATTAAGGTCTACGATCTTTTCCATTTATTGATGTTACACTTTATATTAAACATCACTTTATGTAGAACAAGTATAGTCTCTTTAAAGACCTATAAAATTATCAGGTTGGGTACATAAAGTTTAAAAAACAATGACAACAATTCCAAATTTAATTTGAAAAATCCCTTTATTAACTCTCTATGACAAAATTATAATACAATATCATTTACCCTCCGCTTTGCTCATACCAACGGTTTTTTAAATTGAAATGCTATGTTATGTTATGTCAAAAGTTTTTTTGCAAAAACTTAGTTAGTAAATTATCTAAAAGCAAAATTTTCTTTAAAGTTTCTTTTAAAGACAAACCAAAGCAAATTTTGTAAGACCAATGCCGCTGGCAGTATAATTTAATGCAGGCCAACAAAAAAAAAAAAAGATAATGAATGACAAGAACCAAATAAAAACATAAAGCTAAACTTTTAAAGCCTAAGCCAACATGTCAACTGCTAATATATGTTATTAATAACTTTCCATTTCTAGTGACAGTTTTCGTTTTATTGAAAAAAAATGTAATTATTGAATTTTATTTGGAAGTTTTTTGGCGCACATTTTTGATTTATTAGATAATAATAACAACGTATAAACAAGTTTTATACAAACAAGCAGTATTGCAAATTTCTAATTATAATAAATTTTTAAATACTCTAATGTCACATATTTAATTCTTAAATGCAATTTTATCTATAAAAATTACCTTTTAAAGTGAAGTATGATCTCATATTCAATTTTAAAAAATTTCTAAATAATTATTTGTCATTTTTGTAAAAAAAATTCTAATTTGTAAATAAATATCAAAATAATTTATAGCTGCACTAAAGTAGTACTTATAATATTATTCAATAGAAGAATTTGTGTACGGGCACAAGTGTTGCAACAGCAATTTATAGCGAGTTCGTCGCCTAAGTCTTTTGTTTCTGCGTATTAAACGCTTTGCATTTGTGCGCACATTTATTTTTTTTGTTTTGCTTGTTAATGCTACTGATTTTAAATAAAGCTAAATATTTTCAAAAAAAAACACTATCTCTAATCTACTAACAATTTCAATGTGGAAATATTAATTGCAAAAGGAAACAGTTGGTTAATGACTATAAACTAATAACATCTTATTAGATCTGCTTAGCATATCTACTAAATGGCACGAAGCCTATACATAAATAAGTTTCAGCAATTTTAATTGCAAAACATTTGCATAATAATGTACCTACTGTGAATCATTGCAATCTATTTGATGTGAATTTATAAACTAATAGCATTTTAAATCACAACTAAAAAACAATTCATTTCAAAACATCTTCATAAAAAAAACATTAATTTTTGCATAAGCAACAATATTTTATCTACGAAATGTATAAGGTATTAGTTTCTGTTTGTCTGCAAATAAGAAACTAATGAAATTTTTAATTAGAAACAAGTTTTAAGCACCTAAAAATTCTTTAATTTGTTTCTTTTGTTTCATAAAAAACAAAAGCTTAATAGTTTATATTGTTCCAGAACAACTTAAATTGATAGCGTCAATGGATAATCGCACTAAATTCAACATAATCCATTTAAAGTCAGCATGTTTATTTCATTCAAAAATCAATTTTAATTAGAGTTGACAACTTTCGACAAAATCTGCTTTAAATAAATTATTTATAGTAAAAATGTTGTTGAATATTAAATTATTTAGCTGCTTAATAATGATATCAATTAAAATGACAATAATACATAAGGAACTTAGATTTTATTTGAAAACCAGTAACAATATTTGTTCTTGTCGCGGTTATGCAATTGATGGCTGCTAAAAGTAAAAGCTTAGCTAAAGATGTCACTTTACGCTTCTGAATAACAAATAAGATCATATTTATATTATTTCGTGGGAATTTTTTTGACGAAAAGCATTTGCATTAGACACCACTGCATAAGATTTTATTAAAATAAAATAAGCAACTTATGAAAAAAGTTTTGAAAATTTAACAACTCACTAACTGGTGTATGACGCTTAATTTGTCAAAAACGTTTTGATAGTCTCGGAGCTATGAAAATCGAATCACAAATGAACATTTTCATTTTATAACAATGAATTTTTAATGAAACTTCCAACAGTTGGCTTACAAGTGTTCGAAATTCTACTGTAAAAAACTTATATTGGGAATGACTATCTTTTCAGCGCTACACTGCCATTCGTTTCAAGTGTATTTATTATATACCCTGTTTTCAAATCGCGAGTGCCACGGTACGTTCGATAATATACTCGAGCGTTCGATCTTAATGTCGAACTCGAACTTGCAACTACTACGCTATCTAAATGATCATTGTACTAGCGTGGGAACTTCTCTATATTTTATTACAAGAGTGTCACAGTGCAACAATATGCTACTGCACCAAACGAATGATATCGAGACATTAGGTCATCCCAAGGATAAATACACATTCATACAAGATGGAGCGCCCTGTCATACGACCAGAGCTAGTATGAATGTCCTGAACTCTTTTAATTTAGAAGTTTTACCTTAGTCGGGCAATTTGACGAACTTAAATGCAATTGAGAATTGCTGGTGTTATTTAACATCTCTAGTCTAACGACGGAGGTGTAATACCGTAGCTCAATCGAAAGAAAACATTCGCGTTGTGTGGAATAATTGATTCATCTATAAATGGAATTATAGTCAAGTGTATTGTAATTATGCCGAATAGAATTAATGATCCTAAAATCAAGAGGTGGAAACACAAAATGTTAAATTAAATAAATATCCATTATACATTTTTCATTCAAAAAAAATAAAAAAAAATTTATGATATTTATTTTATTTGAGGAAAATTATAAATTTTTAATATTTTTTCTATCGTTCATAATTCAATGGGCAGATACTGTAGGTGCTGCTATACTTAAAGGCATCGTATCCACTTCTTTTTTAGCTTGTTCGTCCGCCATCTCGTTACAACTAGTCGAGAGCTAAGTACTTCAGAATTTATTGTATTGCTTAGGAGAATTTTTAAAGCAGCCTGACTGTCTACATACGACAATTACTGCTGGCCCTTTAAAACTATAGGTGGGATCTTAATAAAATTTGGTACGGAGATGTCGGTTACTATAAGTTTTAAAGTTAAATGGATTACGACAGGATTTCGTTAGTGGGTGTGGTACTTTCCATACATACGAACAAAGTTAAATGTTATATTTAATTGGTGTACTATAGGAGTAATTTTTTTTAAATTTTCCAATTGATAGAGAAATTTCAAAAAATAGTTTTGTATATCACTAAGGGTGGCTCCGGACCCGGGAAAGAACCGTTTTTGACCCATTTTCGGGAGTTTTTTTTTTTGTTCCAATAGACTTCTGATTAGAGTGGTGTAGTGTTAATATTGTAGTGGTCATTTCTTAAATTTCACCACTCAGTGCGTCCAATAAATGTGCAAACAACAAAATCGCTATTTTCACTCACCTCGGTGACTCCAAGTGATCCAAAGTGACTTGAAGTGTACCAACTCTATGAGTAGTAACTGATGGAGTGACTACCTTCGGTAGTCCAAATGAAAAGAACAAGGAAAATATCTTTACAGCAACAAATTCTGCTAATCGCTCAGGACACACTAAGTGGTTAAATACTAAAAATCACCACTACAGTATTAACACTACACCACTGTAGTTAAAAGTTTGCAGGAACAAAAAGATTTTCGTGAAAATGGGACAACTAAAGCACTTTTCATTCGAACATTTGGCAAAACAAAATTAGTATTGTTGCAAAAAATTTATACATTGCCATGCATAGTGTTTTTTCCAACGGAATGTAATGAACAAGTGCAACTGAAAATTATAAATAAAGCTAAGTTTTACTGTAAAAAAAATACTTTGAGTAATTTTTATTTACAGTTTTTGACCGACCAAAGATCCAAGTCTCCAGTTACTGCAACATTAAACATGCCGCGACTTGTGATCTTGCCTACCATTCTCTTTTGTGGCAAATGTGGTACTTACCTCTTTGGCAATTAAAACTAAAATAGTTTATAGAGCATTGATTTTTACGATTATTCCCATGTAACAAATCAAATGTAAAAGAGAGATAAAACTTAATGATTTGCTCAATGCACTTCTGCTGGAAGCTTAAATCCTGCTAGGGAAGAACTTTTACGTTCTTGAAATCGTTAATTTTTTTTAATGTTACCAATAAAAACTTTTGCCTACAGTTTTTTCATGACAAAGCGCTAGCACATTTTTTGCTATATAAAGATTAAAAAAATTCAAACAAATTTTAAAAACTTTTGAAGCAATAAGTATGAAATCTTTTTCCAGATTTACATCAAATAAAAATTTATTTAGTAAACTTCACATAAAATTTCTTAAAATCAGAAAAAAATTTCTACTTTTTAAGATCTGACTAAAAGTCAAAATAAAATTATGAAAATTTGCTTAAATAAAATGTCGAATAATTTACTTACAACTAATAAAAAAAATTTATCGATCGAAATCGATAAGACAGAATTTAAATAAGTGATTTTATATTACATATTTAATACGTTTGAGAAAAAACTGCAGCTAGCGAAAAGTATTTTTCAACAAAAGTCGTATTCTCATGTTTCCTACACAAAATTTTCAACCTCATTCATAGGAAATAAAACAATTTTTGAACAATGATTGATTTCTAACTTCAAACGAAGAAATAGCATCAAAAACTTTATTAGAAAAAAAAACCTAACAATGTGTGACGTATTTAATTAGTTTTAATTATTTTCTTTCACTTTTTCTTTACGGTTGCGCTCCAAATCCTTTGCTAAAAATTTCATTTAATTATTGCTACTCATAAAATAAAATCTTTTTCACTTTCCAATGCAATTCATCATCATCAGCATTATTGTCACCCAAAGTAAAACAGAGACAAAAATACAAAAAAAAAAAAACAAACCCTATAGCAACTTGAGTTCCGCTCGCGGCGGCCACTAACGCTTTCAATGTTTTGCTTGATAACTGTGTCAAAACACTTAGAAAAAGAATTGAGTGGCAAAGAAATGATTTGCTTTTTTGTTTTTCAACAAATATAAGCTATGTATGTATGTATGTATAAAAAATAACAATAACTTTTTGAGTGCGAAAAAAACATTTATTTCATTTTGTATTTATTACTCGGTTCGACATAAGATTGCTCCCATGAGAAACTACAGTATAACAATTTAAGTAGTTTCTTCTCCAGCGATTTTTGAAGATTTTTCATATTAAAGTGTTCTATGATCACAGCTAAAGCTTTTAAGTAACAAAATAACGCTTAAAAATATACAAGAATGGACCGATTTTCATGAATTAATGGCATTTAAATAAAAAAAAATTGATAAAAGGAAATCAGTTCCTATAAAAAACTTTGTTTATTTTTGATTTGATCATTCTTCATTGATTTTTATGCTTTTCTTTAATTTTCATTATAGACCATTAGTTCTTTAAACACATGGCATAGACAAATATGGAATAATCATAGACTCATACTCGCCGAGTATATGATTATTCCATGCTGCGAAGTGCTCATTCGATTTGCTTATAACTTAAACGACCTCAAGCCATTTGATTGCTATCAATTATTAATAGAAATTTCTTTATTTTCTTCCGATATGAGCATTTTAAGCCCCGAAACACTAACGCGCTTCCCCTTGTCATATTTTACTCTGCAAATATTGATGAAAAAACAACATAAATAAATACTAAAAAGCGTCACCAACGCTAAACGCTGTGTCAGCAAGATAACGTAGAAAACACGTACGTACGTATATGATTACACCGCAGAAAAGATATTCAACAAGTTCGTGGCTTAAGTCTTTCGTTTGTCTACGTGATTGCTAGCTGTTTATTGTTTAAACTTTTTTTTTTCTTTGCTCTTTTACGCTCGTGTTTATTGATTACTATTACAACAATTTTGTGCTTTATTATGATGACTAACATTAATTTATAGCATAAATTTTATTTTTTCTCCGTTTTGTTTTGTTATTGAATTTAAAAACAAATATATGAGAAAGAAAGACAAAACTATAAAATTATTATTAATTAATGCAAATGTATAGAATTTCACTTTTACTTTACGCTGTTGACCCACTGAGTATATGTATTTTGTTGTTATTTTTACTGAAAATTTTTATGCATATGAAATTTTTGTTTCGCTTCTAAATTTATGATTTTCTGTTAGATTTGGCAGATTGGTGTCTGGGTCTACTACGTTCACTGTCATCTTTTTAACTTTAAACTTTTTGCATAGTCAAACAAGTTGTTGCAGTTCAATGACCAAAAAAAAAATTTTTATTAATGCAAATTAATCAAAATTTATATATCTCTTTGAGTTCATTTGTTAAAGTTGATTTGATAAATTAAGCGTTAAAGTCGTGACACTAATCATGACATTTATCACCTTTACTATGGGTTGATCTTTTTTTTTCTCTAAATGGTCATGGCATCCAAATGTAAATATGTGGTAGAACAAAATTACATTAATTTTGAACTTGAGTTGTGGGTTGGATTTCTAAGATGCTTTCAACTATCGCTCAAATCGATTTTTTTTTTTAACTTTTTATGCATCCGCATCGATGTGAACCCGAAGCTTTCGCTTTCATATGAATTTATCTTTTGAAATTATTGATATTTTGAGTTGATTTCATTAACTACAGAATTTTTTATTACATTAATAAATTTATGTAAATTTATTTTATGTTTTATACAAATTTTGCGTCACAAATATTTAACACTTGGATGTGTTATGTTAAGTAGTTGCAGCACAAATGGTCTTTTTTGAACGCATTCTTATTATGTTTTTATAAATATATTAAATTTGTTGTTGTTGATGTTAATTTTTTTTTTTTGTTTTTCTGAGCGTAACATAAATATTTTGTCATTATGTTGAAAATCATGTTTTCTTCTTATCATCATAAGCATTTTATGCGCTATTGTGCCATCTGTAAATTAATTTAATTTCACTTTTTTATGATCTGATTTGTACAGTCAATACGTTAAAGACAAATTTAAATCAAGTTACACAATTGTACGGATGATATATATTAAAATGTTAATTTGGTTTTTTTTTTAATTTTTTGTTACACAAAAACTTTTTTATTGTACTAGTACCATTTTGATTAAAACTTGAACTTGAACTCACTGCTGAAATTAACATTTCTATATTTTATTTAATAACATAAGTTCCTCCATATATTTGTACATGTTATTTGATTTTTACGATGCAGGAATACACGTTTTTTTGCGGAAATATATCAGATGTAAGTTTTTCGGCTACTAACAAAATCGCTAGACGATGACGTAATCTAAATGAAACTCCATGATGTACATAGCTAAAGAAAAGTGCTTTTGTTGAATAAAGCCAATTCTACTTTATTTGATATATCAATGTATTCAATAATTAACCATTGAAAAAAAAAATGTTAGCTTCAGGAAATGATAGCAAAGTCATAGCCAAGAACTAAAATATATCAAACTGTAGTTACCACTCGAAAAGAGCTGCAAGACTGTGCTGCTGTAAAATCATCCATAAATTTCATAGCTCTTATATTTAAAACTAATGTTTCTGATTACTGTCAAAACTGTGTGAAAACTTTTATGCAACAACGGGATGAAAAAGTTCTTAATGAGAGCTTACAGAGAAATTATTTATTTCTTGTTGATGCGAAATTTTATATTAAATGTCATAATATTAGTGTGAATAAAGTTAAAGCTATACAGCAACAAAAGAACAATAGCTTTTAAAAAGTGAGTAGTTATTAAAAAAAAACAAAATAAATTTCGAAGGAGAGGCTAATGTCAATATTACTTTCTCCAAAGTTACCATTAAGTCAAAAAGCAAACGTTTGCTTGTAAGGAATTTTTATGTAGGGTGTTCAAATTTCACGTATCTTTTAAAATTTGTCGCCATTTTTTTTTTTCAGAAATACTAAATTGCACCTATTTTTTCAAGGCATAAAGAAAATCATTATTAAAATATTCGCAATTCGTTATTTGGGCCATAGAAAGTAAGAAGGATATAAGAGTTTGCTCAAGGAAATTTTTCGGATCGGACACCAATATAATGCAATTTCACACCATTATATTTCTTCTTATGTGATTTCTTGAAGAATAAACCTTTTGCGGATAGTCCTCAGACTGTTCAACACTTCAAAGACAACATAATCGGGCAAATGTCACTAATTGAACCATCATTTAAATAGTTGGCAGCCTGCAGAGCTATCAGAGGAGGTGACTTGAACAACATTCTTTTTTATTATTAACCGGAATTAATGTTATTCAATTTCCAATTAAAAGAAATGAAATTTTCATAATAATCACTATATATCGTGTTAGAAATGGTGGGGAAAAAATCTGATAGAAATAAAGTACTGCAAAGTTTTTAAAATAATCTATTGAACTTAGTTCGAAAGCATGCTCTGTAACTTGACTTACGAAGGGCAGCTTTGGCCACAATTATGCAGAAGAATTCGTTTTTGTTACCATTTAACATTCAATTAGCACAAGAGTTTCTTCTACAACAACTTTTTTTTGGAAAATATTTGGAGAACAAGGTTAATGCAAAGAAACCAGAAACCCATAACCAACTCAGATAAAATATTTCTGATGAAATTAATGAAATACGGGGTGGAATTTTTTAAAATGTAATGAAAATATGTGAACCATTCTTTTTCATTTAACCAAAATTCATTATCAAACAAAGCAGTTTAACTACCTTATAGCTGGACACCCTGTATATACAGCTATAGTTACTAGAAATAACAGCTATGTAAATTCAATCTTATACATAGAGCTTACTGATCTAAAATAAATTATTATTATAATTCACATTGTGTGCAAAAATGAGACCTAATGCTGGAGAAATATCGACTGATATGAACCTTGACTAATTTGGATTGCAGAGCTCAAATTTGCCATCAGATTTTGACCTATATGTTTTTTATTTCAAGTGTGAGAAGTTTGGTGTCTAAGCCTCAATAGTTTCTCAACAAAAATTCAAAAAAGTTACACTACCCCTTCAGCATCTCTCCTCAACCCCATATCTTTTAAGTAACAGAAATTTATGAAAAAACTATCAGTCGTTTGACTGAGCATGTAAACTTTGCCTCTGAAACTAAATCTGATGTAAAAGAAAGTCATAAAAGAGCGTTTGTAACTATGTAAAAATCAGCTTAATTTACGGTTATTTCGTAACGCTGTCGTGTAAGCCAAAATCTGGCAGATTGCAACTCTGCGACTCCTCAATTACGCAACGTTGACATCAGTTCATATTCCTCCAATTTAACTGCACAGTGTTATTATCAAAAATGAATTCAAAGATCCACTCCTACATAGGGTTGGAAGCACACCCTTGGCTATATACAAAAATTTCAAAACAATCGAAAAACATTTAAATACTTCAAAAATGTTGTTAAGAGTCATTATAATAATAATAATGTTTTGGCAAATTCACTTCAGTATAGATTACACTGCTATCCAAGAGTTTTGCTAATTGGAAGTACCACGTATTTTCGATAGATTTGTCTATACTGAACACGAATCTGGGCTTCAAATTTGTATGTCACTTATAGTTTTGAGTAAAAAATAGTGCTTGACCATTTTTGAATGACTACGGGCAATAAACCCGGAGCCTTAGAATCTTTCAAAATCTCTTAAATTTAAACTTGCCATTTCCCCTTTGGAGCTCTTGAGCCAAGCTTCCATTTGAGATATTTTGGATGGTTCCCGAATTACGGGTTTGGTACGATTTATTATACAAATATGACCAAAAACGCCTTTTTTGGGGGTTTCAAACCACATTTTGTCAAAAACTATAGCGATCTACAACTTTTTGAGCTCAGATTCGTGTGCAAAAATCTAACGAAAACAACTAGTCATTTGCCATTAGCAGACTAAAAGCTGTAATTCGCAGACCAATGTTACATCAAAAATAAAAAGTTTGCTGCTTAATCTTTCATTTTGCTTCAAAACTTTGTTCTCTGCACAGAATAGAATGATTGTAGTCCACTTAAATTAAGTTTAATAAAGATATTATGCATCAAGAATGAGAAAAATCACGACCATAATCATTTCAATGACAGAAAAAATAAAAAAAGCCAAGCCAAGTCAATCAAATCTAAGCTTAAGCAGATAAAGCAGTTTGACAAAGTAACTAACTTTAACAATGCCACCAAAAATGGAGCAAATTTAATGAGCAGCGCCCAAAAAACTTTACCGAAAGCAGGCATGATTAACCGTATTGGTTAACGGGAAAAAAATAAATTGCTCAAAACGCAACAGTGGCATGTGCAGCAGTTTTGGTTACTCGCAATAAATATTAAAAAACATTAAAAAAAATCTACCAAAAAAAGTAAAAAAGAATGCCATGCCAAGCAGCCAACAGTAGTAAAAGAAAAAAATTTAATGTGGGAACAAAAATTACAATAACAGCAACAACAACCAGAAAACAAAAACAAGGAAAACACACACCAAAAAAAAAGATCAAAGAAAACAAAGGCAGGCAGGCGGCGGCGGCGACTTACGAGTAACACGTGTTTTGGGGAAAAAAGTGAATGTTTTGCAGAATTGTTTTGGTTGTCAAGCTACGCTTTGAGTTACATATGTGAGTGTGTGTATGTGTGTGTCACTGCATAAGTGGGTGTGTCACTTGATCTTTTTATTTTTAATTAGTTCAATTTAAATAAAAAAAAAGTTTTTTTTCTTTATTCTTCATTTCCTTTTTCTTTTGTTTGCAATTTCCTACCTTTTCTCTTAGGCAACTCGTCTGTGGCAACATTTTTTTGTTGTTTTAATTTTTGATTTTTCGCTTATGCAATTTTATTTGTTTTTTTAATGTTTATTTGTTTATAACATCATTTCACGTCATTTTTGTGGTATTTACATTTTGGTTTTTATTTGCTCTTTAAGCTACGCATGCGCGACTAAATTTTGCCGATTTTTTTTTTGTTTTTCAAGATGTTTCTATGTTTGGTTGTATGCAATTGCTTGTGTTTCCACGTATGTGTAGCAGGCGCACTTTTCTCATTAACATATTTAATTGAGTGAAAAATTGCCAGCTTTTTCTGCTGTTGCTCTTGGAAAATGGCAAAAGTGTTAAAGTGCGCACTGCTCATGACTTTGTTTATCTTTAAAGCAAATCACGCATTATTAGCTAGCGCAGTAATGTGCATAAGGATACAAATCTCTCCAAATGTACATAATGCAGTTAAGTTATGGATGGCTTTTTAGTATCTCGAGTTTTGCTCAAGAATTTTGCATTTTAAATATTGAAGATATCAGCAGAAAAACCTAGCATACAAAGCAGTAATGTCTTTAAAATAGCTTGATATCGTAATTTAAAAGATGATTTGTCTTTGTAGCGAAATTTTGTTCTACAATATCTTGGTAGAGCAAGATTTATATCCATAATAAAGAGAGACGTTAAAATATTTTTGATAAAATGCTTGTAAAAACAAATGGCGGCATATCACGTGTAGACATAGAAGCCACTTGAAAGACATTCTGCCTCTTGTCTTTATACTGTCTTCTTAAAGCGATTTGGCTAGACAAATGTAAGAAAACTATGATTTGCCTATAACGTATAGTATAATACATTACAGATAGTCTGGTGCTTAGCATAATGGACTATGGATCGTTGGGACAAGGGTTTGAAATCGGCATACAAAACAAAAATTAAAATGAAGTTCGATAAGAAAATAAAACTCAATATTCTGCATTCTTTCAAATATCTTTCAAAGACATCTACCAATCTCTTAAAAGAACTCTACACTAGGTCCTTGTTTGGGAATGCACTCTTTTAAAGTCTTTGTAAGTTGTTTTTTAAAGATCTTAGAATGATACCTAAGATAGATAACAATAAGGGGAACACGTCTTTATACTTCATACTCCAAATGGCTCTTATAAGCCTCTATAAATACTTTATAAATATTATGTTTACACAGTCTTTATAATTGTCTTATAAGTCTATAAAACTTTTTTCGATTCTAGGGTGAATATTGTGAATTTTTTTTTTTTCAGTAAAATAATTTTTTCTGTGCTATGCTTGACTTGAGTCCATTAATTAATGAAGAACTTGAGACAGCATATTTTACATGGAGCCTATCAAAATAAACTGTAGCAGCTATTTAACCTGTAAATTGCGTTTTTATAACAAGTTGTGGTCGAAATCGTTTCCGCTACTCAGTGAAGCTATTTAGATTCAAAAATTTATTCATAATTCATGCAAAAATTTTTAAAAATTTTCTTGATTCGAAGCGGCTACTAAGGCAGAAATTGAAATAACTACAATCTCTGAGCTAATCAAGGTTTCGCTTTTTTCGGCCCATCATCAACCCATTGGAATTTTTCACATGTTACTTAATAAGCTTCCGATACTCATCAAATTATTCAGTTTGCTTCATTTTTTTGAGGATTACAAGGCTATGGTTTTTAAGTTAAAATCTCATTGAAATCGTTTCATTGATGGAAGTGTGTCCTAAAGTAGAAACTGATCGCTATCTCCTGTTTGCTATTTGATAATTTTTTAATTCATTTCTGAACTTGCAAATACTTGAAGTACCATTTTTACCCACACTTTTGATCTTTCATGAAAAATTGATGTTTATCACGCATCTAACATTAATTTTTGTGTAATAAGTTTGATAAATTATGAAGTGGCATCTAATTCCACTTTATTCAATGTACTTACTTAAATAAAAAATGTCTGTACTAGTTTCTCAGCTAATAAAGTATAAAATTTATATATTACGTTATTAATTTTTGCTCAAAGTCTATGAATAAGATAATAATTAAAAATGAATAAATAAAAAATTAAATAGTTAAATATCTAAATCGGCAGTGCTTCATGTTTATTCAGTAAAAGTTTCAGTAATAAATAAGAACAATAATGAATTATTAAAAAATTATCAAATAAAAAAATGCTTAAGAGTCCCATGCTTCAAATTTCATGCTTCGGAGGCATTGAACCCTAATCAGTCATTCGGAAAAATCTGTTCCTTTTTTATATTGTGAAAGGTTAGCCCGGTGAATGTAGGAGATGCTACTATTTCCTGTTTACAAAAGTTTTCCAATATGTGAAAATGAACTAAACTTGAACGTTATGCAGTAAGCAACTTCACTCTTATTGAATTCCAGAAAGAGCTCCATTGAAACAGAATTATTAGTACTTCATGATGATGAGTTAATCTTCTGGTACTGTCTATTTTCTTAACCATGTACTTAGGTCTTATCAAAAGTAGCGATAATTTCTGCAAATTTTTTCGTTTATTCTTATAATGGCATAGTCATCGACATATCTTTTTACTAATACATAATTAAATATCCTCTTGACTCTATGAATTTCACTATGTAAACATTGATCTTACAGGTCATTTATAGTATCCTATCTCACCAGGAATCACTGTTAATAAGAGGCTGTACGAGTGTCTCATAAAAAAAATTGTCTTAAATCTGGAGAGAAAAGAATGCAATGTCTTACTACTTGAAAAATCGATTAAGAAGCTAATTCGAGCAATATGGGACCGATTCTTTTTGCTAGAGGACTAAAGATCATTTTTGTAAAGCTACCCGTATTACAAAGTTCAATTCTAAAGATTATGTATTCGACCTGACGTGTACATTTTGAAATACAAGCAGCCGAAAATTCATGTATTTTTAAATTTTGTGATTTTCAAAAAATCGTATTTTCGAAAATAAGTCTGAAAAACTTTTTCCAAAAACACGTATCGAACATTTGTAGACAAAGTATCGAAAAAAATTAATTTTGAGAAATCTAAATTTTGACTGTAAATGCTGCTAAGGAGTAAGCGCATTTCGGTGCACGACTTTATGATTCATTGCTACAGTTTAAATCTGTAATGAATACTTAAATGTTGATCTTCACTCGAGGAACAAACGCAACTATTTTTTTAACAAAAGTGTAGAGAAGAAGTATTCTCTTTAAATAAATTAGCAGAAAAACCACAGTTTATGATCTTTGATTTCATACGATATAAATTCAAAATATAAATATGCATTCCTTTCTATAATATGTTGATATTATACTCTACAAAAATAAATAAACAAAAAATGCTAAAATGTTGCTACAGAAAATGTAAATTAAACCAGTTTATTAAACTAGAGCCATGCTTAATCAATAACTCAAAAGTAAATGAAAAACAAAAAACCTTAAAACAAGTTCTTTTCTTAAGTCTTTTGTCTTACAAGAGCACGAAAACGCATATTGCCTACAGACAACAAACGAAAAAATATAAAATGCTGTCAATAAAATCCAAAACCATCATTGCAACCTCCACAGCAGCATCTGACTAGACCATGCTGCACAACAACAACAACAACAACAGTGAAAACAAATTACATTCATAACAACAACAACAAGTTGTCGATAAAATCACATGTTCGCAAAAGTTTAATTTTTTTTCGTTTTTTGTTTCATTTGTGTGTTGTTATTCTTGCAGTTGTTGTAAAGTTGCAGCACAGCACAGCACAGCATTGACAAATCACGAGAATGAAACTCAAGAAAAGGTGGCTTAAAATATATGGGACGTTTCACATTAGCCGGTTCACCTGTGCGCTTGGAATTTTTGTGACCTAATTATAACAAATCATACACCAAAATTTTCTTCAAAGTCTAAACTTTCAGATTTCATTAAGTATTTTTGCCTATTTTAAAATGGCGGTTCAAGATGGCATTCACAAGAGAAGCGGTAATATAAAACTTTTGTAAAACATTAAAAAAAAAATTATAAAATATGTTTTATAGAGAATATTTGTGAACTTTAAAAATTTTCAGAAAATTTTTAGCTACTGCGTCGGTAATAAAAACAGTTTTATTCAAAAGTTCACCTTTAATCACTTTTTTTATCCTAAGCTTTCAATTTTCAATAAAATTTCTCCGAGTAAAAAATTCTAAAAATTTCTCAAAATGATCTGAAAAATGTTTGAAGCGTGCAGTTGGAAAACTGTCCAAGTCCCTTTTTCATACTTTTGGAAAAACAAAGAAAAACGCTTATAATTGAAAAATTCAAACGTATTTCCCTCATAAAAGCTTTTAAAATTTTTTACTCAAAACATGTCAGCTTAGATCTTTACAGTTTCATCTGGCTATGTTTTTGAGAAAACAATTTTGTACTTGGCGGGTTGTAATCCATTGAACATGGACTTGGGTAGTTTTGACATAGTAATCAACAAATTTTGTTTGAAAAAAAGTGGACTTGACTGGTTTTGATATCAATTTATTGGCCGATTTTGAATGCAATTTCATGAACTTGGCCGGTTTTGAAATATATACATCAAAAATAATTTTAAAAAATGCTCTATTTCTGTGAAAAATTTTTGCAGTCATTATTTATTTTATTAGTGGTACCTTCTGCTTTGCATGCGCTAGTTCCATTGTTTTTGCATAATGATATTACTCTCTTAACATCTCATTCTGTATTCTCTCTTCAAAAGTAAATCCAAAAAAAGCAAAAAAAAAAATTGTTCTTTGAAATTTGAAGCCAAATACAAACAATACAACTGATAAGAAAAAAAAAACAAAAGCATAAAAATCATAAATCATAATCATAAAAAAATGGATATTAAACTTTTAAAAATAAAAAAACTAAGTATGCAATAATCTTTTCTAGCACAAATTCGATATTTAAAAAAGAAATTATTAACCCCTTATTTACACGAGTCTGACTCGTGTTACAATTTCTGTGCCTAACGTGATTATCACGAGTCTGACTCGTGGTGTGTAGAAGTGTACATTTGATGAAAAGAGAATTGAAATTTTCCCGTTATTTTCAGCTAATAATGTAAAGTTGTGTGCGAACAGTTGGATGCGAACTTCGTTGCGCTAATTGATACGTCAAGGGGTTAAAATCGGTTCAGCATATGTTGCGCCAATGCGTTACAAGTCATATCCATATAAGATGCTCGATTTCGATGTTTTTGGGCAATGAGGGACTCCTTCAATTTTCAATTCAGTTGAATTTTTCTTACTATTCGATATAGTCTATATTTTTAATACTAATTGATGTATGCTTCTCGTCATTTCCGAAATATTTCCATACTTTCCACATTTATTGACTGGTCGATACTTTTCAAACACTTTTGTACATTAGTGGACTTTTCAATTTCACTTTTAAAAATATTTAATTGGCATATAGGTAAAGGTAAATCTGCTATTACCGTATGATATTTGAGCAACGATATCCTTGGTAAAAAAAATTCCAGGAAAACACCAAAGCTATTTTAAATTAATTTTAAAAAAAAGTCTGCGATCGTCATCACATCGTCATGTGAAGTTAAAAATATATGAAATAAAAAAAATTTCCAAAAATACAGACTTGAAGTGGGCCAAATTCGAGACTTTCAATATATTGAACCTCATATCAAAATCAGATCAAAACACCCTAGAACCGCTTTGTGCTGCTATATCCTCAATTATTTTCGAAAATTTTTCTTGTTCGTTGGCAAGAGAGGAAAAACTCACTTTCAGAATCTCGCTGTCGTTCTGTTCGCTCGCTGATATCTCTTTACGCTTATTATGACTTGGTTGACGGAGTAATTTTTTCGATATTTACAAGCACAAAAAAATTTTAATTTTCATTGTAAGCAAGAATATCTTTCATAGAACTTCTTAGTGTTTCATTGCAAAAAATCGTCTATTTGCTTTGGGAGTTTTTGTATAAAGCATCGACCAAAACTTTTAAATATTTTAAATAGAAAATTCTTATATTAAGAAATAGCGCTTTTTAAAATTACAATAACTGCAAAAATTTCAACATTTCATTTCAAAATTATAGTCCGTCCAACTTCTTACATGAATATGCCACTCTCACACACACACACAAGTAACACATTTTTCATATTTCATTTTCCATTTGTCATCTACCATTCAAATCGAAACCTTAAAAAAACTCAACTCACCTTGTGCGCAGATTTCCATTGCGCGTTGAATTCAAAGTTTTTGACGCCAACTTAAAACTGTTGCTGCCACCAGCAGAATTACCAATGCCGCCACTGCTGCCGCCGCCATTGTTACCGCTATTTAGTTGGCTGGCACTGGTACGCGGCAAACGTGCCGCAGTACTACCAGTGCCAGGTCGTACTGCACCAGTGTTACCAGCAGCATGCACCAATGTTACAAAGTTGCTGGTAGTAAGAACCAACAACACGCAGAATAAAAGCAGCAATAGTTGCGGCATATGAAAAGTGAATGGAGACGTAGAGACAGAAGCAGAGGTCATTTGTTTTGAAGATGCTCTTGCTGTTGTTGTTGCTTTTATTGATGACGATATTGGTGTAGATGATAGCACAGTTGATGCTGATGCTGATGATGATGAGGACAGCAACTCGTTTTTTGATATTGTTTTTGTTGCGTAGAACGAGTTCTTTTTGTTGTTGTTGTCATGTCTTTGCAGACACTGCACATTGTTGGCCTTTAAGGCCGCCATGCTGTTGCTCTGCTGTTGATTTTAATTTTTTTTTTATTTTTAGTTCTTAAAAAATTACACAACTGATTTTTTTTTTTTTTCCGTAAAAATTTTTTCCAAGCTTTTGGTATTTTTTTTTTCAACTTTTCTTGAAAAAAATCACTTTATTTTGTTAAAGTAAAAATATCACTTTGTTTTAAATTCACTGAAAAATATGGAAAATTTTTTTTTAAAAATAATATTTTTTCATAATTTTTTTTTTAACGCCAAGAAAACTTAAAATCAACACATAGCAAACATAATTTAACTGGTTTTCGGCACATATTTCTTAATTTTGTTTAATTTTTTTTTTTTTTGTATTTTTCTATTGATTTTTCTTTACTCTTTAGCATTAAATATTTTGTTTTGCTATTCTTTTTTTTATCTCCAACATGTCTTCGTTTGACAACTCAACTGCTTAACTAATAATTTTATCGGTTTTTATTTTTGTGCCCCAAACACTTCGTCACCACACTGACCTGTCTGCCTGGTCCCTTCTTGGTGTATGGAACAAAAAAAAAATGTGAAAAGTAAAAATATAAAAAATTTTGATTTGTTTGTCATTAGTTTGGCTGGCATTTTATTTTTATTTACATTGCGTTTGACTTTTCAATTTGCCTTAAAGCTGCAGCACGCAAATTACGCATTTTTTAAGATTTGATTGCTCTTTGTTAAATAATTTTATGCAATTTACTGCTTGCTTTTTATCTTGGCTTCGTGTTTAAAATTAAATACGAAAATTAATTTTTAAGTCCCATTAGAAATACGTGTAATTGTTGGTTCGTTTCAATTCTTGTGTTTTGACAGCTTTAGACAGCAGTCAACTTGACGCATGAGCAATATTAATGCATTTAATTATTTTATTATCATTAATTTTTCTTACAGAAATCTTTCATGAAAACAATATTCAAAAATTCGTACTATTTTAGATTCTACTAACGCAGCTTCAAATTTTTGCTCTAACTGGCGTTGAACTAATGAACTCAAAGTTGTACACAATATTCTACATATCAATGGCTATAGTCGCATACTAAAACTTATAACTTTTAATAATGATTGCTGATTTTTAATTAAGTATATACTCAAGTTAATTTAAATAATTTTCACTTTCATTTTAAATGAATGTATTTACTTTAAACTATAGCGACAATCTTGCTGATTAATAATCCATTTTTCATTTAAGATTTGCAGTTTCTATCTGCAAGAGCTTCTCTTTTGCACTATCTATCAGAACTTTATTAATATAAATATTATTATTTTCATATATATTTCCTTATTATATTGTCTATTCGAAAAATTTCAGTTTCGAAATTTCTCAAAAGCTACTTTTTCTAAAAGATTTTGAGAGATGTTTTGACGTCAGCATATAATCGAACATTTTGCCAATTATGTTGCAAGTCAATTTGAATGCAGCTGTGATAGATCAAAAGCCATGATTAATTAAAAATATTTTATTCGGCATACTAAATGAACATTTTTAAAAAAAAGTGTAGTGCAAATCAGGCTGGTAAAATTGATTAAAGTATTAGTAGTATTGAGTAGTATTGAGCTCTACGAGAGTGCACACAAGTACAACAGGGCTACCAAATAGGCCCCGAATTTCTCGTACGGCCGGGGGCCTGTTGTAGGAAATCAAAAAATTCTGAAATAGCCTGGAATTCTTCGATTTTTTTGACATGGCAAAAGGTCAATTTATCATACACAAAAATTTAACTTTTTACTATTTTATGAATTCATTTATGATATTGCTGACCAAAAAAAAGAAAGTTCCCAACTTTTCCTAAAATAAAATTTTACATTTTACCATCAAGAAATCAGTTTCTTTTTTTAAGAATTTTAGAATCACTCGCAGTTCATTAATTTCTCTATACGCTAAGAAAATATCGCTTATTTTGACTGAACCGAAGTTTGTT
The DNA here is from genome assembly GCA_963680825.1 of Meiosimyza decipiens. Lineage (NCBI taxonomy): Eukaryota > Metazoa > Arthropoda > Insecta > Diptera > Lauxaniidae > Meiosimyza > Meiosimyza decipiens. The sequence continues at coordinate 52,633,733 of OY804261.1, read as the reverse complement.
TTTTGTGTACTTTACACTATAACTATTTGCTGCATTCTATTTACACGAAATAATTCCAATCTGTTACCAGTTATTTTACTAGCCTAGCTGGTGTCGGTCAATTTAATCGGATGAATTTTCTTGCATTTGTTACTTCGATGGTTCATATTCTTATTCATATTCATAGCTTTTAAATTTCTGCACTGTTGCAATTGAATCAATAAAGTTTTTGTTATGACATGTTTCTAATCCTTCGAGCTATTGCTTATTGTTAGCTGAGTCAGTTCAATTCAATTAGTGAAGATCAAATCGAATTACTATATAGCTCTGAAGCTTCTGAAGATATTTAACGAAGGTCATATCTATACTATTTACTATTATTATTTTTATAGAATTGCTTGCATAAAATTGGTTTGTAACGTTTGGCGCAAATTATGCTGAACCAATTTCAAGACTTCCTTTTTTAAATCAACATAATTGTGCTAAAGTAGGGTATTGCATATTTATTTTGTTTTTTCAAAGCCTTACAACAAACTCTCTTTCAATTATTCTTCTACTTTTTTTGTAATTTTTGTAGGCAGCAGATAGAATGAGTTGTTAATAGAGTAATTTCATTATGATAAGCTGTGAGCTTATAAAACTGTTCAAAAATCTGAGTGTTGGTAGGGCCAACAATATTAGCCTGAATTATCCTTAGCTATGAATGGTCTTGCCATAGTGGCAGTTCTAGTAGGCTATCGCTCAATTGTGTGCTGGCAATTTATCTCACAAGTGCTACATCAAAGCACTGCTATTCAGCAGATGTTACCATGCTAGTAAATTTTTTAAAAAAATTTTCAAAAATTACAACGAAGTTCAAGCTTATTTTAACCTTGTAAAGCATGAATTTTAAATTAATTGCAAACTTTGTTTCATTACATTTACAATTAACTTTTCTTAAATTTCATTTTCAAATCAAGTAGTTTTGCAGATCGCGAAAAAGTCCAAATATCCCGTATGCATTATATAAACATAATATTAGTACAAAAAGCTGTATTCCCGGGGAGTGTGGGGGCAACTCACTTTTGAATTTAAGTTTAATTATACTTATTGTATAAGTGAGCATTTGGAAGTGTCTTTAAAATTAAAAAAAAATAAGAAAGAGAGCGAGTTCGTACTTAAGTCTTTCGTTTGACTTTAAATTTATTTGATTTTTTACGTCTTAGTCATGAGCTTTAAATGCTACCTTAAAATTTTTATTTATTTTGAAGAAGATGTGGGTGTAGTGCGATTATTGAATGCATAAATGAAATTAATAAACTTAATTTCCTGCGCAGAACATAAAAAAATATTGAACGAACAATAAGAATTTTTAGAACAGAATTTTGTATGACAAATGTACTTTTTCAAATATAACTGATGTTTTATTCAGCTTTTTTGAACATTTTATATTTTCTTAAATTATATCAATTTTATTGCTATAAATAATGCTACTTTGTATTTATTTTCCTTTCAGCTCAAAAATTACAAAAAGAATGATCACATCAAATAAAATCCATTTCACAGGTGAGTTTGTTTAATTTTATCGCGATTTTTCGCTTTTTTATTAATTTAGGTGCATACGTCTGAAAATTTCATATTATTCTGCTTTAATTTCAATTGATTCTTTTTTCAATCTTTGAAGAATATTAAGGAACAAAAACTTTGTTTCAGCCTTATTTTAGTAAATTGGTTTTAATAATATAATAATAATTATTAACTCCTTCGGTCATATATACAGATATTTAATAAGTTATTGCTAAATAAAACGCGAGCAACATTGTGAACATATGTTGGGCACAACCGAAGCTGTTACTAACTTGATTTTTTTAACAACACACTCGTACTAACAATTTTATCTGTTTCTTATATAATTATCCATACTTTGTAATGGAATGGATTATTGTTCAGAGATCTTTTTTCTGATTCTTGGTAATTTAAGTGATTAAGGCAATTTAGTCAATAAATTAGGAAAATAAGTTTCCTTAAAACTAATTTCGTATAGTTTTTTTTAGCCTTTATTAAAATATTTTTTTTTCTTTTGTCCTTATCAAAATGAAAAATTTCTTATTTAATATTAAAATTCACAAAGATACTTTTTTCGACTCAAAGTACATATCTCGAGGAAAATGAAATTGAAATTTTAGTATTGAGGTTAAATCATTTAAAATTTAATATAAAATCGCAGTAGCAGCAATGTGCGCTTATAAAGCTTCGTGATTTATAATATTGATATCTCTCACAGCTTCAGTTATTATGAAGATAAATGTTTGGAATGTATTTGGAAACATAAAGTTGCTTCAAAATATTTTATAGCCAAAAAGTCTTTCATAAAGTTAAAAAGAAAGTATTTCAGGCTCTTGAGATTTATGATGTTGGGCACACAAAAGCTCTATGGTTTTTAAGAAAACTACAAAACTAAAAAAAAACTAAATATTTGGTACAAAATTTTCGTATGTAGTTTTTTAAATTTTTTGAGCATTTATTAAACGGAAAAAAAATATTAAATTTTATAAATTTCAATAGTGTTTTCTTTAAAAATATAATTTACCTTTTAGGTAACATTTGCTATTTTTAAAGTATTTCTTAAATCTAATCTGAAAATGTTCCTATATTTTGTAAAATTTACACAGGTTGCAGCCAACTAAGTGTTAAATAAAGCAACATAAGTTTCTGAGCTATAAGCAACTAAATGAAAAACGTTGTTTTAAGATATTACGGCAACTAATAAGTACCAATTTTTCAATAATAAAATTAATAAAATGTATTTCAAATTTCCCAAGTTTCAAAATATATTTTTCTCAAAACTGCGATATGTTGGAAAAAAATTTGTAAAAACAAAAAAAAAAATTCGTACTAAACTGCACTTGAATTTAAATGGAAATTTTAAAACTGAAGAGCGCAGTACTTTAATTTTAATAAACAAACACAAATTGAATGAAGTTTCCATTCTAACAGCGACCTTTTTTAACTAATTTTCGAAAAATATTCTGAAAGATATGCGATAAACGTCCAAAGGTGGCATTTGCAAAAAGCTCAAAAGCAATCACTGACATTAGTCGTAAGGAAGACAAAATATTCAGTTTTAACAAAAAAAAACCAAAAACTTTTTTCATCGCTACAAGGTTCGTTACTTAAGTCTTTTGATTTCTTGTTGAAAAATTTTGTTTTTCTTTTCGTAAATTAAAAATTAAAGTCTTTTGATTATAGAAATTGATTTCTAACTTTAACAGATTAATAGAAATTTTATTGTTTCCTTTGACAACTAATGTATTTATAGGCAATAAAATTGTTGCCTTTGGTTTGTATCAAAAACACTGTAACTACTAAAAAAACTATTTATTTTAGAACAGTTTTTTGGCCACTTAAAATGTATCGTTTGCAGTTAATATTTATTAAATTAGAAGCATTTTTATTTTGGCACTAAATTTGGTTCAACTACGAGAGCTCAAGTAAAGTTTAGAATAGCTTTCTTTGAAATGAGTTGAGACTCAGGCCATTCTAAAATAAGAGTGTTGAAAAATTTGCACAAAAAATATTTTAAAGCTATGCTGAGAAAAATCAACAATTTGTTGAAAAAAATCGTACATCTCTAAGCTTATAACAGTGCAGCTTCTTGCACAGTTAAGTCTCACAATTTTTTAAATCTCTGACTGAGAAATCATGATTAAGGTCAACAACAGAGGTGACCTATAATAATCACCAAGAAAAAAATCTTATTTGAGCAGAGTATCGATATTCTGCTTCAGTTCTTGCGATTATCTATTAGCTCTTTATGTAATAACTGTCGTTTTTGTGATAAAACCAAAAAAATTTTAAAAACAAAAATTTAAAAAATCAAAAAAATTATTGTGTCTATCGCAAGCAACACTTAAAATACGTGTAGATATCAAAATAATTCTTTCAGTTGCATTTTAAAGTTTTTAGAAATCGTCCAAGATATTATCTCTTAAGACTCAAAAACAAATAGTTAAATAAAAATTAACTCAAAAGTAAATGAAGAAAGTTTTTGCTACGGGAATATCATATTTCGGAAAAAATCACACAAAATTTGAGAGTATGCGTAATGACATCAAAATTAGTAAATTTTTTTTTCAATGATCTCCTCGCGAATACTCATTCATAGAATAATCGCCAAGTAATGTAGGAGAAATAACATAAAATATATATAATATATAAATTTTGATCTTCCCTTATGTGAACAGTGATCAAATGGTAAATATTAGGATTTGCTCTTTTTTTTTTGTTTCTGAAAATTTTCGATTTTTGAATAATTTATTGAAAAATAAATGGCTCAAATTAATCAAAAAAATCAAAATTAACGACGTAAAATGTTATATTTCAATATCAAAAAACTGTCCAAAATCTTAAATTTTTTAGAGAGGATAATTTCAGCTGTTATTTCACTAATTTTGTGCGAGTTTTCATTTTATTTTGGCACCTAGCCTTACTTAAATTTGTATAACATGTTTTGAATTACTTAGCATTTCTACCGGTGATTTTCTGAAATTTTTTAGCGATTATTTCATATTGTTTTGGCAAATAGTTTACTTTCTACTTTGAGTTTTTTCATATAAATATATATCATATCTATTTTAAATGTCAAATGAAATTTTTTATTCTTAGGTAACATTAATTTAAGCTATTTCGCTAAGTATGTTTATTATTACATAGAAGATCATACGATAATTTGGGAATGCTAAATACAACGAAAGTTCTTAAGACTTTTAATTTCATTAAAATGTTTCCTTTTTATCTTGAAAATCTTCAAAGGTTCAATAAATTTCATGAAATCTTGTTTTGAGAACATAAAAAAACTTTGTCGAAAACAAAATTTACACATTTTTTTTGTTAGTTCTTTTTTTTTAAAAAAATAAATCTTAAACATAAGTTTTGTTGTCTTTCCTAAGAAATCTTGTGCAAATGCTTTCGTCGAGTTGCTTATGGAGAAATTAAAACTTGCAAACTAATTTGGTTTCTTAATTTTTTTTAATTAGATTTCCAGCAAAAAAATTATTTAAAACAATTTACAGGTTTTTTATTTAAAGTATCTTTAATTTCGGCGGCACAAACAGCACAAAATTGCGACGCAAACTACTTTTTTTTTGCATCTCAATCACAAGTATAATTCACACGTTAAAAATGAAAGATTTAAGCAAGCAACTTGCTTCGTTTGCAAAAACCACACATTATTTATTAGGCAAAAATTTAAGCTACTTATGCATATGACTTAATTTAATTGCTGTTTTATTACGTTATTTAATTAATTTAATGTTTCAACATTAAAATGAAAAAATACAAATATTGCCGCCATAATTTACGTAAGCAAAGTATTGCGTCTCCGCCTTATAAGAAAACCATGGTAAGGGCTGTAATTTCGCTTATTTTCATATGCAAATTTAACGCCAGTGGATTAAAATTGAAAATTATACATTTTTTAAAGCATTTTATTTGACAAAACAAAAACTCGTTACCTGCAGCGAAAAAAAAAACTTCTCTGTGGCACAAGCAAAATTATGCATTTTTCTTGCGTTTTTTGCTTAAGACAAATAGAAAAATTTTAAATCAAATGCAATTTAATCCATTTCTGCGACGTGGTTGCTGATTTTATTTATTTATTTATTTCTTTTGATTTTTTTTTTTCATTTGTTTTTTCTGTTAAAGGCAGACAGGTTTTCACTTTTAGCGAAACGACAGCAGCAGCTAATGCGAGCAAACTAATTTTCATTTTTTTCATTTAAAAAAATTTTTTTTTTTTCTTTATTTATTTCTTATGTATTCCACATAATTTTTACATTTAGTTTGGCTTCATTTCAAAAATTTTATTGCACAATAAACGTGAGCAATAACTTTGTGCAATGGTTTTTCATATTTCAATTATTATTCTACTGTATTTCATATAATTTTGACTTTATTTTATTATAATTCTTGCACTGGCTATAATGTAAAATTGATTTATTTTATTTGAATATCAACCTCGACGCCTCGAATGATTAGGCAACAATTTGTTTTTTTTTTATTTTACGTATCCGCGCTATGCAACCGAACGGCTTAAAAGTCGTAACTATTCTGTTAACAACAGTTTAAGCTGCAAGCAACAATTGCTGCTGTTGCTGTTGTTACCATTGGTGTGTTGAATTTTACAAAGCAAAAGGAAGGTGCTGCGCTGCACAAAATCATGGCAATCACTCCATTCATATTATGAGAAAAATCATAAATTCAACATAGCATCAATTCACCACACTCACAACATATTCAACTTTGCTGTTGTTGTTGGTTTTTATGCAATACAACAATATTTTTTAGCATAGTTAGCAAAACAACAAGATTTGGAGAAAAAAAAGGAAAAGTGGAAACTAAGAGACGCTTTGGAGTCACGCTACTGCTGCTGCTGGCAAAGACTGGACAAACAAGAATCCAATAACAGAAACAAAGTGAAACTGAAAGTATTGTGCGAACAGAGAGTAAAATAAAAAGAGAGAGAGCGCGCGCAAATGATGCTGTGGACTTAAGAAAATACAATCCACACATGCAGTCAAGTTAAATGGAGAGTGATTTTTTTCCTACTTTGTGTTTTTTTATTTGATTTTGTTTTATTTGCTTTTTTTGTTTGTTTTTTTTTACGTTTCTTTGCTGTGTGTCTTATCTTCATTGTTTGATTTGCGGCGAATTTAAGCGGCGTTTTTAGTTGTGAATGAATGTTTTAGTTAAAGTTGCCGCGTATGTTCAATTTTGTTTGCAAGTCTGTTGCTTAAGTCTTTTGTTTTTGAACTCGTAAGATAATTTTTACTTTAACTTTATGGTTTTTTACTTTATAATTGATCAGTTTAACAGAAATAGCTCTAGTCTTTTATAAAAACGATTAATGCTAGATGAATGAATGGATATATACCTACATGGCTGACAGTCAATTATGTATTTAAAGAAATAAGAATGCAATCGTTATATGTTATTTTTGAATTCAATAAGAAAATACCGTTTGACAGTATTTATGGTAGAAATTCGGGATTTACTTCCTTCCGACCTGAAAAAAAGTGCTGAAATTTTGTATTTGATACCGGGAAATCTATGTTCGAAATACTACATTCTCTCCAATATTGCCACGGAATTATTGTTTCAGCGATGTTCTTGAGCTGATTAAGAAATGCTGCATTACCAGCTCCATTTTCGTAGTTTGATTTTGGCGAAAATGATTTTGTTAGCGTCTGATGATCACTTCGGATTTTAAAATAGCGTAGAACATCTTAATTTTTAGAAATTGTTAATTGTGTTGGTTAAAAAAATATCACCGTTCAATAAAGGAATTAGCTTCACATTTGACTTGAAAGTTTAAAGTTTCGTCGTTGTTGACAAGATGGATAAGTAGCAATCATTTCGCTGAATTTTTTAGTCTTCAATTCAGGCGGGTATGAATCAGTTACTTTGGTCTTCTCTGAAGAACCAGCGAACAGTAAATACTTGCGGGTGGAGGTGATCTCTTGATATAGTAGTGTTCGAAAAATGTTATTTGCTGCGGATTAGCTGTTCCATCTCTAATCATCAATTGTTTTGAATCCTATATATACCTCGAAAGAGACAAAAAAAAATACTTCTTAAGAACTTCACCTCAAATACTTCAAATCCTTAAAGTGATGGGTCGATTTTAAGTTCAGATTCTGATTCAGCGTAAAAAAATACTTTGAAAAACAATCATCAGTAGCTCAACAACATTCATTACAACTTCATTCACAGACCTTTTTAATAAAATATAGTTTTTCCATAGAATTTTCATGCAAAACTAACAGGCGTCGGCGCTACCTTTTAAAATTGATTTAAAATATCATAAACATAATTTTTTTCCAAAACATAAAAAAAACAAAAAAAAAACCGGCGGGTTGCACTCTGGGAGTGCCGACAGAAGTGAAAACTTGAAATAATATTATGGAATTTTTTTTTTCATGATGTTTTGTAAGATTTTTTTTTTCCACGAATTGTTTTATTTATCAATATAAAGTACTATCATGATTTTGATAAATTACAATATTTATTTATTGCGCTATCTTACACATAAAATAAGAAAATTACATTTCAGTATTATTACAATTACTTTACAAAAATAAGTAAATGTTTATTACACGCAGATTTTCCTACAGAAAATTTTCTAATTGGAACTTTTACTCTGAGTGTATTTTTTTATGGTATGTAGCAAACGAAAATATACTATAAAGCTGTTTTTTGTATATATTATATAAGCTATCATTCCCAAAACTTCCTCTTTGAATAGCCACCTTTCCTTGGAAAGCCGAAATTCCGCAAAACGGATATGTTAGGATTCATCTTACCTGAGGTCGGATATGCCTTAAAACATTTCCAATGAGTTCTAAGTCCCATGGCATAAAATCGTAAAATGTATGTAGTACAAAGTTGTTAAAATGGAAGAAGTAAATCAGTTTCATGCCCAGAAGTTCTATTGACCTTAAGATTTGCCAGAGTCAGATCGTTTTGGCAATTAAGTCCTTGACTGCCGACTTTAACGAAAATGAGCAAACTTGGTGTATTTCCGCACATCAGCCCGCTAAACCAAAGAAATACAAAATTTCAATAAAATAAGTGAGTACCTTTTTAGTTTAATGGCAGCGTAGGATATTTTTTGTCCAATGCTTAACAAACATAACAATGCTTAAGACGGCATTCCTAACGAATATTCAATAAGTTAGTGGTATTTTGTTAGGTTCTGAAAAATAAAATACTTAAGTCTATTCCGATTTAGTTCGGAGATGGAATTAAAGTCCAAAGTTGAATGTCAATAGCTCTTCTAGATCTATTGATCGGAGTTCGCTGTGGAATTTTCTGTTAACTTCCAACTTAAGCTTTTATAGTTCCGATGATTTGACGGATTTTCCTTTTTTGTGTGATACTGAAATAATCTCCTATCAATTTGCTTCCGATACGGTATCAAAACAGGCCTGATTAAAGGAGAAAAGAAATACCCATATCCAACGCCGTGTGATTTTTGATTGTTTACAAAAATAAAATAAAAATTGAGAAAAATCGAAATTTTTAAGCTTTAAAAAACGATTTTGGGGACATTTAAAAAATTGGACTTAAATCAGTAATAAAAATTAAAAATATAAAAATAAAATTGCTTTCGTGTGTTTCTGTTTTTCAATCAATTTATCGAATGTAAATAGCGGTCCACTTGTCAACATATACCTTCAACTTCTCTCCGACTTCAGTTGATTTTCAGTTTGCATTATCTATCATCTGCATCATAAATTGATTTTTTCCATCTTCATCGTTGTTTCCCAATATTTGATAAACGACAAATTACAAGAAAATTGCAGACTTCAATAAATTGTTGAACAAACAATCCAATTTTTCTTTTCTACTGCCAAACACAAAAGACGAAAATAACAACAATGCGTTACATTTAGCATCGGCAACAGCACAGCCACCATGGTTTTGGTACCATGGGGCACTTTAGCAAGTGTGTGCCTAGCACTCGATCGCGATTTAATGATAATAATTATCTCAGATACACAAACAACCACATACAGAACTACACACAACAACACATACAGATAAATGCTACTTATCTGTCGAATGTTTAGATAGACAGCATAGAGCTGCAGTGCATGCTGTTGCAGCGGCTAACAACAGTTGCGGTTGTTGTTTTTTTTTATTGCTGGTTGTTGCCCCAGTTTCCATCAATGCGCGACACACGATTGCGTTTGATTTTTGGCTCAATTCTTTCTTTCTTTGAATTGATTTCTTGTTTCTCCACTGCTGGTGCAGCAGTTTATTTTGTGTTAATTGAGTGGCAGACATGCGGGAAGACATGCCGAAATTAAAAGATGCATCGTTTAGATTGTGGTTAAGCAAAAAACAAAATACAAAATGTACAATGTTTTGGAAAATTCACGACTACAGCGGTAGATGGAAATATCAAAGCGATCATTGATATGGTGGGGGTTAACAATTGACAGGAAGGAATAATATTACTCTTTTCGAAATATTGCCAAGAAAACTGTGTTAGAAAAGCTTTATATTATTTGACCTTTTTAGAGCTAAATAGAAGCAGAACACAGAGCACATCAACAGACCTTCTATTTATAAAGAACGATGGTCCAAAAATGTATAAAAATATTAAATGCATAATTCTACCTACTGTGGACGACCTTTTTAAGACTTCAAGTATTAGAACTAAAAAAGAGATTCTTAAAGTAAGAAAGAAGTCCTAGCTACGAGCTCTAAAATATTTTTGTGGGTCTTAAGTTGTTTCTATCATTAGTAATTGGTGAAAAATTTAAACTAAAAAAGACTTTCGAATATGTCCATTTCTGAACAACGTTATTTTAGTATTCGATTTGCTGGTTCCTTATAAGTAAAAAATTATATGGAGGGGCGGTTTATCTTGTGCATCCTCTGAGTTACAGAGTGTTAAACAAAGTTACCTTAGACTAGCATGTACATGCATACAAACAAAGATTTTGTTAAGCAACATGACTGACATTATGTTTGAGACAAAAAAACTGTACCACTGTTTCATTGTGTCAACATAGGGAATCGTATCAATTTACAATCCAATTCCATAACAGAGAAAGGTTTAGTCATAGAAATGTTTTATTATAAACAAAAAAGTTCATCAAATGGAGTAGTTGCTTAAAAAACTATTTTGGGCATTAATTAAAATAAATTTATGCCTGGAAAAGTGTACGGCACAGGCCAAAACTTTGTATGGCGATGCATTATAATATGGATAAGAAAACCAAATTATAGAACATTGTAAAATGTCTCCATCGAAAAGAATGGTTCAAAGTCCATTATGGCTGATGAATAGGATTGAGAGGAAAAGTTGTAGCGCTACGAAATAGCCTACAATGAAATAAGTCCCTAAAAAGTAATGAAAAAATCCCCGAAAATGTCCAACTATTTTTGGGAGTTTTTTAATTATAATATAACAGCCAACGTCGTACGGGTGGTATTTCATTATGAAATAACTTGAATTGCATTAAAAGTAGGCGGAATGCGTAAAGTGGGAGTGGCAGTATTGATCAATTGAAATATTTAATTCAGTTTTACAAGAAAACGGCACGATTTTCATAACAATTTCAAACATGATGCCATTAAAAGCAGTCATCATCCAAATCGCTATACTGGCAGAACTCGTTGATGGGCGTGACACCACCCACAGTATTTTTAAATGTTATAATAAGAGAACTGATGATGCAATTGTTACAAAATTTAATATGACAAGTCTTCGTGCTGATATGCCTTACATATGTGGACGTGGCACCTTCTGTACTAGCAAAAGATGTTTAAGGTTATATTTAGAGTACCATGGGAGCATTCCTCATAAAATATTATGAAGAGATGTTGATTACTATATGCTTTATAATTACATGAGGTTTGACAAAATTTTATTAGTGAGCGTGAAATCTCTCATTATAACAAAAAATTTGAAGCGTTATTTTAAGTGAACGTAATTGTAGCAATTGATATGAAATTGAATGTAGGTGGCTTACTTGCCGTAAGAGTGGGCATAATATTACAAGTGGTCATGGCACCTTCCATAGAAGTAAGATGCTTAAATTTCATATACATATATAGCAAATACCGGGAGCAACAATAATAAAATTTGGTGTAAGAATGTTGTTTATAAAAGCTATTTCTGAATCAAAACCAAATTGGATTGTATCAGGTAGATGTGTCACCGCCCTAAGCTTTAAGTCTGATAACGGCATGTCTCACAAAACATACAAGATATTGTGAATAAATTTGGTATACACAACGCAAACGTAGTAATTATTTTTTCATTCTCAAAAGTTTCCTGTCAAGGGTGTGGCGTCACCCACTAAAACAAATATCTCTCAAGAGTTAATCTATGTCCAAAAAAAATTTCATCAAAATCGGTGCAGTGGCTCAGTCGTGACAGCAATTTTTTCCATTAAAGGCAGTGCCACGCCAACCAAAAAGCGCTCAATACCCTCTTTAAGGGTTCAATCTAGCTCCAAAGCAAATTTCTTCAAAATCGATCCATTTGCTTAGCTGTGGAAACGTTCTTTCATGTTAGAGGCATTGGAAAGAAAATTACATTTGGCACAGTCCCCTTTCACAACCTTTCCATTAAAAAATGATGGAACTGTTTTGCCTACGTTTTCAACCTCTTTCAACATTTTCCAATATTTTCCATTTTTTTTATGACTTTTTTTTTCCACTATTTCAATATTCCAATTTTTCAACATTTTTTAACCTTAAAACGAAAAATAGAACTACGATCAATCTCCTGATACTTCTAAATAGAAGCAAAGGTGTAGCTCAGGATTTGACATTGTTGTTTTAATTACTGTTGTAGGTTATTTCATTAGGAAATATTTCTGAATGAAATAAGGCTCAAACATTGGCTGTTACGTCATTTATTTGTTTGGGAATTATTTCATTGCTTTATCTTGGATCTTTTTTCATATGTTTTGCTCAATAAATCATTTGGAATTTCAGCCTTCAAGAGTAGCTCCAGTTGGTGTATTGAAAGGTATTTCTATTTGTTTTTAATTGATTTCATCTGAAGCGGGTGCTTAGCGTATTCAAGGTGATGTCTATCATGTCAGTTTTAACATTTCGATATATCCGTCGTCAACATATTTTATAAGAGATATTGGTTTGTGTTCACACTGTTCTATAAATGTGTCCAATATTACATCTCTAAGGATTTTCACTATTATTTCTTAGCAGTTCCAAATGATTTACAAGGATTTGTGACAGTAGCCAGACTATGGCGATGGAATTCTCAAGGAACCTCACCAAACTCCGATTGAAAATAATACAAGCAAAAAAAGGCCCTTCTAAGACTTCGAATAGAAAAGTTTTAAATTTAATAAAAAGTTTTTTAAGCTTTGACCAAAAAATAGTGTAATGATTCTTATGTATCCATAAATTTTTACTTTTTTTTTTATGAAAACGTTTTGGTTTCTCTATACATATGTTTTTTTATGAAAGCTTATTAAAGAAAAATTAATCTAAGTTCAAACTTTACGAAAAAACAATTAGACCTGATGCCTGATGTTGATTAATGATTTGCTAAAGCCAAGTTTAGTAAGCCTGCAAAAAACTATAAACTTTTTTTTGTTAACTTAAACTTTAATTCATAGAGCAACAAAGAAAAATCCTAAACAAAAACATAAAAATTTCAAACCACATTAAAGCCTCCACTGTCTGCTTTGACATGAGGAAATTTACTGGCCAAGTCAAAACCATCAAGTACCACTGTCTGTATAAAGACTTCATTAAAAAATGTTAACATTGCAAAGAAGATAAAACCACTGAAATAACCGCGAGCGAAAAAGTTCACAAAATAAAATCTTTTGATAAATTTTGTAATGAAATGTAAAGAAAAGACAATTTTAAATAAAAAATGCATATTTGAAAATAATAAAAAAAGTCTGAAATATCTCAATCAAAATACAATTGGAGAAAAAATTACACTGACAGACAAACAAACAAGCAGAAAGATAGATAAAACTTTGGCTAAGTGGCGGGAATAATGTAGACAGAGTGTGAAAAAAATGACAACAACAGATTGAAGATGTTGACGGCAGGCAGGCGCTGCCATCAAAGTTGATACGATGTGTACTTAACACCTTTTGAACTGAATTCAATACACTATGAGAACCATTGAAGCTGCAAAAATAACAAGGACCAATTTCGTACTTTTGCAAGCTCTTTGCAGCTGTAATTTATTAAGTATGATTCCATATAAATAGACAAAGGCAAAACAGTTCCATCCCCTTATAACTGCCAGAACACAACTAGTCGCCTGATTTTTTATTGGAAAGGCTGTGGAGGGGGGCTGCACCAAATGTAATCTTCTTTCCAATGCCTCTAACATGAAAATACGTTTCCACGGCTAAACTAATGGATCGGTTTTGTAGAAATTTGCTATGGAGTTAGATTGAACCCTTAAAAAGGGCAATGAGCACTTTTTGGTGGGCGTAGCGCACTGCCTTTAATGGAAAAAAGTGCTGTCACGACTGAGCCACTGCACCGATTTTGATAAAATTTGTTTGGGACATAGATTTATTCTTGAGAAAAAGATATTTGTATTTAGTGAGTCAGGCCACGCCCTTAAAAGGAAACTTTTGAGAACAAAAAAATAATTAGTACGTTTGCTTTTTTTTGCTCAAAATATTCTTCAATAAAATCATTAAATTTTTGTCAATATTTCTGGAACATATAAATCGATTTGACTGAAATATTGTGGAAGGGCAGCTTTAGCGCAATTTGTGAGCTATACAACCAAAAGAGTTTAAGTTACTATATCCAATACTTTATCACAAAAATGGTATGACTAACCTTCAAGATTCTTTACTTTCGACTAACATGGTGCTCTCAGTCTATTGAATATTTTGAACTTTAATCGATATTTTCTCTCTATCCTACACTTTTCGATATAACTCAACTTTTTCCAAATCTTTCGATACTGTGAAGTCTTATATAAAAATTTTCGATATCTTTTTGACTTTTATGAATTTTTTTGATAATTTTCTATGCCATCGATTCATATCGACTTTCTCGATACTTCTTGGTATCAAACAACACTTCACGTTCATACGTTACGATTGAAGATTTTTAAACTGCTGGCAACAATACGATTAGATACTTAAAATGGGTTTTGTCGATCTTTTCAATAGTATTATTTGCTACACCTTGACTTTGATCAAGTTTTTCTCTCTTTATTTTGAACTTAAAATGATATTATCTATCCATCCAACAATTTTCGAAATAAGTCAACTTTTTGCATACGTTTCAATACTATGAAAGCTTACATAAAATGTTTCGATACTTTTTACTTTTATGAACGTAATCGAAAGTTTTCGATACTTTCGATCTAGGTCGATTTTTTCGACACTTCTCAATACCAGTCAACTAACGATCATACATTACGATTGAAGTTTCTTAAACATTCTGGTAACTTTTACGATACGATTCGATACTTTTAATTAACTTTGTCGGCTTTATCGATATTTATCAACATTGTTCGTTACTTATTGAACTTGATCGACTTTTTCCATCTCCATTATGAATTCTAATCGATTTTTTCGATATATTTCGACTTTTATTAAATTTTTTTATAATTTTCTATGTGGAGACCAAAACTTTTCTGATTTATTTCCTCTCCACACGGTCATCGTCGCCTGAGGCTTAATATGTCGTAAACGCGATTTCGCTACTTTTGAATTGAGAGTAATTTCAATGGGCTTTACGCCTGATCTTTCATAAACCTTTCAAAACAAACTTTGCTTAATCCAAATTGGCGGACTGTGAAAAGTAACCTTTTTTTATAATAAGGCTATGAAGGTGTCATCGAACTTAATTTTATGCTACCGTTATAAACATTTTCATAACTTTAAGCAAACCAACGAAGAAATTTTGTTTTTTCGAATTATAGCTCCAAAACTCACAATAATCGGTCACTGATGATTCCATTTAGGAGTGAATGAAATTATTTTGACTAACTTAAGCTATTTTTTGTTGATCTGTTTCTTTGTTTTTGCAATCTTTTTGGTGTAACCACCCACTATGAACAGTAAGCTCGTAAAATAATTAAAAAACTTAATTTTTTTCCCATTAAAGCTCCAAAAATACTGAGCTTTCTTAAAATTTTAATACATCTCGCTAAATTGCCTTTCAGCTATAGCTATCGTTGTAGCTGATCCAAGGTATTACGAGTCTTATCCGAGTTTTAAGCTAACTTATGATTTGAAACTAAGTCGGGCAATCTTCCACGAAAAAAAACTTTCTCTGTAAAACTAAAAAATAGGTGGACTATAATCGAGGTAAGCTTATGCCTTTTCTGGGATGATTCGCTGTTTGTTGCTTAAAACAAAATTGTCCCACTTGTCCTAAAATGTATTGAGGTTGCTCATACGACATGGTTTATCCCTAGGCTCGAACTTTATCTCGGCGGCCCTTTTAAGATATCATATTATTGCATGAGTTTAAGAGCTTGAAGACATTTCTTCGGAGACATTGAATTTCAAGATTTTCGATAATTTTTGCCAGCTGTTTTTTTTTATGAAACTTAACGCCGCTTAAAGCCACAACTGTACACAATGAGTTAATGAGCTGGAGGGGGATAAAATATTTTTATATGCGCTTATTATGTTATTAACAAGTATGTATTTTAAAAATCAAAAAAGTTGATATATAAGACTTTTGCTAGCTGCTGCTGCCATCGCTTTTGTTGTTATGGGAATTATTTTGGGCCAACAAGTCAAAGTTGGTGCTGCCAGCTTTTACGGCATGAAACGACTAGTGAGATAAGGAAAGTTTTTTTGCTTTTTTCCATAATTTTTGCTGATTTTGAGTTATTTTTTGTTTTGTTTTTATTTTTTTTCAATTTTACTTTCATTTTCATTGTAATCAACATTTTATTTTTATTTGTTTTCCGCCTTTTGATTATTATGAAAAATTCGTAGACGCACATTTGCACAAAATATGCCGCAGACAGATACATACATTTAATATGAACATGCAATAGGAAATAAAAAACTGTTTCACTCTTACTAAAGATAGCTCTATTTTTAGAAATTATTAACTGCATTTTTGGGGGCTGGAAACATTTTTAATGTCTTAATTATGTGCACAATTAAATTGGATAATAAATGAAAAAACAGCAACAAAAATATCAGCAATAGCAACATTTACACTAACAAATTAAGTTGCGTTGCCCCTAGCGTTGATCAATTTATTTTATCAAAATGTTGAGAATCAAAATTTTCAATATCAGATTGAGCCTTAAATATATTTTTACCACTGCACAAAACCAACTTAATAAATTTGTTAACACCTTTATATAATACAATTTATTTAATTATGTTTAGGTCAATGCTTTCATTTTTACTTTTCCTTCTTTAATTTGTACTTCCTCCACAAATTATGGTTTTTTTTGTTTCTTTTCAAGATTTTTTTTCTATTTTTATTTTTTTATATTGTATAAGCTATAATTGTTAATATATTATCTTCAATCCAACTCAAACTTATAGCAATTAAGGGCTTACCAACAATTTAGTTGTTTATAATTTGGCGGCATTATTCGAAACCTTTATATTCTTAACAACTCTTTGAAGATCAAAGTTACACTGCATTACAATAAAAAATTTACAGTGTACTAAGTTATTTGTCCACTGATTGCACCAGTGTGCACCATTTTTCTTAATCAATATCGGAGTTGCATTGATAAAAAAAAATATTATAGAAGCAAATTTTATCAAACTTATACTAAGATACTTATAAGCATTACACATAAAGGGGCGTGACACATCCCATATAATTAAAAATCTTATGAGGCTATAAAGTTCAGTTTAACCGAGACTATTGCCACACGAGCCAAGTCAGCACCAGTAGCTGCTCTTAATAAAAATTACGAAAAGATATAATAATCCATAAATTTATTCCTTAATATCGCGTAATATAGGGTCATCCAACAAGAGGTGTCATTTTAAATCTATACATAAATAGGCTGTTCCAAAACGGTTGAATCCCTTTCTAACTGCCATAACACAACTATATAAGATTAGTTCTTTTCTATTGAAAAGATTGTAAAGGGGGCAGTGCTGAGCGTTATTTTTTTTTAACAGTAAAATAACTTTTCACGACTAAAGTGATGGAGTGATTTTGTTGAAATATGGGGTCTGGGGATAGACTAAGCCCTAAGAAAGGCTATTAAGAACTTCTAGCTCTGTAAAGCGGTCTTTAATGGGAAAAAACCATGTCACGTCAGAGCCACTATACCAATTTTGATTAAATTTGGTATAGAAATAACTGAATCCTGAATAACTATATTTGTTATTAATGCGCAGTGCCACGCCACTAACAGAAAAAAATATTTTCATTGACAAATTAATTGACTGCCTTAATAAATAATTTGGTGCAGTTTGAATCCTGAGGAAAAGTATTGGTTTTAAATGCCACGGTGCCACGCTCAGAATAGGAAAAAATTGTTTTTAAAGCTAAAATGAAAAAGTTGAACCTTGAAAAAAGTATTTAATTTTAAGTGGGCGACGACACGCTCCTGACAGAGGCTAAGCTAACTAACTAAACTAATCAACTGATTTTTATGAAATTTGGTATGGAGATGGACTGAGTCCTGAGGAAAGGTAATTGTTTTTAAGTGGGTGGTACCACGTCCTAAACTGAAAATATATTTTCTCAGCTAAATTAATTCGCCGATTTTGATGTTTTTTATGGAGATAGAATGAAACTTAAAGAAGAGATAGAGATAGCGATTGGGATTGGGCAACATGACATCATGATTAATTTTTTTAGGAGCGATAACATTTAATCAGGTAAAATGGTACCGAACTATTTTGTATTGTCACTATAATGGTGAATTTCAACCAGTTGGTTTACTCTAGTACTAGTAATTGTTCGGTCAAGTACTACACAAAAAGTGATCGGATTTCACTCAGAGAGCGTTGCATTTCCAATACAAGCAATAGCTTAAATGAAAAAGCTATTTTGATAAATGTTGTCTAATGATATATACTGCCTGGACAAAGAGTGGTCTTTTATGGACAAATAGGTGTGGCTCCTCCCATATTGTTACAAGAAAAATTTTTAATGCTACACAGAGAATGTTACAAAACTTTGTACGACGAACTCACATTAGAAAATCGGAAGAAAATTACAGAATGCCGCGCATTTCAGAGTTTTTTTTACAAAAACCAACAAGTATGGAAATACCCCTTTAAATGAAGTACATAAACATCAAATGAAAATGATTTTGTAAGTTTTCTAATATCAATGATTACAAATTTTTAAAGTCAACCTCGGTTTTTGAAATATTTCAACATATAAAAACTGTTTTCAAAGACATAGAAGGACTCAAAATACCGAATTTTTTTATGAATTTTATTACAAAAATATTTTCTCAATATAAGTTTTTATTTGAGACAATCTTTCCGATTTAATCAACAAAAACTGGAAATGGGCGATTTTTGTCGAAAAAAAATCTGTTTTCAAAGGACACTTCTCTTAGCAGGAATAACCTTACCTTCATGATAAAAATAATAACCAGTCGGTGCAAGCAACTAAAGCTCCTCAATAACAATACTACCTGCAGGATATTTCAAAACCACTAAAGTGGAAACAAAATGTTGTCAATTTTTGAAATCTGTGTGCAAAAGTCAACCAAATATAAAAATTTTTTTTTGTAGGACTGTGTTCGGTTTCATTATTTTGCACCAATTAGTTTTCTTTAATTTTCTCACTGTACTATAATTTATAAAATCAGATTAACGCACAATGAATGAGTTTTAATTCTTTCCGCATTTTTCATGTGGAAAACAAAAATAAACTTGTACGATAATAAGCTCATGAAACCATTTAAGAACCTTATTGACTTTTATAGCCTTATAAAAATTTGTTTCAAAAACACCTTACCTTTTTTATGCTATCTAATCGATTTTTCAAAACAAAAGACTTAAGACGCAAACTCAATGCGCAAGAGAAGGTCTTAATTTGTATGAAATTTTTAATAACTCAATTAAGCACGCATTTCTTAATGGAGTTTAATACGCACGCAACATGCACAATACACAAATTTTGTAACACACCTCTCATTTATTAACTTTATTATTGAGTGAGTTAATTTTTTCATATTATTTGTTTACCTAATTTGTTAGTAAATAAATTATTGTAAATTTATTATTATTATTATTAAGCTAATTTCTATGGGTTTTATGCCATTTTTTGACTATAACTTTTTATGTCTGTAGAGTTATTGCTATGCTGAGATACAGCAGTTGGAAGAGCGCTTATATACCTTATAGAATAAACGGCCAAAATATTAGAAGTTAACCATACTTATAAGTCCATACTTAATGCCAAAAATATTGAACATTTAGCATGAAACTTGAGCAGCACTTTTTTTTCTCTTTTCATAGCTGCACAATGAAAAACATTTAATTCCACTAATTGCACGGGCTTGGTTGACATGTGCTGACAATGAGCTTTCTAATTTCCTAAAAATATGCAACGTCTTTTTTCCTCATTTCGGTCTTTATTGCATAAATAAATGCTAATTGCCAACGGACTTTCAACAGGATAATTACAGCTACTGCTGCTTAACAAGAAACGACTCACTCTCCCACTGTCTCATGGAGTCACACAAAACGACAGTCTACCCTTCACTCCATAAAAGCAACGCATTTAAGATAACAATCGCTTTGCAATAAAGGAGCAAAAAAAATTAAAGTCCAACGTGCGAGCTATTGAAAGGAGCACCGCATGTTGCTGTTGGTTGGTACGCGCGCGCAAATGCAACGCACTCAAGCAACATGACGGATGTCTGTCTGTCTGGGCAACTTTTCGCGTCTGTCCACCGTACGTACGTCAATTGGTACGCGCGTTGACAAGATGCAATACGGCCATGCCGATACTAATTTCAAGCATGAAATCTAAATCCAGAAGAGATAATGAAAAAAAAAGGTTGATAATTTCAAAGAAAAAACCACCAACCACCATCGTCAACCAATTAATGTTGCAAGTGGAAAGGAAAGGAATGAAAAAACTAAAACATATGAGCCAAAATAAAGCGCAGCAGCATGTTGTTGCAATGTTGCGGGCTGCTGTTGCTGCATTGCAACATGTAAGCGATAAGATACGTTAGATTATCGCCTGTGCTACAATGGCTGTTGATGTTGCTGCCGCTGTGCTTGATGATGGGCTACCGCTAATGATTGCTGTTGTTGTTGTTGTTGTTGTTGCTGCTGTTTAAGTTTTGTTAACACCTTCACTTAACTGTAATTTGAGGAGAAAAAAAATTTAAATTGAAAATCCCATCTTGGATTAACTTTGGATTAAAGTTACAGCATTTGAAAGTCCACGGTGTGGCTGGCGAGAAAATGCTTGAAGGGCAAATATGCTACGCAAACTGATTTTTTTTTAAATTGAACTTCTTTGAAGGCATTAAGCTTTTTACATAGTTCAGCATTGAAGGTGTATGTAAACAAATAAGTACTCATAGCTAACACAGCTCTTTAAGTAAATGAAATGACATTATCTATCTACTAAAAAACTGAATCAGGAGATATAGATTCCCGGAAAATTTAATCATAGGTGGGGCTTTCGCTAAGAATGGTTATTATTTTAACTTTGTATTTTAATGAAATTTTGTACAAGCGCAATCCTCTTGATGTAATTCACGAATCTATGAAATTTTACAATATATCAATAGTCATCGATTTGATTTTTTTATACAATGCGATATATTTAGATTTTTATCAACAACTTTGTATCCACTTGATTGACTATCGATGCTTTTCGACATATCTGTGTGTGGAACATTCCAGGTTAACCGGATCAATTGTGCCACCAGCATTTGAAGCCACAAAAAAATAGGATTAGGGCACAACTTGGAGCTTGAACTCAGAACTGCAAAAAGCCATGTGCTCTCTGCAAAAATCAAAATGGCGTCGTGAATATGGCAGAAAATTTTTGAATTTTAAAAATTTTCTGAAATTTTTTAGCTTTTGCGTAAGTGATAAAAAGGATTTTGATCAATTTTTTACCTTTCTTTTATTTTTATCTCCTAAACTATACGTTTTCAGTAAAAATTGTATTGAGTGAAACGCTCAAAATATTTAGAAAAATATTTTTTTTTATTTTATTGGAAGAACTTTTTTTTAAATGACGTCATATATTTTTTTAATTTCACAATAAAATAAAAAAATATTAATTTTTTTTACCAATTTAAGGAATTTTTTACATAGTGTGGTTTTAACCGAAAACTGACAGCTTAGAAGAAAATAAAGTGAAAAGGTGAAACTTTGACCAAAATTGATTTTATCACTAACGCAAAATCTAAAAATTTTCCAAAAATTTTTAATATCAAACAAATATTCTAAATAAAAATAATTTTCATTTAAAATTTTATTTTTTCAATATTTTACAAAAAATTTACTTGACTTTTCCATTGTAGCCGCCTGTCATGATGATGCCGTCAACTTGATTTTTACAAAAGCGCATACGGCTCATTTTTAGTTCTGAGTTCAAGCTCCAAAATAAGACCTAATAAATATATTTTCGAGGCTTTACATTTTCGTGGCAGCATTGAATTGCATATTTTTACTGACCGATGTTTTTTATATAATTTGGTAATTTGATATATGTACATTCAATGTTTTGATACTTTAGCTCTTCTATATATTTCTTCGATATTTTGCGTTACTGTTTCCTATATCCCAACTTTTACTCTTAAATTTTTTGATGATTTTTGATACTACTCAATTTTTTCGACTTTTTGGTGTTTGTTGATTTGAAACTTTCCAACTTCAATTAACTTTTTTGATACTTTCCGACTTCAACCAAATATTTGAAGACTTTGGATACTTTTATAATCATCCTTTGGTTTAATACTTTTCGACTTTCATTGATTACTTCGATGTTTTGTGGTAAATTCTATTTGATAAGTTTTGACCTTTACAATGTTTTTCGGCAGATTTCTTTCGACTTTTCGATATTTAAATATACCATCCATTACTTTTTGACTTTGTTAATATTTTGTCAATACTGTTCACTGTTTTTCAAGTTTTTTCCATGTTCTAAATATTTTTCAACATATTTCAATTGTAATCGATGTATTTTGAAACCACATAGCATTCGACTTTTTCAATACGATTCAACCAACAGCGTTTTCTTTGCAAATTGTTCGATATTTTCTGAATTTTTTAGAATTTCTTAGACATGTGGATTATGTTTGTGTCCAAATCAAAATTGTTTCTATTCAATTCAAGCATTTTCGGCGTTGAATCTAAATCACAATGGTTGACTCAAACATAAGACCATTGACTTTTTCCCTGAGGGCATACATTCCATGTGCAAAAATTATACGGAATTGCTAAATAAAACATCAAATGAAACATTATATATACAACTTATTTTGTCACCCTGAAAGTATGCTCCACCGTATGCAATAGAATTACGGCAGCGCTTGATCCAGGCCTCCAAAAATTTTATGTAGGCTGAATGAGGAATAGCCTTCAGCTTCAACAGTGATTTCGCTTTTATGGCTTCAACCGGAGTGAAGCGCTTTCCTCGAAGTAGTAATTTTAGTTTCGGAAACAGGAAAAATGCAGACGTGGCCATACCAACTGAATTCGGTGCTTGGTCAATGACATTCGTTGAACTTTTGGCTAAAATCTCTGGCTCAATGATGACCTTATGTGATGGTGCATTGTCGTGGTGCAAAATCTATTAGTTGTTCTTCCACAAATCTTGCCACTTTTGGCGGATAACCACACGCAAGCACTTCATGGTGCCTAGCTAAAATTCCATATTTACCGTGTGTCCGTATGGAAGAGTAAAGAGTGCATCACATCACGGAAATCGAAGAAAGACTATTTGAAAAAAGTTGTGAAATGGCCTAAATTCAAAAAATGATGACAAACTATTTATTTAGATCTTGCGTCACACATACCCTAAAATATCAATGGGCCATTGCTTCATTATTTTTGGGCAAAATTTTAATTTAGCCACTTTTCTTTTTTGCTCTTCACCCTTTTGGCGATTTTGCCAACATTTGATTATTTCCTTACCAGCCGAACCGTGAGTGAGATTGCGGGAAATATAACAAATGATTTTTATTTTTCCTGTCTATTTTTCAACTGTTTTATAATTCCATATTTTTTCTGTTACTTCATAATTAATTTCTGTTTTTGATTTATTATTGTGTTGAATTTGTTTTATTTTTCTTTTTTTTTTTTCTTCTTCATAAATGATTTTTCGTTTTCCTTTACTAAATTGCTAACATCCGCTGAGTCTTGTTTTCTGCAGCAATAGTGCACGAATGACCTCCTCGGTTTTAGCTGTCAATCATTGGTGTTGGCCACCCTACTTGGCTGGTCACCACCCGTCACTTCTATCAACAGCAACACTTTGGCTGTTGGTTGTATTTAAATTGGGTTTTTTGTATTATGGTCATTTAATCAATTCAGTTAATTCTGTGTTTTTTTTTTCTCTCGCTCTCGAATTTTTCTTATTGCCAATGAATTTGCAAAATTTGTTTGCTCCAATTTCACAGCAATTTGCTCTGCATGCTGAATAAAATTATGCAGAGCAACATAGAAGTTGCTGCAAATTTAGCATGTTACTGGAATTTTGTTGGCTGCTGCTGCTGCTGTTTCGTGTGTTTTGTAATTTACAGCTCAGTAATTTCTGGATTAATTGTTTTGCAGCAGCGTTAGTTGTTGTTGCTGTTGTTGTTGTTGTTGAAGACAATTAACCGAGATGGTGATTAACATTGCTAAACGTTAGACATATTTCGCTAAAAAATTCACTTCTTGGTAGCCTTTTTAGAAAGTTGCAAACAGCATTGCAGACACTTTAAAGCCAATCAAAATTATTTCACATAATTAACCATTTAAGATTTTTTTATTAGGGCAGCAGGTAATGTTAGATTTGTTACATTATTCCGATGATATGATATTGCCTATCACTTGGTAATGATTCTGAAACTATTAGAATTCTTCCTTTAAAAGCTCGTCTGGCAGCACTTTGTCCTCAAGACGTTAATGCTCACACACTCACTGCAGTTTTGTGTTGCTGGAGCTTTCCAAAGTATATGTTCTTAGTTTTAACTTGAAGCCAACTGGCTCTCAGAGAAAACTCTGAGTGTCGTAATGAGTCCAACAGCATTATCTGACGTTATCAATTGAAGCACTTAAATTGTTCAAGTTGTTTGTAGCGACAATGGCCACTCTTCTCATTAACAATGATGTTATAATCTTGCATCATTTCTTTCAACTAAGTAATTCGATATACCCAACAATTGAAAAAGTTAACCAAATTCAACCTAACATCTCAACAATGGTCAACTAATTTTAGTTAATCAAAAGAACAACACAAAAGAAGGATGGATTGAAGCTACAAATAAATTATAGCACAATTTATAATCATCACCAATATCACTAACTTTTTGAATTATTGAGTTTTAGTAATGCGAGTAGCGAGTACGTCAAATAATTTTTGATCGCTCAACTACAATCGTTTTGTGTTAAATTGATGTTATGCCTTTCTTCTAAGCCCGCCACGTAGTTCGTGCACGCCTGAGATTGTGAATTTGTAAATTTTCTGAATTTATAATCAAAACTTTTTTTTTATTACATCACCATAGTGCGCTAAATTGAGTCGAAATGTTGTAATTTGATCGTATTAAATTAAAATGAATTGAAGTGAAAATTATCCAAAGATTTGAGACATGAAATCGTTACCGTTGCAGTTGGTTACATGTTAACTAAGACTTACGTGTAATAAGGAAGGCGGCAAAGGAAATTATTAGATTTCGGTTGGTAGTTACATTGTTGTATTTTATTGGGCAATAAAAACTGTAATGACGAGTAAGAAGAAGAAAATTAAGGTATAAAGACCAAGATTAAGAAAATAGGGTCTTGAAGGTATTAGCTTTTTATGCATGCAGAACATAGCAGTACAGTTTTGATATAACCCAGACTCTTGGAAACACATTAATTTTTTATCGCATGGTAAGATTTAACTCTTGTGTCTACACCATTGTCAGTCATTCTGCCGTCCGCGGTCAACTGCCACAGAAGTCAAGCAGAGGCTGCGTGTATGTATACTCGTCGTGTACGCTGCAAAATACGACTCGACACGATTCGATTACGTTCAGCTCTTATTTTGTGTATTATCCCAGCAGACAATTGAGCAAGGCTTCCTCCAGAGAAGGCCTGCTAGCTCTGCTGCAATTGTAAGAGGCCTTCTCAAAACTAAATTTTGATGCAAATAAAAATATGAGTGCTCATTTTTTTTTATGATGATTTTTGTTTTATTTACAATCTGTCAATATTAACAATAAGTAAATTTTATAAGTAGTGAATTTTTTATTCGCAGAATAATTACACTCCATTGAGTGTATGAAATGCTAATATGCCTTCCCACAGCAGCAGTGCTATAAGACCTGAAATTAGAAGACATAGAAGAAGCACTCCATGTTTTTTTTTATTTCATGTATTGCAATGTTTTATGATTCGAAATTACTTTTTTGCCATTGGATTGTACTTATACGACATCAAAAGTAGATAAATGGTAAAAAGTAAGGAACGGTGTGCATGTTGCTAGGCTGATCTTCTGTTTGATGTTGTTTTAAAGTGGTACAGTGTTGAGTATTCAATGTCAAATTATAAATTAAGAAAACGTCACATAAAATAAACATTAAAAATATCCAATGCAAGGGAGGTGACGCAGATAAAAAAAAAACAATTAACTAAGAGTCTCTCGACGTATTAAAATTTATTTTTTTCAAAGTGCTTCTGTGACCCCTTCTAAGGCAAGTGGACTTAGAAGGCCTCTTGACGCAAGCTTGAAGAGTATTTCTATCAGGCCTGCTAAAAAAGGCCTGTATTATCGGAACGTTTTATATAAAAAAGAAAGTAAGTTTCAAAGGCCTTATACTTACCAATGAAGGGCAGCTATAAAAGTCCCTTAAGTTCCACTATTAAGTCACACAAATCAGTTAATTCCGATGTTGATTTTAAGATATGCGAAATGTTTGAAGTAGAGAAATCGTAGCCTTATATATGAAAATTCAGCTCACTGTTCCTCATTTTAAGCAAAAGTATTGTTGATGCGACCCCTTAATATTCGAACCCAAAAGTTCGCTTGGGGAGGTGTATTTCATTCAAGTATAGTATATATAAGTATACTTTATTTCGTTTACTAAAAAATTTTCGTTTGAATTTGAGAAACTGTAGACAGTTCAATATGAAAATTTGGACCTGGTCTAGTGAAAATGATTTCCGTTACATTTGAGTATTGGGGAAAGTAAGTTACACGAGAATCTTTTCATATAACATCGAAATTGATCCTCCTTCCTTATGTCACAACTTATCACAAGTTTACATACGCCCCTCTCCCTTAAGCGTTACATACATAAACATTATAAAAAATGAAAAGAACACAATTGGTATTTGTGTGTAGTGCACCTATCTGTATTTAATATTCAATCCATAAATCATTTGATCGCGCGACAATAATCTCTGTTATAGTACATACCGCATCGAATATGGAAACATAATTTTGAGTTTTATGGTCTTGAGTAACATATTGGTAACGATCTAAATTTACTGCCATAAATTTTTTAGCGTTTCGATTTTCTCATATCAAAAATAATCATCAGTAGAACAGTAATGGATGTTGTTGATAAGCATTCTGAATTAAAACAACGACTTATCATGCGTTGAGGTATAAGTTGAGCTGCCTAGACTGTTACACATATTGTGATATATTTCAATAGTTAGCAGAATTTTCTCTCAATAAAAATTAGGGTTTCATTTATAAAAAATTAACTTAAAAAAAACTAATTTGTACTACTAATCAAATTGAAGTAAACCTCACTGTAAACATAAGCTGAAATTATTTTGATACCTTAAAAGACATATACCAATAAATTTATTAGCTTGCCACTATCAATTTTAAGCATTATCAAAATAAAAAACTATTATCGACGCCAATGATATCGCTATTGGCTCAACTGTAACTTTGTATCACTGGTTCGATTTTCATCACAGATTGGTTTCGAAATTTTTTACTATCGTAACTTTGAATGGACAAAAAAAAATCTGAACTCAACAATGGCGACAAACTTTTCTGAAATATTTGTTAGATTTTATTAAAAAACTACACTCGAGTTTCTTCCTTAAAACATCGAAACGGAGTTGCAGCTATGAAATAAGATAAGTCAGATCCACTTTAGCAGTGTGCTTAAGCTTTAGCTCTCATCATAATGATGTAAATACTCTTTTGATCGCTTTTATGTGCTATCAATAAGCATCCAATCCTCTCATATGTTGATGAAAAATATATTAGTTATCTGATAAACGAGTGTAAAACTAAAAAATTCAGCTTTGATTAATAGGAAAATGGTTTTGATAAAAAATGTGTCGTTGATTGTCTTTCGTTTTGTCACCTTAAA
This sequence comes from Meiosimyza decipiens, assembly GCA_963680825.1. Classification (NCBI taxonomy): domain Eukaryota; kingdom Metazoa; phylum Arthropoda; class Insecta; order Diptera; family Lauxaniidae; genus Meiosimyza; species Meiosimyza decipiens. The sequence goes on along the minus strand of OY804261.1, from coordinate 52,605,772 downwards.
TAAATTCTTGCCTTAAAATTCAGTACTTCTCATATTTTTCGAAAGTGGCAAAAATAGTAGTAACTATGCCAAGCCTGGTAAGCTCTTCAATGAATTTAGTAATTATAGTCCAATTATTCTGTTGAGTTGTGTCTGTAAAGTCCTTGAGAAAATATAAGAGAGTCGTTCTCAAGATCGATCAAAGGTATGACATTTTTCACTGGACCAATTTTGTAGAGAATTGTATGCTCCAACTTTTTTGCGATAACTCCAAACAACATTCAGAACAAAGGTAACGAGTTATTTACAAAAAACTGATTTTCGCGACCTTTGATCTTGAATATCTTAACTCGCATATACGGTATTCTACAAGACTTTCGAGCCAACTTATAAAATGTCAAAGTAAAACTTTGCGCTAAATTTCCGCTTATTATCTTTCATTCCAAAGTTTGATCAATTCTTCCCCTTGAATGACCTAATGGCTTGTAGGTTCCAGAACTCTGCTGAGAACATTGTACAATGCTGTTAGAGACTAAATTGGTGGCAGCAGACAGCCACGCCATACTTCTGACCCGGTCTCAAAAGGTTCACAAAGTTTTGCGATATGTTATACTCTGCATTTGAAACCTATGCATTGGACCTTGATGAGATTAAGGATCTTGGGTAGACCCGAGATGCAATTTTAGTCGATGATATCAAAACCAGCACATTTTTTCATTAATTTAATAATAATTAAATATTATTTATGATGAAACGTTAAGAGAAGAATTAGTATTTTATGACTTCTTCAACCATTAATGACGTTTGCAACATTTTTTTAGGTTTTTAACCAAATTTTGATGTCTTCAACATTTATCAACTCTATCAACTTTTTTGACTTTTTCAACATTTTTAGATCTTTGAAGATTTGTTGACATTTTTCATCACACATTATTATAGTATTGTTTACGTGTAAACTTTAAAACACGTAAACTTTCTTAAACGGCAACACTGTTCTCATCAACTCGTCACTTTTACTTCAATACAATTCCCATGTATAATCCCAATTATCGATACTCGAGACTCGTATGTGTTGCCGTCCTTATTGCTCTACTTCAAAAGATCGCTGACCATGACATTGAAAAATGTCATTGCCAAAAGGCAAATTCCACGTCAGCATAATACTCACTCGTTTCTACAACCTCAAGAGGATAACGTCAATTTACTTTTGCTTCTAAAAACTTAAAACCTAAATTACATAACTATCTTAAAACTAACTAAAAATTGTGTCTAAAATCTAACTTAGCATAACTTATAACTAGAACAAAAAGAAAAGAATAAAGTTAAAGTCAACAACTAAAGTGTCTTTTTCTCGTGCCTATGCAAGTGCCAAAACAGTTTTGCATTTTTTGCTACACAGCATCGTCACAGCTGCACATCAGCTAAACCACCACCGAACATCATCATTCACCACCATTCAACATCGCCATCACCATCATCGTCATCAAAACACCACCATTCAACATCACCATCGCCATCGCCATCACCATTATCGTCATCAGAACATCAGCACCAACCGTCATCGTCCACAGCATACAATCGTCATCGTCAGCAGCATACAATCGTCATCGTCAGCAGCATACAATCGTCATCGTCACCAGCATACCACCGTCATTCATATCAGATTCCCAAGGTATTTCTTTCTCAATTTTACCATCTTTAAAATACATAAAATAAAGAAGTTTGTGCCCCCGCATTAACATTTGGTCCTTCGGCCTTCTCAGGGCTTGCACCTATTAACATTTGGTCCTTCGGCCTTCTCAGGGCTTGCACCTATTAACATTAAATGGTGTATTTTTTCTCAAATTTCTCTTAAAAAGTACAGTCTCAAAATTTTCGCAAGTACCGTTTCGGAAGGTGCAGTTCTCGATCACGTGTCGAAATTTTTTTTCCATAATCTCATTGGGCAGTGCCGTTATAATCACCAGTTATTTGCTGTGACTCATTGCTCGGCACCGTTACGAAAAAAAAAAAAAGATTTTGCTAATATTTCATCGTACGATTTTGCTCGACACCGTTGCCATAAAGTTGTTGCTGTTGCTTCAATCGCTGAAAAGTTTTATTGCTTTTTTTTCTCGATTCTTCGATCGTTTCTACTCAGGAACAAATATCGGCTGATTTTATTTCATCACTTCGATTCTTTTTTTCTTCTATCAGAATCACAGCTCCGCTAACTGAATTATTTTTTGAATAAATTCTTGTTTTTAAACTTTAAAACAAAAAATGGAAAAAGCACTTTTAACGAATTTCATACGTAGTGCAAATGATTTAATTGAGTTTGAAATTACTCATGCGGAAGCCCCCTTAGCTGACCAAAATATTCATGTCCTTGAGATTTCCAGGACTGAAATTACCCAATTATGGGCAAAAGTCAAAGATTCTTATGACTCTCTCAGAGCTAATCTCGAGCTCGAAAAAACTAAGGAAGCAGGTGATGAAAACAAAAAAGAAGCAGTTGACGCGAACAAATTGAAAAATAAGTTTCATAAAACTTTCTCGTCATATGTTAGATGTCTGTCCTCAATCAACGAACAAATAGAATCTTTAAAAGCAAGTGATGTTCCTACTGAGCAAAAATTTTTCGACAACAGGAGTCCCTCGATACACATTCCCCCGTGTGACACTCAGATGTTTAGTGGTGACTATGTCTCATGGCCCACTTTTCGCGATATTTTCACTGCAATTTACGTGAATAATTCGCGTTTATGTCAAGTCGAGAAATTGTACCACCTTTTACAGAAAACAAAAGGCGAAGCTCACGAAATAGTGAAAAAAGTACCTCTCACGAATGATGGCTTTGACATTGCGTGGAATAATTTAAAATCTCAATATGAGAATAAACGTATTCTCATTAACCAACAACTAAGAATTCTTTTCAATCTTCCTACTTGCTCTCAAGAATCAGGAAGTTCTATCAAAAAACTTCAGCGTGAAATAAATAATTGCATGTCTGCACTACAATTATACAAAATTGACATCAGCAATTGGGACGCGATATTCGTATACCAATGCTCAGTACGTCTTCCTGAGCATACCCTCTCTCTATGGGAGCAATCAATATCCAATAAAATCGAAATGCCCAAATGGCAAGATTTTGATACTTTTTTGACAGACAGATTTCGAACCCTAGAAACTGTCTCTGATATCAAGACACCCGTTTTGTATCAGCCCAACAGATCGCAACCAATTGTTCAAAAACCGCAGAAATCAATTCGCTCTTTTCACAATAATGTTGAAGCTTCTCAATGCAGATTATGCAAAGAAACACATCCACTTCGCGCATGCAGTCAATTTTTGAAACTGAGCGTGCAAGAAAGATTTTCGGTGGTTAAAAAACACAATTCCTGTATTAACTGCTTGGCGTCTTCTCACGAATTAAGAGATTGTAAGAGCTCATATACATGCTCTAAGTGTAAAAAGCAACATCACACGCTTTTGCACAGGGAAACGAGTCAACTAAACCCTCAATTCAAAAATAAAAATTTTTCACATAAATTTGAAAATCAGAGTAAAAGCGATAATCGTAATGCTCAAACTTATGCATCTACCATACAGTCCACTCCCGAGGATCTGACTACGTCAGAAAAATATTCTTCAAACTCAGCTGAAACAGTCAATTCTTGTTTCACTACTGCGACAAAAAAAGTGCTCCTTGGCACTGCTCTCATTGATATTTACCACTTGGGAACTACATATAAAGCTCGTGCTTTAATTGACCCAGCGTCTGAGTGCACTTTCGTCTCTGAACGCATTCAACGAATACTTAAACTGCCCACTAAACCGATTTCAGCACAAGTTACAGGACTTAATGGAGCAGTTAGCATCAAACCGTCTATGATGTCATCGTTTTACATCGGTTCCCCGCTTTATAGAGATAACCCAGTAGAAGTAATGGCGCTCGTGGTGCCAAAAGTAACTGAAAAATTACCATCTCTTACTTTTGACATCTCTCAATTTGCGAATATGCCGACCTTCAAGTTTGCTGATCCGAATTTTAACCGGAGCTCATCAATAGATTTTCTCATTGGAGGAGATATATACCCCTTAATTTTACTTGGTGGGGTTCAAAATAATGTCTTTGACACACTTGTGGCTCAAGAGACAATTTTTGGGTGGATCCTCACAGGACCCGTACCATCTCAGCAACTAACACCAACTCAAACAACAGTTGTCTCACATTTCACAGAAATATCTCTGAATGAGCAACTTAAAAAATTTTGGGAAATTGAAGAACTCCCACAAAAATCCGCAGTCTCCAAAGCAGACAAAATTTGCGAAGAAATTTACATTAAAACCACTAAAAGGGAATCAAATGGCAGATATATTGTTGATTTACCTTTCAAATTAGAATTTCAAAATTCTCTGGTTCTTGGGCAATCGAAATTCATTGCTCGAAGCCAATTTCTTCGAAATGAAAAACTTCTTCTCAAAAAGCCTGATATTAAGACTCAATATGACAACGTTATATTAGAGTATCTCGAACTTGACCATATGGTAAAAATTAACTCTCAAAATTATCAACAAAATAATTCTTACTATCTTCCTCATCATGCCGTGCTTAAACCAGACAGCACGAGTACTAAGATGAGAATTGTATTTAATGCATCGTGTCCCTCAACAAATTCAAAAAGTTTAAATGATGTTTTGTTCACTGGACCAGTACTACAAAGTGATTTAATGTCACTTATTCTCAAATGGAGATTTTTCAAATTTGTCTTCAACGCAGATATACAAAAAATGTATCGACAAATTTTGGTAAATCCGGCCCAAACACCGTTTCAAAGAATAATTTTTCGACCAAACCCAGAAAGTGAACTTAGCGAATTCGAGCTAAAAACAGTTACGTTTGGCGTGAACTGTGCCCCATATCTCGCCATTCGCACGCTCTTGAAGCTGGCTGATGATGAAGAGCATCTTTTCCCTTTGGGCTCAAAAATTTTACGTGAATTCATGTATGTCGATGACGCGTTAGCAGGCGCTCACGATATTATATCAGCTAAAAATAATCGTGATCAACTAAAAAATATTTTACTCTCAGCGGGTTTTGAATTGCGGAAATGGACGTCGAACTCAATAGAACTTCTTGCAGACATTCCTCAGGATCACTTAATGCATGCTGATTTTCTCTCTTTAGAGGACAAAAGCTTGGCTAAAACTCTGGGTATCCGCTGGAATGCGAAATTTGATTACTTTTATTTTAATGTTCAATCCCTTGAACTTAAAGAAAATTATACGAAAAGAGAAGTTTTGTCAACAATCGCAAAATTGTTTGACCCAGCAGGATGGATGTCACCAGTTATAGTGACAGCAAAAGTAATTATGCAGCAGCTTTGGCTGGAGAAAACTGACTGGAATGATAATCTTAAAATTCAGTCACTCCACAAATGGCAAGCTTTCGTGTCCAGTTATGACAAAATTAATCAGATTACGATTCCTCGATGGGTACGTTTTTCTCCCACAAGTAAAATCGAATTTCATGCCTTTTCAGATGCCTCTGAAAAAGCATACGCTGCAGCAATTTACGTACGAGTAGAAATACAAAACGATATATTTTCTCATTTGCTTGTCTCAAAGACAAAAGTAGCCCCAGTTAAAACAATATCCTTGCCTAAACTTGAGCTATGTGGAGCAGTTTTGCTGGCAAAATTAGTCAACTCTGTGGTCCCACAACTTAATCTTGAAAATTGTTACGAAATTTTCAAATGGACAGACTCGACAATTGTGCTGTCTTGGTTGCAAAAACCCCCCTGTACGTGGAAAACTTTTGTTGCGAATAGAGTAACTACTATTCTAGATAAAGTTGGCATCGAAAGTTGGTCTCATGTCGACACACACGACAATCCCGCCGACCTAGCAACCCGGGGGCTACATCCTTCGGACTTGAAAAATAGTAAGCTTTGGTGGAATGGACCTTCGTGGCTAAAACTTCAAAAATCTCAGTGGCCACAAAGTGCTCTATCAGTACAACCGGATACAACGTTGGAAATCAAGCCAATCAAATCTTTTTTCACTAGCTCGGCGGTGAATGAAAACATACTGGAACGTTTCTCTTCGTTGCCCAAAGCAATGCGAGTTATCGCATATATTTTTCGATTTTTTCACAAAACTCGACAACCTGAAAACTCAAAGTATTGTTTTCCATCAAAAAATATCTCTTCTGAAGAGCTCAAGTATGTAAAAATGAGGCTCATAAAAAGTTCTCAACAAATTCATTTCGCAAAAGATTATCAAAATTTACTTAATAAAAGATACATCGAAACGAAAAGTCACTTGCTGACTTTAACCCCCTTTCTAGATAAGGACGGCATTCTTCGAGCAAATGGACGCTTAGCATCTTCCCCAGCTCTTGACTACAACGAAAGGCATCCTATAGTTCTCGCTTATAGCAGCCGTTTTGCTCGCTTGCTGGTAGAATTCATTCACCATATTTCTCTTCACGGCGAAAATCAGCTAGTTCTTCGACTAGTCCGCCGTGAGTACTGGATACCTAAGTTAAGAAACCTAATTAAAACTTGTATCTATAATTGCAAAATCTGTGTAATTAACAAAAAGCGGTATCTCGGCCAGATTATGGCAGCTTTACCTCCCGAACGCGCAACCTTTTCACGCCCCTTTACAAACACTGGCGTTGACTTTGCTGGACCCTTCGAAATAAAAAGCTTCACGGGCAGATACTGCAAAATCACCAAAGGATATGCATGCCTTTTCGTATGTTTCGCAACGAAAGCTATACACCTTGAGCCTGTTAGTGACCTCTCATCGTGGGCGTTTTTAGCTGCCTTGTCACGATTCGTTTCACGTAGAGGTTGCCCCGACAATATTTACTCGGATAACGGTACAAATTTCGTAGGCGCTGCTGGAATCCTTAAAAAAGACTTCAAGCGTTTTATTCAAGCAGCAAAAGATGACGCAGTCACGAAATATGGTTACCAAAATCTCTCATGGCATTTTATTCCAGCGTCAGCGCCTCACATGGGTGGCTTATGGGAAGCTGGCGTAAAGTCTTTCAAGCAACATTTTCGAAAAATCACCGGGCAGCTGAAATACACATTTGAAGAATTTGCAACACTACTTTCTCGAATAGAAGCCTGTCTCAACTCTAGGCCTCTTAACGCTGCGTCTGAAAACGTCTCTGATCTTGCAGTCCTCACGCCAGGTCATTTTCTCATAGGAGCCCCATTGTTATCTCCTGCAGAGCCGGAAAATATATCTTCTTCGCTTAGCATGGTAAATCGCTGGCAAAAAGTTAAAGCTATGGCTCAAGATTTCTGTCGCCGATGGAAGGACGAATACCTAAAACAGTTGCTAAAACGCACCAAGTGGAAAGTTCCAAAAACGGATCTTAAAACTGGAGATCTCGTAGTCGTGCGTCAAGAACCCTTATGTCCCACAGAGTGGAGATTGGGACGGATTACTAAAATCTACCATGGCAACGATCGACGAGTTCGTGTAGCAGACCTCAAAACTCAATTGGGAGAAATCACTCGCACAATACATAAGCTCGTATTGATTCCCCAGTAATTTGCTTTTTCTCATAAAAATTTCATTCTCATAAAAATTTTCTAACTATGAATTCCACAAAAATTAATTTCATATTTATTATAAGCTCCCGCGTGCGCCTGCTTCTCTTTGTTGCAGATACTGCAAGGCGGGCAGTATGTTTACGTGTAAACTTTAAAACACGTAAACTTTCTTAAACGGCAACACTGTTCTCATCAACTCGTCACTTTTACTTCAATACAATTCCCATGTATAATCCCAATTATCGATACTCGAGACTCGTATGTGTTGCCGTCCTTATTGCTCTACTTCAAAAGATCGCTGACCATGACATTGAAAAATGTCATTGCCAAAAGGCAAATTCCACGTCAGCATAATACTCACTCGTTTCTACAACCTCAAGAGGATAACGTCAATTTACTTTTGCTTCTAAAAACTTAAAACCTAAATTACATAACTATCTTAAAACTAACTAAAAATTGTGTCTAAAATCTAACTTAGCATAACTTATAACTAGAACAAAAAGAAAAGAATAAAGTTAAAGTCAACAACTAAAGTGTCTTTTTCTCGTGCCTATGCAAGTGCCAAAACAGTTTTGCATTTTTTGCTACACAGCATCGTCACAGCTGCACATCAGCTAAACCACCACCGAACATCATCATTCACCACCATTCAACATCGCCATCACCATCATCGTCATCAAAACACCACCATTCAACATCACCATCGCCATCGCCATCACCATTATCGTCATCAGAACATCCTACCATATACTCGATTTCGATAGCAAAAACAATTCAGCAATAAATCGAAAGCCAATTTCCAAAACCAAACATGGACAAAATGAGCGTAGAAATAAAAGTACTCTGTACACCTGTCTTCAATGTACGCATTGTTGTTTCCTTGTTCGCTCACTTCGGTTTTTTTTTTGTTTTTTTTTCTGAATGGTGCAACAATAAAGTCAGAAATACATAAAAAGCATCACATGCTCTTCAACGCACATAGAAAGCATGCTTTAAATTTTGTCACTCTCTTTTCCCGTACGATTCTCTCACAAAAACCATTGGCGCAGAAATACATAAAAAGCATGCACGCATCGCGCAACTGTCAAATGCAGTTAAAATACATGATATCATATGGCAACACTCACATAAAAATCATGCTGTGAACATCTATGCTTGATGTATACTTAAAGTTACCGAACTTTCAACCTTTTTTAGGCATTGAAGCATTCACAGATAGAAAACATTTTTTGTGAGACAATCGTATTGGAAAAGAGAGTGACAAAAACAAAATATGTAAACAATAAATTTTTCTTGAGAGAAATGAGAGTGACAAAATTTAATACATGCTTTCTATGTGTGTACATACGACGCAGGCATAGAGGCATCCAATGCTTTTAATGTACTTCTGCCTTAACAATAATACAAATCTCGTGCAGAGCGTGTATAAGGAAACAAAATGGTACAAATGTACGTAGCAGTGATAAGTGCAAGTGTTTGTTGTTTAGGTTATTATTCTTAAGAAAAACGATGTGTTTGTTGTAAAGAGCTGAAATTGACTAATTTTTCCTATTTCTGCCCATCGCTGCTACACATAACGCCACATTATTTAACTAACAGATTACGCCACAAATGTTTGCAATTACCTGGTTTTTTTCGTAGTGCCTGAATTTATTGTAGTAATTATATGTTTTAAATTAACAAACATTAAAGTTCATGTATGAATTTCAAAACGTAGCTTACGTCATAGTCAACATTAAATACATTGCGTCAATTAATAACAATAGCAATAGCAATGGCATATCAATTAACAATAAATTAATTAAAATTACAAAAAAAAATTTTTATTAAAAACAAATAAATAATCAAAAGAAACAGAAATACAAAAATAAACTAAAAACATTACGCGTACTTGTTAACGCTTGAGAAATTTCCGTATTTAAGCGCTTAAGTAACAAGACCGCTGAAAACATATGATATTACAAAATTTGAAAAAAAACAAAAACAATAGTTTTATTGTTGACACAAATTGTCAGTGGCGCGATTAATCAAAATAGCGGCTTTTAGCTGTCAACAGCGTGCAATTAAAAACAAATACAAAAATCATAAAGTTTTTATGCTACTCGACATAAAGGCATATCGCCACATACCCATACACATGCGTAAGTGAAAGGACTCACTGTTGAGTTGTCAACAAAATGCCGAACATTTGCAGCAACAACATTGGCAACATTGTGTCAGCAGCATTAAAAACTAATGAGATCGATTGGGTGTGTCACAAACTATTAATTGGCTGCTTGATACAAGTAGGTACTGAAGATCTTTTCACTGCTTATCCCCGCCCGCTAAACGCATATAAAAATCTATTTCTTTCATTTAAGGGCTATTACGGATGCACAGTATAATTGGTTTAAAGTTTCCAAGATTTCGATATTGTTAACTAAATGATTATGAATAGAAAAAGTCACAAGATATTTAAAACTTTATTTAAAATCGTTAACAACAAATGGTAATATCTTAACTAAGAAATCATTGCATTTTTGTATTAAAAGTCGCTCAAAACTTTAAAACTTTTTTTTTATTTTTTTTTGTAAATTTTAAAATGCAATCAAAACACGACAAATAAAATCTTTTAGTCATTGACTGCATTTCACAATGTGTGTGCCATAAAAAGTCGCCAGTTGCCATAATAATAATTTTGCAGTCAACTAAACCAGGTTTATTTGGTAACGTTTTTTTTTGTCGTTGTTGTTGTTGTTGTTGTTGCTGTTGCTGTTGCTGTTGCTGTTGCTGCTGTTGTTGTCTTTGTTAAAAATAAAAATCTATCAGTTCTCTGTTGCATTCATCAGTTGATTGTAGATATGTTGGATCAAACGTTTGATCGATCAGTAGTCGTTTGTCGATTTATTTGTGATATCAAAAGAAATTTCAATTGGACTGGATATGGGAATTGGAATGGTAACACGATTGAAGTCGCATGGGCATATGCTGCCACAATTTGTGTCTTTAAAATTCTATTAAATGGTACATGTATGATACAATATTCAATTATGGCGTAAAAAAACACTATTTTAAATTATATGGCGTGTTTAATGACAGAAACATGCCTACCGTAATTTCGTTAATGCACCATGGTAGATATATATTCGAAAATTGCATTAAGGCGTACACATTCATTCAGCTATTTAGGGCAAATTTCATGTGTGAAATTATTTTAAAATTTCATAATTATTTTTTGGCATTTTTTTTTTATAAAGATTTTTTTACAAAACATTTTCGGCAGTTTTTTTTTAATAGTCAGTGATTTTTACTCTCAATGGTTCTATGCACAAAATTTTCAAATTGGAAAAAGTTATAATACAATTCACAAAAACAGTTGAATGCAAAAGGCAGACGTTATTGTTGCTGTGTTTAAGAGTAATTACATGTTTTTTTAAATTCTATGATATATACACAAGCTTAAATGATTTTTTCCGTTTGGCAGATTACGAATATTATAAAGATTATGCCATAAGAAACGACAGAAACAACATCTGCCACTTAGCTATTGCTGCATTTCAAAATTTCTGTATTAAATTTATAAAATATATAAAATTGAGTACATACTAAATCATTTTATTGGGTCTGCCTCTTGGCTGACTGGTTCTTTTACTTAAAAAATATTTAAAAAAAGTGAAGGCAGCCGATTCCAGCGCTGATTTTCCGAAGGCAGACGTGCAAATTTTGCTTTTCAAAATTTACTATTCTATTTTGTCAGTCATTAAGATTAGTTTTCTGTATTTTTCTAGATGTGTATTTGCTTTTGCATCTCTGATTTTTTTTGAAAATAATTTTTTCTTTTAGTATTGGTTGAGACTAGCCTCAATAATTTTTTCAATAATCTTAATTTTTTTTCGTAAATTTTAACTTATTACACATGTATACATAGATTACAGTACAGCAGGATTGCTGGAAAATTTAAATTTACGATATCTCGGAGAAAAAAAAAGATGTCGATACTCAATGTCAGTTTTGAAGGAAACATGTTAAGCGTTTTAACCATATAATTAAATACACTCGGAAAAATTTCGTCTTCTTCTAATAAATAAACAAGTTTTAACAAAGTCAACGTTCTTGACAAAAACCCCAAATATTTCGAAAAAGCAGTGACCAACACGTCTGTCTCTTCTATTTTTAGCCTCTAGGGGCAATACTGTAGACCAGTGTAAGGAATTCTGCTGCCCGCGGAAAACTGCGGCAGTTTTTGTGTATTATATTGTATATGACGCACACATTGACAAGTTGTCGTTACATACGTCTGTGTAGGTTTGCCTGACATTGCTGTAGAACAAGAAGTTTTTGAAAAACGATAAAATTATTTAATAGTTTTCTTACATATTAACAGATGCTGTAAATAAAAATGCGGCAGTGTGAACGTCTGTCTCTTATTTTTTTGTTATCTATCTTATGCTCTCAATATAATATATTAGAGGCAGACGCAATAAAATAATTTAAGAATTTTGTTTTTTGCATTTACCTCGCTTGGTTAATCTTAGCTCATAATCATAAGGAAAGAATTGGTTTAAATGTAGCTTCTTCACATTGATGTATTCATTCAACTCTTTTACTTTACAAAATAATTCATTTATTACTTCATATTTATTCATAACTTAAATATATTGCACTTTGTAATCATATGTAGTCGCACATGTAATAACACGAGTAATTACACCTTTTTCACAAGAGAAATCAATTTACGAAAATTTTCACTAATCCTCGGTGCGCAAAATTAATGTAAATAATTAAAAAGGAACAAATTATTTGCAATTTACGGCACAACAAGAGAAAAAGTGTTTGCTGTTACCAAATTGAAATGCAAGCACCGCCAGCAATTAACGTGGTCAGCTACCACTCAGCTGCAAGTGAAGGGGGCGTTTTATTGTATAGTGGGTGGTTAGTTGGTTGACTAGATGAATGAATGGATAGTTATGCGGCAACACTCACAGCTGGACAGTTGGAACTCATGCTTTTTCCTATGCTTTACCTAATAAATTAATTTATGATTTCATGGAACGCACAACTCATGATATGCAGTTTCAATAAAATAGTACGACCATATGCTCCATAAAGTGGAGCGAGCTGTTCTGTTGCTTTGGTCGATGAGCGCAAAAAGGAACCTTAATTTTTATTAGAAAGTCAAGCCACGTTTCAGTGCACTCCGCAACATGCAATCGATCTCTTAGTTAGGTTTCTTAGTAGTCTGATTTTGTTGGCTTTTTTTAGGAAAACCACTCCCTTACTGCACTAAATCTGAATTTCATGCGCAGGAAATGTGCGCGCTCCATTTTCTTTTTTCTATCGCAACAGCATAGCAGTTTCGACACGTTGCTTACCTGATGTTCAACGATTCCATTCGTTAATTTCTTTGTTCAGTTGATTTCATTTAATTTCACATCGAGAAATATTTATTTGGTTGTAGGGGAATGGTGGACAATTAAGGATGCAGAAGAAAATACTCTGATATAGTGTATATTCACTTTGTTTTTCTATTGGCCATGAAGAGAAGATGGCGTGGCATATTATATTCCTGATCAGTGTCAACTCCAGAGTTGCTTCTATATGTCCAATTATCTTTGAAAACTACGATTGCGGAAACGCACTCGTAGCATCTTAATCATAGCTTCTAGGATTGATAATAAGTGAAGTCAGTTAATGAACACATCTACCGCTCATAAAAATCTCAGTCCCTAGAAATTGCTATAACAAATTTCAAATATATAATACCGAAAAAATGTGCTTGATTTGTAGCAACAATAACTATCATATATCTTGATATTTTAAAGAGGCGTGGTACCTTCCCATAGAAAAAAGCACTATGCCGGGTGCTCTATTTGACTAAATGCAATCAAAAGAAAAATTACCAAAATTTGGAAAAGAGGGATAAGACATTGAATCGCGCTAATGAGTGAGTTGCTAAAGATAATGCAACCATATATCAGGCAAATATTTAAAATAGTTGGGATAAATCATGAGCAAAAAGCTTAGAAAGCGCTATGTGAGTGTGGTTTTTTTATAAAATGAAATTGTTAAAACTATGTATTTGATAGGCTATTAAAATACTGGCAAAACCCTTGCTAGCCAGGGCTTTTGAACAAATTGAGTTCGCTCCGATATCAAGTTTAAGTTGGAAGCACTAACCAAAAGGCTACCGATGATATATGCCGATATTTTTTCAAATAAAATAAGAAAAATCGAGCACTGTAATAAGTTAAGTATTGATGGATTGCTGAAGATTAATCATTTCTCTTTTCAGATTAAGAAGAATATCCCTGCGATTTAAAGACATTTTTTGTAAAAGTATATCAAATGGTATCTCACTTTAATACGGATGTGATGTATTCTACAGTCTGGACAGGTTGATATAGGAATCCACTGAATAGTATCCTACTGCAGACTTACAGTTTTGTTGGGAGTTTTGCGAAGAGAGTTTCAGAGAGAAGAGACCAATTTATTTGATCTAAACAAAAAAAAAATACTTTGATCTGCCTTAGGTCAGGCTGATTTTTTTCCATGCAACAGCTGTCTTTAGTAAGCTGCAAAAGCTCTTGGTATCGTTATGTTGGTAAGTTTTTAAAATTAATAAATTTTAATTGGCTAGGGCTGCTTTCGAATATAATATAACTGTTCCCGCACTCAGCTGTTTTCTCATCGGCCTCGAATATAGAGTCGCATAGGCCCTTGTTCCATATAAGAATATTTTCAAACTTCTGTTCGTAACTCTGCCAGTCCGAGAATGGAGCCTTATAGTTGTGCTTGTATTTTTTTCTGAAGAGCCAATGATCCGAAAAATTGACGCACTGTTATTTCTTAATATCCTTCCTCCAGCCAGAAGTGAAGAGTTTCAGAATCTAGTCCTCTACAAAAATAAGTTAAGTTTGAAATTCAATGGAGAAATGTTGAAGACAGTGCTCGAGGATCAAACGAATCTTTAGGACTGGCATGATAGATGTATATGTATATACCTATCCATCAGCACCAGTTTGGGTCTTAGACATTAAATTTTGCTCACGAGGCTCTGCATGGTCTCGCTCCTGTTTCTTTTGTTTGTGAAAATGGTACTACAGCAGACGTCCAATATATAACGATATAACGAATTTCCATTTAAACGAACAGTTTTTCGAATTGGAATTTTCCCAATGCTGTCTCTCAGTTACGAATACTAAAAGTGTTCACTATTCCAAATAACGAACGCTGTTTTATTCAACAATAACTTTTGAACTGGAATAACTTTTTTCTACCAGTAAACCTGATCGGAAGTAAATATAGCAATTCAAAATCTAACTTAACTTTAATGACTAGATATGTATGTGCGTATATGAGTAAATAAAAGCTAGTTTTTTTAATAAAAAACTCTTCGATATAACGAATTTAACGATATTACGACTGACCCGTGCATTAATTAGTACGTTATATTGGGCGTCTACTATAATTGCATTATTGGAATTTACATTCAAAAAATTTTTTAACCATCTAGTTGCAATTGAAAAAGCCTTACTTCATATTAGAAACAGTAAGTACTGGTTTTTTCGAGCCTAAAGATCTGCGGTATCGAAAAATTTGTAGTTACATCAAAAACTTTCTCTTCCAAGCATCTTTGAATCTGCGTCATTTTCAAAAGCAGCCTCGATGCATCTTCACTTTTTCGTTGTTTTCGAAACTTTTCGACTGTATCGACCGCATAGGCCCGTACATTGTAAGTTCTCCTTCCAAGGTCATGTGGATAATCAAGGCATTAGTTATTGGTTTACGCATGTCGAAATCGTCCTCGATTCGATATTCGATTTTCTATCGAATTTGTCAATACTTTCGATATTTTTTTGACTTTTTCTATGCTAATCGATGCTTTTTAACAGTTTCGACAATTTTCAATACTATATTATTAGTTTTGAACTTTTGGATCTTATTCAATGCTGTTTGATGCATTTCAACCTTTCCAATGATGTTCGATAGTTTTGTTATTTTTTTATATTATCGACTTCAAAATTTTTATTTTTTTTATTGCATAATGTTTTTTCGATGTTTTCGTTACAAATCGATTCTTTTCGAAATATTCTAAGTTTCAATGTTGAACGATACTTTTCAACTTGTTCGATGTTCCGACACTTTTCGATACTATTTGATCATATGCAATTTATTCCATACTGTTTGACTTTCGTCGACTTTTTGTTGTTTTTAGTTACCTTTGAACTTACATATGGGTCATTCCATCATTCCCATTATAGATGGAATGACCCCGCTTTCATTCTCAATGTTTCAATTTACATTGCAAATCATAAATCTTAACTTTAAACGCTTGTAAGATCAAACAGGGTGAAAAAACATGGATAAATTTTTCAGGGATGGTACTAATATATGTTCTGAAAATTTTGAGCCTAAAAAAACTGAAATCAATGAAGGAGTATTTGGGAAAGTGATGTTTTCTTGAAAGGTCAATTTTTTTATCTTTTACCACATAGAAACCGTTCAGGCCTTCATTTATTCAGATTTGCAGTTTTTTTGTCATCTACTAGTACACAACTACCTAAAAATAATATAAAAGTTAATTTGGATTCTGTTGGTTTGTTTATATTCATCAATGAATTTTTTTTATTTTACTTACGAGTTTTTTTTTAACACAATTTGAAACTTTTTTTTAAGCAATAATACTGGTGAAAAAAATTTTATCGATTTTTTTATATCTTCTACATGATAGACCAATCACTGAAAAAAGTTTCAGCCTATTTAAAAAACACGAGGGTAATGATAGGCCCATTATAGATGGAATGACCCATAATTAGAATTTTTAAATATATTCAAATCTGTTTGGCACTTCTTAACTAAGTATTCGATACTTCCTGTACTAGTCAATACCTCCCAACGTTTTCGATACTTTCAGCACCATTCGGTTCTTTTCAGTTTGAATGCATTTGAACTTTTTCGATGGCACTCGATACTTTTTTCTTTTATCGAATTTTAAATTTTAAGTTTTTCTTAATACTTTTCGGTACATTGCGTCGCTTACAATATTATCATTACATGTCAATTCTAATCGACTTTTATCATTGAAATATATTCGATACTATTCGACTCTTATCGGCTTTATCAATGTTTGAATGTTTTTCGCTCCCCTAGGATAATTTGCGACTTTCATCTATTTTGAGGTTTTTAGTTATCTTTTAACTAATGGCGACTTTTTCAATAAATTCCGTGACTATTCGACATTTTCCATACAAGTTAATACCTACCGACTTTTTTGATACTTTGAGTACTACTCGGTTCTTTCCAAGTTTTTCAATATTTTCAACACTTCTCGACTTTTCGATGTTTTTGAAACTTTTTTTCAATTTTGTCGATATTTTTCGATGCTACTCGATACTTTTTGCCTTCTCAGTGTTTTCAAGAATGTTCGGTTTTTTCCAAGTTTTCAATATATTCGTTGAGTTCGACTTTTCTGATGTTTTCGAGACTAACATCAACTTTTTCGTTGTTTTTCGTAATTTTTGGATTGTCTCAATGACTTGTAATACTAAACGTAATAATTCGAACTTTATTATTTATTTTTCCTAGATGATTTTCAATATTGTTTAATAATAGCTGTGTTTTTTTTGGCGCAATCACCCGCTCAACAAAAGTTTTGTATAAGAATGACAGTTTATTTAGTCGGCGATGTTTACTAATTTCTCGAACGAAATTCGACTTATTCGATATTTGTTCAATACCTTGCACAAATTATTTTTTTGCTTCGATTTTATATAACAAAAAAGTTTAAATAAAACTAAGTCTCACTTCTGGTGTATCTTCCAATTACACAGATGGCCTTAATGCCCGCTAATACTTTAATATTTTATTTATTTCACGACTTCATTACCTTTGGGAAATTGTAAATTTTCAAATTTTCGCATTAATTCGCGCATTCGTAACAAAGGTATTTTAGTGCATACAATGCTTGTGTGTGTGTATGTGTATGTGTGTGTGTGTGCGCGCATGTGTTTGCATAAATCTATGGCAATTATGTAACGCCTACGAGTGGCAACTACAATGGTCGCCGCTTTGTTGCGCCTGCTCGATTGCCTGCCTGCCAGTCTGCCATACCACAGAATAAGTAATGGACGCAGATTATGTTCGCCTGTTGGCGCGCATGCCCAGTTCCATAAATCAATGAAATATTTATTTTCAACGCGCACTCATACTAAATTTTTTGTCGGCTCTAGTTTTCCATATTAATTTTGCTCCTGTTGTTGTTGTTAATTTTTTTTTCACCATCGTATTTCAATTGTATTAAATTATGGCTTTCTTTCGTTAAGTGTAAATAATTACAATAAAGTGTTGGTACCAACACTATTGCTGTTGCTTTTGTTGCTACCATTGTTGGTTTTATTTTTTCGTTTTGCCAAATATTTACCAACTGGCGAAAAATTTTAGTTTTTTATTAAGTTTTCAGCAGGTGGGAAATAATTGCGCTTTAAATTATTTAATTCGTATTAAAAATTCGTGTGAAAACAGCGTTGCCAGACGTTCGATTTTTGGTGAAATTACGCAATTTTTAGTTGTAAATTTAATATCCCTCGCAGAATGTATAAATTTGGTATTTTTGGGAAAAAAAAATATTGTTTTTCAATTGAATGCTTCTACTACTTATCATAATTACTGCACAGAAATAACGATAGGTACCTACTGTAGACGTCCTAGAAGAGCATTCGAATTTGTCTCATTCACTTGAGCATACAAACTTCAATTTTTTTCATCGAAGTAGTGTTTTCCCAAATAATTCTGAAAATCGGGAAGTTCCTGCTTTGAGAAAGTTTTCCGTAGCATACAGGCTTTCAGATTAAAAAAGAGGAAAAGTTGGGTTGGGACTCTAATACTCTATCAGCTGATATAGAGGTGCTTTTGCAATTTGCTCATATTGGTTGCTGAGAAATCAATGTGCCTGGAGAGATCCTCCAGATACAGCACCACGAAAATTTCTAACGGAGTATATTGGTAAGTGTCCGAGTCCTCAGAGACCCATAAGCTGCGGATATAGCTCCTGATATCCGATACCAATTCGGTATTACCTCAGTTGGTATCGTCGTATAACTCAACGAGCTACAATGCTTTCCGCATAGTGCCAAAAAAATAAGATTTTTGCTACTGGGTAATTCATTCATTCTTGTGATCTTGTGATTTATAAGAACTTCATTAATTCAAGAACTTGACTGTTGTCAAACATTTATCATGTTGCTTATGGTCTTTTGTTGTTATGCGCATTTTAACATTTAAAAAAACAGCATCGAATCAATTTGCAAAACTTTACAGGAGCATCGAGAATCTTTGCTAACTGACTATTAGTTATGCAATTTCCTAAATATCTGTAAACCAAAATTGCTGGCTCAATCAAGTCGTACGGGTGTACCTTAAAAATTCTTAGATACAACTACAATCCAATCTACTCATATTTGTCAAAACTATCTTCCGCATTGTAAATATTCACTTTTGAATTGTTTACATTAAATTATAACACAACTTTCAAACAAGGTGACAATTTATAATAATCTTTAAGATACAACAGCAACAGCACAGGCAACAACATTAATGCCAATATTTGAAGCACATTAACGCATTATTATTTATATTATGAGTTAATAAATGCCACTACCAACTTCTGCGCCCGCTACCAACAGACTCGCAGCAAATTTCCCAGACGTTGCTGCAACAATTTAAATCAAAGCAACACAAAAAAAAATAAAAGCAACAAAAAACAAAACAAAATAAACGCTTGGTCAGTTGGTCAACGGACAACGAACAACGGACAATTGTGTGATGTTGCCAGCATGTTTGGCGTGTTTGAATAAATGAATGAACCAACAACCGAAGCGCCGAACAAACAGACAGGCAACCGTGTAAAGGAGTGCAGGAGTAAGTGAATGAATGAACGTCGTTTATATTGTGAGAAAGTAATTGTTACATCATAGCGTTTAGCAGCAATACCAACAACAACAACAACAACAACAACAACAACAATAGAAACAGCAACAAAAATATTAAGTTGATATGAAAATATTCAAATTGCAACAACATCAGGAACATTAGCAACAACATCAACTTTAAGTATTCACAATGATATTGGCAACATACAAAATAACATGTTGCATGTTTAAATCAACATTGTAAAATATTGAATTACAAAAAATAAATTTGAAATAAAAAACATTTTGCAAATATTTTGGAATATGTAAAGCTGCTAATAAACAAGAATGATATTTTGCTTGACAACAATCCAGAAACATAAAATCCTGTTCCACTCAATAGTTAGGATTAGCTTTTTTGCAAGTCACAGTGATATATGTATATATACATAGAGATATGTGCAAATAAATAAATCGAGATAAGGGATCATCTATAAAAGACGTCCGTTACAAGAAGTTGGTGGATCATCAAAACGGACAAAGGCGGTCAAGCAGGGGAAGGGGGACTTTCGGACGACCATTTTTTTCTTATTCTTTTTTTTTTGTTCATAATAAACAAATAAAATCTAAACAATTAATAAAGAAAAGTTCCTTTGTGGTCGTCCTTTAGGGGGGAGTTAGTGAAATCCAGCAAAAGTGGACAATCCGGGAAGAGAGGGTTAAAATTCCAAAATTTTATCCGAAATCTTTTATGGAAAGTGGCATGTCTATCTTGTGTATTTTCTTCTTTGAAACAAAACGTTACGTTAACTAAAAAGTTTCGAAGTTTTTTATCAAATCAAAAACTAACTTATCAGCACTGTTTGCCTTATCCAAAGAAAATCTCATCACGTCCTAAGTGCATCCTTTTAAACTTAAGCATAAGCATGGTTACATATACTCAATGGATGGACATATTTTCTAATAAGTCGAAAGTAATAAGCCCTGCACATGCATTTTGTTTAGTTAGGTAATATTTTATATTAATCTTTAAATAAGGGTTGCCAGATGACCATGAGACAACTCCAAAACACTAAAACAATTTAAGCCAACTTCCTTTAAATTAAAAAATTTTTAAATTTGAACATTGTTCAAATCCAGAACACAAGTGCACCAAATTCGATGACTTATGATAACACCATTTGAAACATAACAATGCAAATATTGCACTGGTTCCCAGAAATGTTAGCATAATCACAAGCCAGCAATTGCTTCTCTCATATAAAATTTCATTACGATTATTTCGTTAGTTCTCTTATTACTACGATTTAAGAATTAGTAAGCGGCGCTCAGTGGATGGGTTTACATGGAAAGACGGCCATAAAAAGTAATAATTGCGCTAGACTCTTGAAGTTCGGTACAGATGTTACTTAAGTTAACCTATGTTACTCAGGGATAGTGTAGCTTTAGTAGAAGAGTTTTTAGAATCGGAGCAGTAGTTCCAGAGATTACTCTCTACACACAAAAAAACAAACTTTACCTTTTTATGTAATAGTATATATAGATGATTACATGGTATTATGACCGAGTTCTTATTGAAATCTTTGGCGCAGATTTTGAGCAATATTGAATAAAATCTTTCGATTGTTAAAAAGTGCCGCGCCTACCTTTACAATACCGCCAATTTTTAGTTCAACAAACGATATTTATGTCTACCAAAGTTTATCATAAAATAAACTTAAAACCTACACCTTGTCATCAATTCACTGAGTTTCATCGAAATTTCTAATTAAAATAAATTTTAGCCAGAAATCCTTATATTTCATATTCATATTTATGTATATACAATTGACTGTAAACAAAATATTTACTAGACGGGAAATATTGTCGGTGGAATAAAAATACAGAAATTGTTCGTGTTTTTTTAGCAAAACTTATACTCCATATTGAAAATAAAGAAGATTAATGAACCCTTTTAATATTTTGCTTGCCTTATCAAAATACATAAACAGTATACAAATGTAACGTTGGTGCACGTTATTGCTTCATAGTTAGCAAACAAACAATTAAACATGGTACATATTGTTTTTCTTAAGATATACATACACATTCTGAAAACAAATTAAAAATACTCGTATAAAAAAAAACCCCAACCGGAATACAAACTATTGAAATTCAAACTATTTAACTGAGAAAAGAGTATGCCGCCTTCAAATAAATGGATTTGATTGATAGATTTTTAAAATATTTATTAAATATAAACAAATTTTTATTGAATTTGAATTGTTGTTTATTGGACCAACCATAATATTTGTTGAAGTAAATTCAAGAGGTTGGGTTGAGTTGAATATAAATATAATAATCCAATTTTTATTTGATTTCATTTTTCATTAATATGGAAACAATGCATATACTAGAGTTCGCCCAGTGGTTGAAATTCAACCAATTATTTAGCTCCAAAAATTAAAATCATGGTATCATGTTGATATGAACCTACCACTATCTCTTTCTCCTCCTTAGAGTGCAATATATCTCCATACTAAATTTCATCAAAATCGGTCCATTAGCTTTGCTGGGAAAATATAGTTCCCTACTGCAGGCGTTTCACCGTCCACATTAAAACAAGTAGCTTCCGTAAGGATTCAACCTATCTCTGTCCCAAATTCCATCAAAATCGGTCCATTAGCTTAGCAGTAAAAACGTTTTTCCAGGATTTTCTGGTCAAAAAAAATTATTTTATTTTGAGATCACAAGGTTTTTGTTTGACATTTGATTTACATCTTAGATAGCTAGCTGGTTTTTAAGTTAAAAAAAAAATATCAGTATGGCGGCCTTATTTAACTTGGGAAATGAAATACTGTAGATGATTAAAAAAATGGCATCTTACGGCTATAAAGTAATTTTTAAAATCGTAAAATGAGTAAAACTATAATTTTTTACTCCTTCTTAACACATCCGAACTTGGGTTCCATCTTCGTCTTACGTGCGAAACACATGTTGCGTGCCTTGCCGATGGCCTAAAGACAATTCCTACTGGGCTTCATTATTGCAATGGCTATGTTTATTTTACTTATTTTAGCAGCAACAATTTCAAGCGAAAATAAATATTCTGTAGCTTTCATTTGCATCTGAAATAAAAGTCGCTTACGACAATGAGAAACTGCTGATGTTGCTATAGTTAATGTAAACATCACTTTAAGGGGGCAACCTAGTTTGTCAACTCAATTTTTTCCCGGATTTCGAAAGTAGACCACTTCAAAAACATCGTGTTAAAATTTCATAAACTACTAAGCCGATCCTTATGAAATTTTAACCACATATTCGTCACATATATATATTAGGGTGTGCCATTTTTGAGCAACTTTTTTTTTCAACTAAAAAACAGGCTTAAAACTTTCAGAAAGGTGAAAAAGGAAGCCTCTAAAAATTTGAGCTCTTAATATTAACATTAAGAGGTGCCTGTTTCTAACTTTCCATTTTCCATATAAATTACATGGAAAAAAAATTTTTTTTTTTCTTATTTTTGTAGCTTGACATGAGAGCATTGTAAAAATGAACTGAAAGATTATTTCAGTAGGAAATTGAACGCTCTACAAAAAAAACAAAAATACAATGTTACCGGCCAAACTAGTTTTTAGGATCAACTAGTTTTTCCTAGGCCAAACTAGTTCATTCGAAGCGTGTTAGAAGGAACCAGTTTAGCCTAGCAAGAACTGGAGTTATTATTTACTTTAACTTGAGGCCGTTTTTTGAAATCTTAGAATGTTGGGGTAAGTGAGTGGCCTTTGGCCGCGGCTCACGGCTAACATCCTCCAATGCCGGCTTCGTGGTGGCCTTTCGCAGCGGTTCACTATACTATGCCCAACAGGGGCTTCGCAGATATACTGGCGTTGAATATCATACAGTGAACCGCTCACTTTCCCTATCATAGCAAAATTTTCCTGGGCTAAACTTTTTCAATATTAAGTGTATTCTTTGAATAAGAGGATTTGTGACCAGTGAGGTTTTGTTGCAACATTTCATTCTAACATGCTTCGGTTAACTAGCTTGGCCTAGGAAAAACTAGTTTATTCTTAAAACTATATATATATAGCGTTTAAAATTAATTTGAAAAATTCTTATCGTGCATTTAATGATACTGAAAAGAATTATAATCATATCTTCTACTGGGAGTGGCATAATAAATTCTGAAAAATAGCTTCTTTGTCAGGCTGGATAACTAGGTTGCACCCTTAATATTCATGGTACTGCTGCTCAATTTAAATGCGACACAACTTGATAAGCAAACAGCTATTTAATTGCTGCAACAAAGTATTGTTTATTTATCTTTAGTTATCATTTCAAGTTTTCATTCAGTATGACTTTGGTCAAACATATTCATAGCAACATTTGATGTCAATCAGTGATTTCCCAATATATATATGAGAACAAACAGTAATTTTCAATTAAAATACATTTTGTTGAAAAATTAATAAAATTTTGTTGATGCAAAATATTTCTACGCAATTGAAGCTTTCATGTCTTCTTATATATTGTAGTATCAGGATGACCATAGTACCATATAATTCCATACATCCATAAAGTTTCTTATCTTCGTCTGAGATTTTTCGATGTTTTTGGTGGGAAAAAAAATAATTTTTCAAATAATTTCAACAGATCAAGTGCTTCTTGAATACTTGGTGAAGACTTAAGATTATCCGCCTCATCTTATTTATACTTGTTCCTTATTTTTCCTCGTTGAATCAAGAATTTTTCATTAGTAAGTGAAGCTGTAATATCGAGGTTGTCGTCTTCTTGTAGATTTGTCAACTTTTGCTGAAACTTTATTACATATTTATATAATATCAACATTCTCATAAGTGTTGATTGATGTTACCAAATTCCATACATTTTTACCGATGCTTCTTTACCATTCATTCAGTAACATTTTGCTGGCAACATGCTGCGTAGACATTTTAATGCAACATAAGCAATTAAAAACTTGTTTCGGTATTTTAGAAATAACTCACTCCTGCTAACTTATTAATAAAAAAATAAACTTTTTGCGCAAAAAAAAAAACTGCTGAGAAGATTATTTGACAGTTTTTCTTGATATGTTAAGTTAACGCTCATTAAGATTGGATTCAATTTGGCGGTATTGATTACGATTTGCCGCTGTTCTCCAATTTGTTTCGTTTCAATTTAGTGCGCTTGTCTATTTAAAAACTTATTATGGCTTAAGTCTTTAAGCTTAAGTGCAGAATTCGCCCGTAGATGGCACAATTCCTGTCTGACAACAAAAGCAGCTACACCAATTGAAGTGCTGTGAGATTTGTGAAATAAGACGACCAGAGTAACTTAGGCTGCTTAAAGATTAATAATTAAGTGCAGTGAAAATATTCGCATGGGGCGGAAATTCAGAATTTTTATGATGCAAAGGTGTTGACGTAGAATTTACATTGAAAAATTTGATAATTTAGTAAACTTTTTCTTTTGTATGTTCCAATTATTTAAAGCCTCTTAACTATGACTGACCCTTATAGTGACCCTATTTTCCTCATGGCAAAGAGTGCGCAACCGTGGCTTCAAGTCGAATGTTGTCATTTCTATCTTTTTAAATTGAAAACAAAATATATAAAGGGCGTTCCAATATGAGTGAAGTTTTTAAATTTTGCATAATTTTGTTTTCGTGCAAGTGGCAACTCTATATTAATAAAAATGGAGCGCCACACAAAAGAATAACGCGTTATCATTGTGGAAATCCATTACAAAAAATGGGTAAAGTTACGCTCAAACCGGTCGGTCTTTTGAAAACTTTGCTGCTGTAAACGAGATTGTCGCCGAAAACACGAAAACAACAGACCACGAAAAGCGCTGGGAGTTCGTTCAATGGGTAATGGAGCAAAGTGAGGTGAATTAAGCGCATTTCCATCCGAACGGCTTCGTGAATAAACAAATTTGTCGATTTTGGAGCTCAGAAAATCTTCACGACATCACGGACGTACTTTTTTTTTAAAATGAGGTCGGAATTACAGTGACTATGAACGGCATTAGTTACAGTAACATTATGACGGCGTTCTTTTTGGCCCAACTGATCTGGATCTGGACGGCAGTGGTTTCAGCAGGACGGCGCCACCTGCCACACCACGCATGAAACAATCAATTTATTGCAGGAACTATTCGCAGACCAAATCATCTCACGAAATTCTGATGTCAACTGGCCACCAAGATCATTTGATTTCTTTGTTTGTGAAATCTCGGGCTTATGTGAATAAACCAGAAACAATTCTTGAGCTCAAGGCCGTGATACAACGCGTCATCGGTGAGATATAGTCAGATCTTTGAGAAAAGGTCATCGAAAATTTTATGTAAAAAGCAATGGCCTGTTATCAAAGCCGCATTGGCTATTTACCGGATGTTTTACTTCACACTTAATCGGAACATGTCTACTTTACAATGCAATAAAAATATCACAACTCGCGAAAAAAATAAATGTTTTTTTTTAAATAAAAAAATGCACTCTTATTGGCACACCCTTTACTTTTTAATCTCCCTACCTTCTTCATAAGAGTCATATGTATAACATTTTATCTTCACCCCTCTTTGTTTTATTTTTGTTGCCCATTGAAGATATATGTATTTGCCTTTTCTTCTTGCCCCGAGGCATTTCCAGCGTTGCATGATCCCTTATGGTTGATTTCAATTTTCGCTCCGCACATTTCCTTTCCATAGCGAAAGGAATTTATTAACTTGAAATTGAAACTGTTAATTGGATTTAGGAAATGATTTTTAATTTATATAGGATCCGCCTTCGTAAGCTCAAGAAAATTGCTTATTTACTCTGGTCGCATCCTTGGACGTTACAATACCACGCCGCAACAGCGCTGGACATTGTTGCTACCTTTTTTTGCAGTTTCTTTAAACGTTTTCAATTTCTAACCATTTTCTGCATGATCTTCGATTTCTATCATGATTCGGTTTTTTTTTTTGTTTCAATGTTGTATTGTTGTTGCTATTATTTGCTAAATGATCTTTTTTATTATACAATTAGATAACTTTAGTTGTTTAATTTGTTGTAGTTGTAGTTGTAATTGTTGCTAAATTGTTAAAAAATAAAAAAAATAAATAAATGTTTCAGTTTCAACATGTGAATGCAGACTGCAGACTGATACTTAGTTTGATTTTCTGATGTAAACTGTTAACACTGTCGTTACTGATGATTATATAACATGTATTCGTTGCAAGTATCTATGAGTGGCCATAATAGGGTTGTCTTTTTCAGGGAGTTGCTGGTTCTTTAATTGAATCACGTTTAAGTGATTATTTTACTTATTTTCTCAAAATGATGTCGAATTATTTAGACTGAAAGTTGTCAGTTGGTCAGTTGATCAGTGTCTATATGTTACTGTGTCTCATTTGGGGTTTGCTTGTGAGTATATGTGATTTAAGACTACAATGTACAATTGAAATCGCGTACAAAACTCATAATTTTCGAACTCAGATCCATGAACTCTTGCTCAAAATACATCGTAAAAGGTCAGAGTCTGGCGACGGGTCTAATATTTTCTTAACAACCTTGAACACTACGCAGAAGATCAATCCCCCTAATATGATGGTAATCGAAAAGTATAAAACACCAAGTGTTATATCTCTGTAAATATCAACGCTACGATGAAATTGTTAAACATAAAACTTTAAGAATTCATTGGTCTGTCGAAAAACAAAAATTGCTATTTGAAGTGAAATATGCTCTTCGGGACACTAACAACACCTTAAGGATTATGCATAAAACAAACTGTGTAGAATCCATACAAAATTAAACAACGTCAAATTCGACACATCAGTTTGGAGCAATATTTCATATTTTGAAAGACAAATTTATATATTCAAAAAAGAAACTGAAATTGTTTGAAACTTTGTTTAATAATCTGTTAGGTCCATCCAGACTGATTCGTGCACTACGATTATATTGCAAATACTGAACATTTATATCTTATTCCGCTCCAAATCTCCTTCAGCGTCATGTTTAAATACTTTGTTAAGTTAGATAGCATTAGAGCGGATGTAGGGGTTGACATCGCGAAATCGACTGCTACTATCTCTAAAATTAATAATTTTAATAAAATTGTTCCCAGATTAAAATATTATCAATTATTTAATAAAAAATTATAAGAATGTTATGGTGTGCGGAAAAAGTGATGACGCTTACAAGTAATTGATTAAAAATAAAAAAAAATCACCTTTGCCCTACTGAAACGGCATGCCGTTGCTACCGTTGGCGGTAATACGGCTCTGCCTAACGTGCAATTTAATAAGTTAAAGTGCTTTACTAGCAAAAAAAAACAAGACCACTCACATATTCATTTTAAAACCCTAGAACCAAAATGATTGAAGAAATTCAACTTAATTGATCAAAGTACTTCCATAAACAAAAATCACTAAATATTCGAAGCTCCGCAGGAACTCCCCCTTATACTTTCGAAATCATTTCGATCATTTAAGAACTAGTCGTGGGCAACATTTGAACGAAATAATTTTTAAACATTGAGTTGTAGGAACCGAACTATCATTCCAAATAATACATTGGAAGCAGGAAGCTCTTGTTGGATAACCCTTTATGCAATAAAAATGAACGAAGTCAATATTCATTTACGTCCACCTCAATGTTGACTTTAAAATTTAGAGTAATTTAACGTTTCGTTACGAAAAATAAATACATATTGATTTTTTCAAAAAACTAAGCTCATAGTTTCAAAGCTATATGGAAAGCTTATTTAATTCTTAGAGAATTTCCCATGTTCTACTGCCGACTTTCCTCAAAGTCTTTTTTGTCATGCCTCCCTATGACCTAAAATGAAATGATCCAAGCAGCCCTCTGCTTAAACAAGGGGAAGCAAGTGAACCATTCCCATTATTCGAGTATAATTCGGTTTTATTACCATAGCCAGTGACGTATCCTGGATTTTATTTCGGGGGGGCGGGTGTGGATTTCAGATTTTTTCTACGTAGTGTATATTCTTTGCAAAATCGTTTCTATGTAGTGTCCGTCAAAATATTTCGAGGGGAAGCGGTTCTATCCCCTAGCATCCCCCCTAGATACGGCCCTGACCATAGCAACCCTCAGCGTTGTGGAGATTTTACTTATGGAGCAAGCGCCACGCCCTTTTGTCAAATTACACGCAATTTATATCTAGAGTTATCTGAACTCTTTTTATAAAAAACTTTGCCATGTTTCGTGAGTGAATTTTTTTTTTATATTTTGATTATGATTGTGATATTTACTGAGGAAGTTCACAATACTGCATTTTCACATTTCCTTTTACCAATAACTTAACTATTAAGGTTCTCGCAAGCTGTCAAACACGTCTCAAAGTGTTGGACGTCATGAGCAATCGAATATCAAAATATATAGCCAAAACAAAACAAAAGAAAAAACCTAATACACTTTGACAATTGATCGCTGTAGAAAATGGTGTTTTGCTCAATCAGCTGATTCATTTTGATTTTAAACCTACTTGTTGAAGAAGCAGCATATTACCTATATTATTCAATCATGCTTTTTTTAACTCTGTAAGTGTGTCATGGTACATTCCAGTGATGGCATTTGGGTTTTGCAGAAATGTACTAAATCGGGTCTTGGAATGTACTTTTTAGAGGGCGAATGTACTTTTATTTATTCAATTTTTTTTACGCATATTTCAGCAACGTTTACTGCAAAAAAATATTAAAAAAAGAAATGGACATTCGATTTTTGTGAGCATATATTACTAAAATTTACTACAATTAACAAAAACTTTCTAAAATATGTAAAGGTTATTATTGTAAATTGTTGAAATGTACCGAAAATGTACTAAAAATGATCCAAATGAAGGTACTGAGAATTCGTCCCTTACCAAGATAGATATGTATGTATGTATGTATACCGAATGTATTTACTAAAAATTTGTCGTATGTCGGTTGCACTGAGGCATATTTTTCATCCATCACTGACACCCTTACATACTATGTATGTACAAATGTATGTACACAGGGCCGTAGCTAGAGCCTCGGGGGCCCTGGGACAACAAGTAAATTTGTAGCCTCCCATCCGGAAATCTTTTTTCAAATTTTAAAGTACCCCTATACCAGTGTTCGTAGATTGCAGTAGAATTTCTATAGAATTATATACATAATTCTACTACAATCTACGAACACTGGGATATAAATCGGCCCATCAGCGGGAGGGAGCAGGGAGCCACGCTACCTCTTTCCCGTTCACGCAACACAGAACGGGAAAGAGTTAGCGTGGCTCACTCTAGATGATACATAGGGAATTTAATAATAATAAAGGGTGTTTTTTTTAGAGGTTTGTTTTTCAAATAAAAATAAAACTGGCATTTTATGGTCAAATCTGGCAACTCTAATGTCATGTTCAGTTTAGTTTGCCATTTCATCATGAACAGGTTGACAAAAGAACAACGCTTGCAAATCGTGCAAATTTATTTCGAAAATAATGGTTCAGTTCGCGAAGTTTACCGCAAGCTCCGTCCATTTTATGGTCGACATAATCGTCCATCAGAGCAATTAATTCGGTTAGCCATGGATCGTTTTCGCACTACGTTTACTCTATGTGATAATACGCATCCGCAGAGACGTCGAACAGTGCGCACCGAAGAAACAATTGCCGCTGTAGAGCAAAATGTTGAAGAGGACCCGAATGAATCGATTCGCCACCGTGCACAGCAATTGGAGCTTTGTCCATCAACTTTATGGAAGATTTTGCGCTTGCGACCTTACTCTTGTAAGCTTGTGCAAGAATTAAAGCCGCGAGACCATGCAATGCGTCGTGATTTTGGTGTATGGGCCGAAAATGAGATTGATCTCGATGCTGATTTTCATCGCAAAATTTTGTTCAAGGATGAGGCTCATTTTTGGTTGAATGGCTACGTCAACAAGCAAAATTGCCGCATTTGGAGTGAAGAGAATCCACATGAGACCCTTGAGACGCCATTACATCCACAAAAACTGACTGTTTGGTGTGCTCTATGGGCTGGTGGAGTCATTGGGCCATACTTCTTCCGAAATAATGCTGGAGAGTCAGTTACCGTTAATGGAGACCGGTATAGAGCCATGATAACCGACTATTTTGTTCCCGAATTGGATGGCATGAATGTGGATGAGTTGTGGTTCCAACAAGACGGCGCTACATGCCACACAGCGCACGTCACAATCGATTTATTGAAGGAAACATTCGATGAGCGCATAATTTCGCGGAATGGACCTGTCAATTGGCCACCAAGATCGTGTGATTTGACACCATTGGATTATTTTCTTTGGGGATATGTGAAGTCGCTCGTCTACGCCAACAAACCAGAAACGTTAGGGGACTTGGAAGCCAACATTCGTGGCGTTATTGCCGACATACGGCCCCATATGCTCGAAAAAGTGGTTCAAAATTGGACCTGTAGAATTGGCTTTATTCGAGCCAGCCGCGGCGGCCACATGCCCGAAATCATATTTAAACATTAATGGCATGAAATTATCCTTCTAATAAAGCCAAATTGATGGACATTAAAACGATTTTCTTGTGTTTTATTTCAATTCGAAGCTCTATACCTCTAAAAAAAACACCCTTTATTACTACAAAATATGTAGAATTGTTTTATTCTGGGACACCACCGTGTTCACTTTCAGGAGACCCCAAAGTCTTTACCGAGGTAAGTTTCTTTCAGGACCAAAAAAGTGGTCGACGAGAAGGGACCCCTGAAACGCCGCCCCGCCTGTCCCATGCTCGCTATGGCCCTGTATGTATGTATAACTTAAACTTGGCGCCTTTTTTTTCCTGCAATGCAATTTAACTTTCCATATCTACTATTCGCCGAAATCAAAAGCTGTCAGTATATTTCTATGTACATACTCATATGCATATGTACATAAATATTTTTATATATATGTATATGTACATTTTGACTCTTTTTTTACTGTGAAGTGAGATCCTCATATAGTCGTAGCTATACATATATTTTTCTTGCCGATTTAATGATTTCTCATATTTACACTTGGCATTTAAGTTCGTAAACAACTATGGCAAATGTTTAAAATTTTCTTATGGTGTTATTGCTTTATATTACCATACGATTACAGTGGGCCCGTTCAGCCAGCCTAAGCATAAGTATGAAGTGCTTCACACAAGTTTGTTAAATGAAAATTAAAGAAGAGAAGGAGGTTTCAAACTGACGGCGGTGTTATCTTTCGTAGTTGCTTACAAACCGAATCATACAATAACAGCGAAATTCTCAGAGTTGAAGAAGCCAAGGCAACATCTGTAAAAAATTTTTCAATAGAAGTTCGTTAAAATTAAGCGTTGTAATAATCGAAGCGCTTAGGTTTGCTAAACGTGTCCATTGAATAATGCTGAATACGACAAAAACTATGGAAGTTATCTGATTTCCGTAACGTAAACAAAACGAGGGGGAATTCAAATGAAATGTGATTTTTTTAATTGGAACTTTCATACACTTGAAAAAAAGTCATTGTTGAAAAATTATATACGAGCAATTTTATTTTAAGACTGATCCAGTTGAAAGGTATGTACATGCATATCTATATGTAACATATAGGCAACGGTATGCTGAAAAATGTATAAAACTTTAATAAGTTTTCGAAATGTTTTCCAAAATTCAATGATAAGAACTGTTTCTATTATAAACTCTACATCTGCAATTGCCAAATTTTAATGATCATCGAGCCCACAACGAATATGTAGCTTGTTTTAAGTTTCTACTGTGAGCAATGAGTAGGTACAACTCTTGCGGGTATGCAGGGGCTTTCTTACCATATGTGTAGAGGACGCCACATCACAAAAGCCGCGTACAAAAAATTCTTGGAAATATGAAGTAAGTTTTATATTCATTTTATATAATATGTTCAAACCAAATAAAACAATGCTCATGTTTGATTTTTTCTAACAACTATTAAGGTATTTAATATATACATCAAAAATTATTATCTTTTCGGTTCCAAAAAATTTACATAGATCATGACTACCAAGTCCTAAAGCAGTGTTTCTTATTGTGTAAAAAAAAAAAAACTTGAGCACAAAAAAACCTCTGGGGGTAACGGCTTAAATAGTTCAATTATCTCAGTCAAATTTTATTTTGAAGCTCCTTTTAATCGCAGACTATAGTATGATTTCAATACCTTAGGCTTACAAAATATGAAAAATCAATTGATGTTATTGTATAAAAATTTAAATTTTTCAAAAGTTTTTGGTAATAACTTTATGGTTTTTTCGATACATCCTCAGCCACAAAAAAAAAATGAAAATTTTAGATCTTACGTAATATATTCAATCTAAACTTTCGTCGTTGTAGTAAAAACTACTTGATTTACCTTAATGTAAAGTATTCGATATTTGGCTTAGCCAAAGATTATTTTTGCTATAGTTTTCTTTTACTTTATACAATGTGCGGCCTCAACTAAGTGTACAAAGCGGCAAAATAGCCGATGCAATCGAATATTTTCTGGGTGTAAGCTATGTGAGAGAACACAGTTATAGCAAGCTTCTGAAAGTGAGAGCTGCCAACGTTACATTTTTTTAATTATTTGACGGGTACAAAAACAAAGTCGATGATTTCCACAATACTACTAAATTTTTCCACGTCGAACGTAATTTGGAGGTGGATTTTTTATATCAACAAAATCAAAATCACAACCTTAGGTGAATTTTGTATTACTTTAATTGCGCTTATCACGTGAAGTGGTGATTTCGTTTGAATGAAAGTTGAAGCTACGAGTCGGCTAGTAACATTTTTATATCCTACGTACAGGGTGTATTCATTTTGATCTGATCACCTTCTGCGTGAATCTTATGCAGCTTTGTAAACAAAAAACCGTAAGTTTACTTAAGCTCCCATTGGCCAATTTTTATTAAATCAAACTTTTTTATTTGGATTTAAATTCTAAGATAAGCTGCATAATCAAAAAGGGTCGCTCGGATCTGGCTTCGGAGATATAACCATAGGAATCCTTGAACGCATATGAAAAATATGGGTGTCTTAAGAAAAATTATTTAATCGCCTACAATAATGATTTGCAAATCTTTGAAATATAATTTGTGGCGTTAGAGATATGACGATTTTTCTGAAATTTTGAGAAAATTTTTCTTAAACCGCTTTTTTTTAAGAAATTGTGTTGATATGCTATCACTTACTTGGCATGTCAAGAAAACTTAATTTTTTTTTTTAAAAAGATATATTGTTTGTTCTATTTCTGTATATTAACCCCTTTTTACCAGAAAACCAAAAAATTTATTCAATGAATTCGGAAAAGTATGTATTAACGGACGAAACAATAAAAAACATAAACAACAATGACTGGTACAACAACAATTATTGTAAGACTATCCTCATTATAAAGTTTTGCACTTGCGGCGTTCCTTCATTTCAATAAAACCTTTCATTTTAAAAAGCTATTAATGTACATATATATTGTCATAATTTTAAAACTTAAAAATGTTTTGCCTGCGCCACTCCTTCTATTTGCTCTTTACAATTAAAACATTGACCGTGTTACATATATGAAAAAATTGTCCAACATTAAGTTGTTAGTAAAGCAAGTGTTGGAAATAGTATAGTGAACCACGGGAAAAGGCCGTCGCGAAGCCCGTGTTGGACATATTGGAGGATATAAATCTTGAGCAGCGACCGAAGGCTGCCCACTTACCCTAACTGTTATGTGGAATTATTGCGGCTGGCAAAGCCAATGTCTGATATACCATAGGTTATAAGCGATTTTCAAGTTCAAAAATAGTTAGAATGAGGCGTTTTTGCGCTCAACATATGTACATTTATATTCTTGATAAGCATGCTGCGCTGTGCGACACTCTAATATTTAAAAAAAATTGAAAGTGAGGTCATTAAAGTAAATAATTACTATAAACATATTTTAATACCAAAATTCTCCAAAGTGATTTTAATTTTTTCGATAAAAACTTAGTAAAATAAAAAAATCTCTATAAATCGTACATCATTTTATAGTGAGAAAATCAAATTTTTTTTGCATTTTAAAAAAATGTAGGTTATTAAAACATTTTTTGGAATAAATAACTGTTTTAATAAAAAAAAAATTGTCCAAACTCTAGAAAAATCGTCATATTTCCATTGTGGAATAATTTAAAATTCAACGATGTGCTTGCCATTATTGTCGGCCATCAAATGATCCTCATGATACCAATACTTTTAATATTGATGCAGGGGTTCCCGACTCATAATAAAGAATCTTTAACCACAACATTCGATGGCTATATTTCCGAATTTTCATTGTTTTATTTGATTTTAAGCCCCTATTACCGCTAAAACAAAAATTATGCAATGGGAGCTAAAGTAAACCTGTTCCAAAGTAAAAAAAAATGGATATTGACCGCCTTTTTATTTCTCACATTCTCACATAGATGCTTACTTACACAGAATATTAATTTTAAGCTTAAGGTTTTTTATAACAAAAAATAAACTGCTGATTTCATTTAATGCAATGTGATGGCAACTCTATTGCATGATAAATAGGGACTCCACGCCTGCTTGCGTGAAGTGAAACAACAAAAGCTTCAACTAAACAACTAAACAACAATCAGTACAGTTGGAACGTTTCGCGCGATTTGTCGGTAGAAAATTTTTATCTGTAACCGTTTCTAATAATTAGTGTTTGCTATGCAAACAAGCAGTGGACATTTGTACCCACAAAAAAGCGACATGGAAAGCAACAGCTACGGTAACGCGAATGCACCACCCTATACACCTTTACAACAAGAATCTGCGCCACCACCACAGATGGTTGTTAATGTACCAACCGTTTCTGTTGCACCAGGAATGCCAGCAATGGGAAATTTTAATCGACCAGTTGGACCAGGATCGACGGAGTTAACTTGTCCACAATGCCGCAGTCGCGTTAAAACCAGAGTTCGCCACCGTTCCACGGCAAAGACTCATATTGCATGTTTATTGCTTTCGTGGACTTGGTAAGTTGAATATTGGATATATGCATTAGGCTATAAAAAAAAGTTCATTAATAATGGAATTTGATGAAAATGTGTGATAGTCCAGGAGGTAGCGTTACATATCCACATTATTTTTTTTTGCTACTGGTAGATTAAGTATGGCTTATCGAAGTAAGCGTTAGTCACTAGAATCGTGGTGGGCCTGGTTGAGAGGCAGGCTAAAAATAATTCGCTAAATAACTCGGAGAGTAAGCCACAAGTAGAAAAATATGTTAAGACCAATATCTAGAAGAGATAAAAAGCACATCGATTTAATGTACGAAAAATCTTTATACGGTAAGATTTGACTCCCCATTCACCGTCTTAAAGTTTCCTCTAATAAATACTTTAATTTTGTTCAAAAATAGTTATTTTGGGCGAAAAAGTCGGTTTTCAGATTTGAACGAGTAATGTTCAATTAAAACCGTATATCTTCGAAAATGGAGATGGTTATTAGTGATTTTAAAAATACGAAATATAACTTATACGAAAATTTTTCCGGCATAAAATCGATGCATCTCCTCTACAACCTATGTCTAAATATATTTTTCTAATTAAGGCTTACTTTCCGAGATATTGAGCGAAATGTTTTTTTGTCGGCCTCCCACAACCACGATTCTGACGACTAACGTTTATTTCGATTATAAGCCATACTTAATGTATCAATTGCAAAAATATTAAGCGGGAGGGAATCACGGACTTACATACTTTCATCTAAATTTCTACATCTTTTTATCATATTGAATTCTAAATACGAAATCTTTGACTTTCTTGCGTATGTTAGCTTCCATTGAAATGATTTGCAAAAAAATTAGATTTTATGAATGCATATTTTTGAAAACTGGTTTCTTAAAAAAACCCAAAAACCTCCTGATTAAAATAATTTAGAATCAGTAGGCCATGATCACCTTACAAATTGAAATTAGAAAGCAGCTTGCAACTTTTTATTTATAGTCTTTGAATTGAAGTGTGAGTGGGCTTTTCAACACAACTTCTAAAGAAAAAAAAACTTTTGTCTGAACTCCTCAATGTTATTCCAAACTAAATATTTTTTGTTCATTCTAGCTGTTGCTGCTTTCTACCATATTGCATGGATACATGTCGCAATGCAAATCACTTCTGTCCAATGTGTGGTGCTTTCCTTGGTACTTATCAGTCTTAGAGCCTTTGGAAAGCCGGCGAAACAAGATTTTTTTTCCATTAAATTTTAATGGTATTTATATATATACTTACATTTGCATTAACATTATATACTTGTGTTGTATTGAAAGTCACAGATGATTGTATCAAAAATGCGACATTTGTTTAAGCTCGGCTTTATCTTTGAATTCATTAACCAGCATATACTGAATTTGCAAAAATATTTCATTAATTTTTTGTTTTTTTGAATGCTTTAATATGAAACAAATTAATTTTTATCTTGATTTCTATGTATATGTTATTCATACACATGTACGTATTTTGAAATAAATACACAATTTATGTTGCGTTACCAATACAAAAGTTCTTGTTTTATTTTATACTCAAAGTATTTACTTAAAAATCGTAAGGTGCAACTAATGCTTTTGTGTCCATTTCGATTTTAAAAAATGACGAATGTACTATAATTATAATTGGGAAAAATTTGTCACGCCAAGTAATACACTCGAAGCATTGCTAAGCAGTGTTCTCAACTATTCAAACCGCGCTAATTGCATCAACCGTAGAAGCGATTTCTGCATGGTTGGTGTGTAAGTCTCAAGTTCCAATTATGTTTTGCGTACAAAATTGAACCGGCTACCTGCCTCGATTTGTTTTATATTTGCAACAAATTATACGAGTTACAGCTGAAGAAATTATGTGATCCTAAGGCAACCTCTGTATTAAATGTTTACGAGATGCTCTTATCAATATATTGAGATAGATATACCTACATATGTATTTATGTATGTACACACATATTTTCGTATACCAGGTGCTCCATTTCAATTTGTCCAATATCTCGAGAACTGAGTGTTAAATGTTTTGGGCTAAAGTTACAATGTTTCTAGAGTGTCAAATATCAGTGACCTTGCCTTTGACCTTCAAACCTGATTTCAAGGTCTTTTCGAGGTCAAGGTCTCTAAGAGATCATTAACTATGTATTTTTAGTAAAAATTAAGGTCGAAACACAGACGCAATATGCAAAATATTTCAAATGCACCTCTATTAATATTGCATTTTATGAAGCAAAATGTTTCAGCACCGCGCATAGCTACTTCCTACCAATTTGTCCAAAGTGCATATTATATACCGGTTCGAACTTCAAATGGGTATTTTTTTATCATTTAAGTACATAAATCCGCAATTATAATTAAGCAGAGGAAAATCCAAACTATCACTCAACCAAAGTAATGTATGACATGCCATGCATATTAAGGTGAATCATAAGTCTTCAAGAGAAAGATAATTTAAATACTAACATTTTTCTCTAATTGCACACAAATCCTTAACGAAGCAAATCTTTTGTTAGAATATCGACATAGCTTGTACAAGCTTTATAATGGGGATTGATTCAATCAGTTGCGCTCTTATTTTGCTTCGATCCTTTATCCCCTCACAAATCATTGCTAAGATGAAATTTTGCGGATATGAAAGCATACTCCTATCCCATAGTGCTAAGAAGTTATAGTGCAAAAGTTGGAGAACTTTGTCGGTAAAGTTCTTGATTGGATTTGTTTTATATTAGATTCAGTCAAAACTTCATACTGCACTGAAACTCAATATAAAGAGAGCCACCCTGCGGCTCATATTATAATTTACATTGTGAATCATTCAGAACCTTAAATTCTTGCGAGTAATCACGTGGAGATAAAACGTTTCACAATATACAGACAGAAAACAATTTATTTGTACACACATAGGTACCGAAATTTTAAAATAGTTGATAAGAGGTCGTTCGCATATTATGTAACACAACTAATTCACAGCTAATTTGTGACGAAGTATAATGTGGATGGCGGGGTCGGCTTTTATATTACATCACATTGTAAGACATATAATAAATGTAAGCTATATGCGGTAATTCCAATTCGTTCATTTGAAATTTGTGGCGAAATTGAGCTTGGTCCTGGAGTTACTTGCACATTACTCAAAGGTGCAACTTAAATCATTAATCCGTCATTCTTCCGTATTGTCTGTACCTTTATTTTACAAACATACTTAAAATTTCTTAAAAACAATAATAAAATTTATTCGTACTTAAAAATCAGTTAGAGGAAAAGTTAAAACAAGTTCGAGTTCTTCAAATTCCCACAAAAAAGCCTGAATGGGCATCAACACCCAGACCGATCTGTTCGTCCTAAGAATATGCAATATACATTTTTTAATGAATAATGATTTCACATTAAATCACTTTTTTCTCTTAAACTATCAATTTTCAGTATACATTACGCTGAATAAAACGTTCAATATTTGTCAAAATTTTCAGAAAATTTTTTTTTGATTTAAAAAAAAAAATTTTAAAAAAAATTAATTTTTCTTTTTACCAATTTTAGGAAGCTTTTACTCCTAGCAGTTTTTTTATGAAAATTACTCT
Organism: Meiosimyza decipiens; assembly: GCA_963680825.1. Classification (NCBI taxonomy): domain Eukaryota; kingdom Metazoa; phylum Arthropoda; class Insecta; order Diptera; family Lauxaniidae; genus Meiosimyza; species Meiosimyza decipiens. The sequence continues at coordinate 52,566,820 of OY804261.1, read as the reverse complement.
TAGACGAAAAAAATCTTAGCGTCACAGAAAAAAAAAATTGTTACAATGAAAAAAAAAATATTTTTCTGAATATTTTGACCAATTTTAAAAACTTTTTGCTTAAGAGGAAAAAGGTGAAATTTTGACCAAAACTGTTTTCATTTTTACCCTCTTTGTTAATTCAGTGAAATACATCCCACCAGTTGGGGGCTGCCAGAACCAACGACGTTTTTACTAAAACGTAGAAAAAATCTTATAAAAAAAGCATTATATTGTAATAGGAAACAAACTGTTTGCGTGGTTACAGGTTTGATCTAGGAAGCTGAAATTTTAGTAGAGTTTCGCTTAAGCCCTATTCTATAATTTAGGCATAAAACCTCTTAGGATACATGTGAATCTTCGCATTTTCAGCCACACGAAAAATGTGGGCGTGCTTGATAGTAGTAGGTGGCACCTCCTGTGCAACTTAAATCGCTATATCCTGGCATCTAAGACAGATTTTTTCTTCGTCTTAGTAAGGCGCTTTTTTCGTAACTGCATCGGACAAAAGCTCTGTGCGAGCCTTTTACAGGTTTGAGCAAGGAAGCTTAAATATTGTAACAATTAATTTTGAACCACATCTTAAAACAGGCAAAAAAAAAATTAAAACAATTTATAAAATGTTCAAAATAAACACCTTAGTATGTATAATGTGTGTATGCAAATGTTCGTTATTTTAACTATATATCAGGGGTATTCATCTAAGCGCGCAAGTTTCTCATATTTCCAAATTGGCGATTTTACGTTCTCTTAGCAAAGTTATTTGAACTCACATTTTCTATACGATTATCTTTGCAAAAATTATTTAACTCAGGCTGTCAACTACTCCTTCCACCCACAGCAGCTTCCAATACGAATAATAGTATTCATAATTCTAATGTCGACATCGGTTAGTACAACCAACTATGGCAATTGGTGCGAGTAACACCTCGAGATTATGACCAAATCAAAAACCTAGAAAAAAAATTAAGTCAGTCTTACGTTGTTATCATTTGCCAAAATCAATAAATTGCATGAAAACTGTCGTCGTCTATAGTTTACGCGAAATGTTTGTTACAAACACAAGTAGTTAGGGTATATCCACAAGTACAATACGAGTATACCCATATGGCTAGAAAGCAATTACCAATTGTGCAATCCGAACGCACTTTTTGTCCAATTTTGATTTTGATCTAAATTGATTTTGGCTGATTTAAGTTGATAGACCAAAAGAGAAAAAAGCAATAGCACCTTAGTGAGCAGCCCACAAACATCGCTGTTGCTGCACATCGACCGTCCACTCGGAGTTACAGATAACAGTAGCAAAGCTGCAGCATATGTTTTTATGTATTGCTGTGCTGCAAATACATTTGGACCGTTATGACTTCTTTTGGCAACTGGTACATTGCCTAAGGAACCTTTTTTACGATAAAAATGAACATATGATAATGTAAAATAGAAGCATTTTTTGTTTTGATGTGAAAAATAATTGCGTATCGCTGAATTAATTTTGAAAGTAGTGCAGTTCAAACTTACGCAATCACTTTTAGTTAGTGCGGACAAAACTATAAAATTGCACTTCAACACATACTAAAATGATAATAACCATAATAGCCCAGGCAAGTGAAATCAAAAACTGACAAATATAAAGCGAAAACAATTTGGTATAATTTTCAATTATTTTATCCTTTGCGGGTACGAGCTGTATCATTCGTAATATTCTTGTTGCTAAAGAATGTTACCAAACAATGCAGCTAATTGTACAAAAGTCGAGTGTATAAGATTACAGGATGGGAGATTCCGGGAAGATATTGATGCATTTTAGTGAAACCAGGGCTACCTTGCAAAAGCCCGTCCCGATGCTAGAAAATATCCAGTTTTTTTAACTAAAAGTGTATAAGATAATAGCTTAAAATATATTGTAGCGAAATTTACAGTATGCCAGTTCTCGAACACCCTCTAGCAGTCATATATGGTTTCTGTACTAGAAATAATAAACTGAATGTCGCTGCAGTATGCTAGATAATTCTTGAACTCGATAAGCGCCATCTAGAAGGTAATGAATAAACTGAATGTCGCTGCAGTATGGCAGATAATTCTTGAACAATTATCAAAATCGATAAGCGCCATCTAGAAGGTACCGGAAATGACATTCAGGATAGTGGTCGAACTTTCAAGAAGGAAGTGAACTTGCTATAAAAGGCTGTCATCTGAGCTGTCGAGACACAGTTGTTCTTAAGCAATAGAGTAATAAAGGTGGTCTTAAGCAATAGAGTAATACAGTGGATTTCCAAGCGATAAAGTGAAATAATTGTCTACTATATACAGTGCCAGTTTAATATTAGAGTTTGAATATCGATAATTAAAGGAAATAAACAATTGTACCGTTTAAAAACTAACGCTTTTGATTTAAATAAACCATTTTATAATTAAATAAAGTTTGTGTTTTTAATTGCTACACAATCCAGTGATCGAACTCAGAAAAGTGTAAGAGATTGAAATTATCCTAAAAAGAGACAGGAAATTTCGTAAGAATATGTAAAATGATAGAGCTCGAAGAGCCTTAATAGATAATGTAGGGCTGCATTGTCGATTCCTGTCATCTGCAACCCATGTTTCGGACAGGATTTGATAAGGCAATACCATATTTTTTATTTGGCTTTTCGAGCTCTATGATTTCGCCTACATATTAAGCTGTAATCGTCTACACTTTTAGTTAAAAAAGAAAAAGGGCAAAGATTCTGGCATTTTCGGGCATCGAGACGGGCTTGTTTTCTCAAGGACCAGTCCTTACAATTTAAAATGCCAAGGCCAGTCCTTGATAGAAAAATAGTCCGTCCCGGTGCCCGAAAATGCCCGATTTTTTGACAATTTTTTTTAACTAAAAGTGTAAACGATTACAGCTTAACTCAACGATTTTAAGCTTCGTGGTAGTTGGCAGGAACAAAGACCAGCAGACATTACGAAGCTGAGCGCATGTAACTTTTGCTTTGCTGATTCAAGCATGAATGCCCCTATTAGAACCGCCACCTGCTGTTATTATGCTGTTCAACTAAGTAAAGTTATTCATTTTTCTATGCTGGATTCGCATGGACGGATGGACATACTTTTTGTTTAATTAATTTTGGTTTTCAGACCTACTTTTCTTTTGAAAAGTGTGTGAGTTTTTCTCGCACAGCTCAGTGTCAAGGAGACATACGGACATCGGTCACTCGTTCAGGGTTCTTTGCTCCGTGAGGCTTAGTCACTAGCTGCTATAAATGAGATGTAGTGTCCTCCTATTTAAATTTGATTGAGCTCTGGAGGTTAGTGTCGCTGAGCTTCTTTATTTCATCAACAAAGTTTTCCTGAAGACAGCCACCTTTGAGTTTGTATAAGCCGAACTATTCGGTTATGGTGTGGGTCTGTTGAATGTATACTATCTTAAGCCGATCAGAGCTTGACACCTCTCATATAAGCGATGCGGAAGAGAGTTTGGCACCTCTCATATAAGGGATGAGAATCGAACCTGGAATATCTGGGTTGCAAGCATAGTACGCATAGTAAGCAACTTTGTTGCAAACAAAATGTTTCAACTTGGTCTAGCCTACTAACTAAAGGTTCGCTTAAAAGTCAAAATGCGCCTTAATTTTCTACAGTAACAGTCTGAGGAATTTCCGGTATTTGATGCAGTTTGTTTGCAATATCCTAAATGACTACGTTGTAACACCGTTTAGAAGTTTTTCATTGAGTGGGAGGTGTCCCGTCCAACAGGCGAAACTTGCCCAGAACTTATCCAACCCTAGTTCCATCATTGAAGTTATGAAGACAAAAATCCAGCTTAAGTGACGTTTTTAAGATACTTATGTTTGTACGTATATGATTCATAAAATTTGGAAACTGGTAAAAAATTTGTTGTTCCTGATGTTTTATTAGATGAACAACAGCATTATGTCGGTATCATTTACATCATTTGTATACGAATACATCAATCGGCATAATTGCGCTGAATGTTGGCAAAAAAAAAAGTTGAAATTTCCAAAGCGTTTTTGTAAAAACTTCAGTTATCTGCATTATCATTAAATTACTTGTCGTAATATCACTTGAGTTTTCGTTTCATTTTAAAACAAGTTAATAGATTTATATTTTTTCCTCATTGATACGATTGACGTTTTCGAATCGTTTCAATAATTTAAATGATATTTAAAAAGTAAGGCTAAAATGTGTAGGATTTCTTATAGCATTTAAATCACTGTGGCGCCAATTTAAAATTGCGCATGAATATAAAGGGTGTTGCAATAAGAGTGCTTAAATTAAATATTAAATTTGATAAGTGACAATATTTCTATTGAATTATAAAGTATGCACTAATGTTGCGATTAAGTATGGTACATAATCTCATACAAATGCGTCTTACGGCTCTGCTGCAAACTCATGCTATTTTGATGATATCGATTCATAATTGTGACAATACCACGTTAAGTCTTCGCTCTATGCTCAGAAATTGCTTGCGGCTTATTGGCATATGTATATGGGCATTTCCACCGAAAAGTACACCATGACAAAAAAATTAAAAGTTACTAAAAAAGCGTTATTATCTGATATTATTTAAGAAAAATAGTCAAATTTTATTAATTCAAACAATTTATACTTGAATTCATTCACAACAGTGGGCAAACCGACTTCAAAATTGCACAAATGCAGTTTCTCTTTTTTGTAATTTTAAAGAGTATTTTGTCTTAAATATTTAAATATATAAGAGAGATGATACATGATGATAGTCATTCCGAATAATATTTCTCCCAACATCAATTATCTTAAAAACATGTAAAGACTATTCTCTATTAACTGTAAATTTTTAATTTGCTTTAGCTCATGTTCTAATGTCCCGTCCGACATCAAAAAACATCATTTGTTCTCATTTCGTGGTTAAGAACAGCAGCAAATGTGTCAAAATATTTGTCTAAACAGAGTTTTATGAATACAATTAAAAAAAGAAACAACGAGTGCAAAAAAGTAAAAGTAAAATTTTGTAAGTTTTACAAAAATTTTTCGAACCTGACAAACTTCAAACAGCTCTAAAAATTTAAAATTTTATTTTTTTTATTTATATACTTATATATATTAAGCCACAACAAGGAAGACGTTTGCTGTTTTTTAACGAAACTCATACAGCAGTTACAAAGTCAGTATGGAAATTTTATATATACAGTGGAGTCCCGATAATTAGTATCCCGTTAATTCGAAAATCTCAATAATTCGTAACAAACTGTTGGTCCCTTGAAAAAATCGGTTTAATTCGAAAAAATTGCTTACATTTTGGTCCCCTCGATAATTCGTATTTTTTTTTTTTTTCAATAGTCTGTTTAACCTCTTATCAATCGTAATTGGATCTGACAACGTCTTATAATTCGTAATGCAAAGCAAAATTCTATAGAACTATGGTTTGAAAAAAAATCAATCATAGTAGGCAGCTATGGCTATGTTTATCGTTCACGTATTTTGATGGAATGAATATTTATAATGCAATCTGGAAATAATAAAGTCTCTACTTATATGGTTTACTCAGTGCCGACAGTCTAATATTCCTGTTTGGGGCCCATTATTAATGGAAAAGGCGCTGTTTTTTGCTAAAAAATTGAACGTGAATAATTTCAAAGCAAGCAGCAGTTGGCTCGATCGTTTTAAAAAACGGAACAATGTAGAATTTGAAAAAATTTTCGGTGAGAGTTCTGCCATTATTCATTAAGGAAAGAAGAATGAAATCATCTTATAAAGGATTTTAATGCCAAGGATATTTTCAACGCAGACGAGACTGGCTTATTTTATAAATACCTGCCAGATCGCACATTTTGCTTGAAAAATTTTTTATTTTCAAAGCATCAAACTAATATATAAAAAGTTGACTTCCTAAAATTTCTTGAAACTCTTTTTGGCGCCATGACCCTTGGTGACTTTCAATACATTGAAACGGACTGTCTTTGACAATGGTCTGCATTCACCAATTGTGGCAATATCACCAATTTCAACGTCTCTGAAGCATGGCGAACAGTGAACACTCATGTTCCTATGACGCTTCTCAAAACGACTGTATTTACGTACAAAATGTAGATAATCACGTCGAATCACAATGGTGCGTTGCATTTTGGTTTTACGCACGGCACCAGTTAAAATGCGTCCACGAATTCTTACATTGCCGGTAAAAGGGCATTTTTTGTCAATGTAGGTGCCCTCGATGGCATCACGTGGGGTTTTGAATCCCAAGCCAATGTCACGGTAACGACGAAGAGATTTCTTCTTCGCCAAACCGGGTTTTACTTTTCTGTTTAAATTGATACCAAATTGTTTTTGGAATGCCCTCTCGTTCTGATCGGCCATGTTGAAGGAAAAAGAAAGGTGCCATGGTGGTAAACACAGTAAAGAAAGAGTGACTTTATTATTTGCTAAATAAATAAAAAAATCTGTTAATTCGTATTACTCTTATTTTAACCTCATTAAATCGAAATCTCGTTAATTCGTACTGTCCTTATTTTAACCTCGTTAAATCGAAGCTTGCAGTTTAAAAAAAATTCATTGTTTCGAGCTTTTTTGATTTTTTAAGATAATTCCGGTGCAAATACATGGAACTACTTCGCAAGTTCACATGGAAAAGTCGCAGTTGATGGAGTAGGAGCAAATTTAAAAAGAAAAGTTTGGCAAATAACTAAATCCAAAAATGTCGTTCTACTTGATGCTTTTGATTTTTTCAAAAATAACATTAACGGTGTACAAGTTAATTACATCTCTTCAGAACAAATTAAGGAGTTTTCTCTACAATTAGTAGACAAAAAGAAGGATGTGTCAAGCATCCATGGTACCCATAAGCTACATAGCTTTTCTAGTGATGGTCACCAAATTAAAGCAGCTCCGACTGTGCACACTCTTTTAAGAAAAATATTTAATTACATGCGTTTATTACTGTTTCCTATTTTCTTGAATAATATTAAATTTGATTTTTTAATTACTACATAAACCTTAAATATGGTATCGTACATAAATATCAAGAAATCTTATGAATACATGAAAAATTCACCAAGTAAACCATAATGGAAAAATATGTCCCATTCGCAATGTCCCGTCACGACTCATATTATACTTTGTAAGAAAAAAAATAAAAAAGATTTTTCAATTGAACGAAATTTAATAAAAAGTGCTATTATTCCATAACATTTTAAAATTAGTTGCGTTAAAAACTGTTGGTAGGTTTCGCTGACTTATGCTTTTCTATAAATGGCCACGAAAAACACTTCCAATTTTTGTCCCATTCGAATGATTCTTTTATTGCCTTTATCTTGGAACCGGTAGTACGTCTGCCCTCAAATTTACCACTAAATATAGTGCTACCAAAGGGCTATTCCTTTGACTAACAGAAGAAAAAAAAAGTTAATACTTTGACTTTTATTCCACTTTAAAAGTGTACGACGGTCCCATTCGACAGTATGGAAATGCCCATATGTACTTGTGACTTCAAAATACTTCAAAGGAAAAAGTCGCTTAGTGTCTAATCTCACGATCTCGGTGGCCAATGCTGATTTGCATTTTTTGATTTTTCATGACGTAACAATTTTTGTGTGGCAAGTTTCACCGTTCTGCTAGAACGAACATGTCTTCAAGATTTAAATCGATCAATCCCGTATTTTCAAAGGAGTATGGCCCAATCAATCTACCAACAAAAAAACTGCGTTAAACAGTGGCGCGTTGTGGAATCGTTAGCGTCTCGTGACTCGCTTATAGGTTCAGTGCACTCCAAATTCAACCATTAAGCTCATTTATATACCGATTGAGTTGAAAACGTGCTTCGCTTAATACTATTTTCTTTTTAATTTAATGATATTATTTATTTATATAGTGTATGATATTATTTGTGTAGCATATTTACTTATCACAACATTGACAAAGTCACAAAGAGAACTTCAAGAGCGATTGGCGCAAAATTCAAATGTAACAATCTTGTAGAAACACCCTTTGCATACATGAATGCATACTGTTATCTCAGCAATTCGATGTTAAGCTTCAATAACAACTGTCAAAAATGACATATAGCTGTTATGCTTACAAATAAGTGAAATTTGGCGCCATTTATGTCAGTGTCAGGAAAATCATGTAATGTTTGTGAGCAAAATTAACATATTGTATAAGACGAGAAAAAAAAATATCCGTAAATTTTATAAATTTCCGCAAGAAATTAAATGTCCCTGTTATTATGTATTGAACAACAAATCACAACAATTTTTGGAACTTTTGGGAAATAAAGTATTAACTAATGGCCGTTTTCACATTGTCCGATCAAGCTTAACCTTACAAAACTTGAATGAGATTTTATTGCAAACTGCCCGGTAAAGACTTAGTGTCCGTTTAAGCTTCGATCGAAACTTTAATCAGCGGTGAGAAAATAAAGCTTTTCTCAATATTCTGTAATTGCCGATTTATTGGTTTAGCGCTGATTAACTTAACGGCAAAAACGGCACAGGTTAGATGGATAAATAGACTTATGGTGGCAGAGCTACTAAGCCCATATCTCATTTAGAGTCTTATTGTACCAAATCTAACTTAATCTAGAGTAATTCTATAACTTTGTACGTGCTCAGAAATTTCAGTAAAATTTTTGGGTTACTCTCTGCGAGAATTTCAGGGGAGATAATCATATGCCCAATATGCTTTTCCTAATACGCCCAAAAACATTTTGACCTCTAAGTTTCTGCTAGTTGTATTTCATTTTGAGCTATGGAATAAGTTTTGCCCAAGGATACTCAATTTGGGCCTATGATGCAAATCTGTTTCATCAGCTGACCGGCGAACCGACCATAGGATCGAACCAAATACACACCTCAGAAAAGTTCGTATATAAGTAAATTTTTTGTGACGTGACCTATCGAACTATCACCCAACCCCCTTATGATACAAAGCAACACATTCCAATAGCTCGTATTTATGTTATCAATCGAGAAAACACGATTTTTGTCTACTGGTACATGCATATGACTATGGAATGAAAATAAATCGAATCGATTAATCGAAAGAATTTCCATTTATTAAAATTAATTTATTAAATGACTTCAAAACTATAGAAACGAGCAACAGATAGAATCATAATCGTTTGTTTTAAATCACTGACCCCCTATTAAATCATATATTGCTACCATTTCTGATTTCATGACCTCTTTAATGATCTTTTGTAAACAAGCATTACATATGAGAAATGTTAAATAATTCGGACAGTATTAATAGTTTTACAATGTGCGTACATAATCAATTTCCCAAAAAATAACTTTTATTGGAAAAGCAAATGGAAAGTAAAAACAAAAATTTGAGATTTGATGATATAATGCAATCGGCATTTACCGATGCTAATGAATCTTATTCATAAAAGAAATTATAATTTTATTAAAGGCGTAAAAATTTCGTGTTCAAAATGAGATTTATTGTTTTTTTTTTTGTGGTAACCTTAAACGTAACTTTTAAATTTATGTCATAATGTTATAATGCATGAATAATGATTAAATACTTGAAAGATTATAATAAAAATCAAATATCAGACCATAAAAACGACAATCATAGAGATAAGCACGCAAGTGGACCGAATCGAACATGTTCGTGCTTTTGCCATACGCAACGAGTTCAACTCGATCAGTTCGATTCGTTCGACTCAAGTCATGTTCAGTTTGTTCCTTGTCCGTATCATACGATTGCAATCAATGATTGTTGCTCGTTTGTTTGAGTTTCGATTTTTTCCCACCCCAATGTGCACAAAAAGGATGCGGATCCGTAACGGATCCGAAACGGAGCTCAAAAACGGAAAAAAACCGGAATCCTCTTTTTCGTATCCGTATCCGTTTATGATGTCCGTTTCGGATCCGTTACGGACACGAAAAACGAATCCGAAACGGATCCGTATATGACGTCCGTTTCGGACCCGTTACGGATACGAAATAGCGGATTCCGGTTTTTTTCCGTTTTTGAGGTCCGTTTCGGATCCGTTACGGACACGAAAAACGAATCCGAAACGGATCCGTATATGACCAATATATGAGTACCTACTAGCTGTGACTCGCGATTTCGACCGCGTGTTATTTGTATTTAAGATAGCGAGAGAAGCGAGAATAATCCGAGCAAAATTATTGTTTGTTAGGATGAAATTGGTTAGTATTTTGTGTTCTATTGCATTTTTTTTTCGTTTGATTTTGAGTAACTAACTCTCGGCTCTCGGCCTGCACACATACGTAGTATTTACATTATAAATTATTTTCCAAGCCATCTCAAACTGTATTTTAATGAATTCTCATACGCCGAAGCGTATGCATTGCAATTTCTTAGCTATATTGCTTTTATTTCACTTGCAGGCAGAAAAAAGGAAAGAAAATAAAATAAAAAAACATGTGCTCCAAAACGTTCTAGGTCATTTATATAATGGTAGACTGCAACTCCGTCTGCCTTTGTATGTGGTATTTTCTATTAAACTACAATATCAAAATTTGGAATGTCTTGATCAAATCCAAACCAAGGCGTTTATATCATACTTCAGCTACCATAAGCCACTCGTGTCATTTGTTAAAATTTAGAACATGGAATCTGAATAATAAAATTACTACTAAACTAAGTATAAATATTATAATATGTAACTATGTATTCGTCTCTTTCTCTCGCAATTTAGTTATGTGAATGTTTCACTTCTACCGCGTGTGAGACCTTTTTTCAAAATTTCGTGGAAATTGGTTGACGCTCGATTCATACGAGCGTTTTTTCAACACGCGTTTCAGCATAGCACAAAATTATATGCATTGAGCCACACCTTCAACACACGTTCTTTCAACGCGCGTTGGAACGCATGAAAAGGAACAAATTGCTACGAGAATCACTAAAACTATTGTGAAATACACTCGCGTTTACAGACTTCGCCATGAGGCAAATGGGTCTCGTCTCAAAAAATTTTCTGAAAGTTTCATGAGCTCATGCTGTCCTCTGATATGCAAGTACATACATGATTTTCAAAATAATTTATTGGTAGTCTTAATCATGATTTAACTTTAATTCTACCATGGTCTTAATATGAAAAAATATTCTAAGGAAAAGAATTATAGTTTTATTACGCTATATGTGAAAAAATAATTTTTTTACTAAGAAATCGGTCTTCGTCCGTCATTTCTCAAGATCTATAGGTTAGATCACAAAGTAACGTTCACCAGTATGATAGCTTATGAACTGTGTTTTTTATGACATCCGTATAATGGATAAGTTCCCAACTTACATTGACTTTTATAAAAGCTATTATTTAAATTGTAATGAAATCTGTATTTCGTGTTTGCATTTGAATTAAATTTATTTCATTTAGCACAAAGAATGAATATAATTTTCTAAATAATATTGTCTAGCATAATGAAATTCATATAAAAATTTAAGTCTCGTCGCGTTGTTATTGTGTTTAACTACATGACGACGAATAATTTTGACATTTTCAACGATACTCGTCTCACTCTCGTCATCATTGTAATTGGGGCTTTAATTTTGATATTTTAAAGTTTTGTCAGTTTAAATAGTTGGCAACACCAATCTGAATCAATTTTCTGCAATCCCTCGTTCGTCGTTATTCGTAATATTCGTCTAGCGTCGTTTGGCAACCGTTTGGTGATTTTTGTGCCGCTATTTCATTTGTTATTCGTTTCTTGATTTATTATGTTGGTATTTTGCGTGGCAGAGTAAACAAAACCTGATTTTACTTGAATTTGAATAAAAATTTGTGCCTTAAATAATATTTTTTTTTGTGTTAAAATCGAATAATTTGCGGAAACAATGTGAAAATGTTTAAAACTATTTGAACTTAGCTCGAAAACTTTAATCAAGGAAAATGCCACAAGATGAGAGAAGCCCAATGCGTTGGGTTGAGACAACGTCACGATGCGCCGCGCCGCAAGCAGAATCATCAACGTCAAACAACATTCCAATGATGTATTCAACGCAGGAATATGGCAGCAACCGGGCTGGCAATCTCTTGTATGCACCAACAGCAATAACATCGTTTGTGCCAGCTAAAAAATCGGCGTTGTCAGATTCTGCCTTCGCTTCGACTTCAAAAGCGGCGGCAGTGGCAGCTGCGTCAGTGCTCTCTGCCGACGCTTGCGTCGATGAAGGCTATATTCAAAATTCCTGTTCCGATTCAGGTAGGAGAATATATACGCTGTTGACTTGTTTTACATTTTTTGTTATTAGGTAGTTTATGATGTAACGTGGCCTTGCATTTTGTTTTAAAACTTTGGTTTGAGATTATTTTAACTCCCATCGATTTTTTTAAATTGCTTAAGGAAATTTTTCCTATGTGGTTTTGAATTCTAAGAATGAATATGTAATTAAAAAAGGTCTCTCGAATCTAGTTTGGAAAAAGCAACCTTTTTTAAAAATCGGTTTAAGTCAGCAAACCCTTGATTGATTTTCAAAGTAAGAGTGGTAATGATTGTATATGAATATTGAAATCTTGTAAATAGTTTTCAAGATAAGTTGATCATTTTAAATTTTGAGTGGTTTTAAAAAAACAAGAAATTTGGGCCATAGTGAAAGTTCATTTTTTTTTCCCTACGACTACGTACTATTTGCTCCTAAAATTATTTATTTTTTGTTTTGAATTTGCCAACAAAAAAAAATACGCGCGTCTTTTAATAAATTTTCTTCAATTTGGTAATGATAACCTTTCAAGATAAATTGCGCGTGGTATTTAATAGAAAATTTTAAATTTTCTAATAATCTTTCTAAAAATGAATGCAACATTTTTTTGAACATAGAAATGCTTAAAAAGACCCTGAGTAACGAGTTTTCGGGGCACCGGAAATTAAATTTTAAGCTTTTTCTTGCTTTGAGAGATGATCCGAAATTGGTTTCATCGAACTCTGTATGTGTCATCCAAAAATCCGATTCGATCTTTTGCTTTTAAGTCGGAGTTATGTATGATCTCTGTTATAGTTGGAATCAATTATAATTCAATTCTTATTTTGATTTCTTCTATATTGAAAACGAAAATGTATCAGGCACCCAAAATAGCTATTATTGGCTTTTCTGTAATTGAAAAATTTGCCCAATTTTAAGGAATAGTTTTTAAATTTATTTAACAATTCTTTTTGGTAAGGAATATTATATTAATTGCAGAATCTCAAGAGTGATATATCCCATGAAAATTAAAGAAATATTGAACACTTTTTTTACTAAAGTCAATTTTAAACAAATGACTTAATTTATTTCGGAACCGGTCATATACGCTTTTATCCGAAAAGAGTGATTATTTTCAAATTAGTAATTCACAGGGTAGTAAAGGCCATTCTTACTTGGATAGATTCAATGTTGCTTTATAGCGTATATCATTCTCCCACTTTGTCCTACTCACACTAACAATGTTGCTTCAGAGGATGAACCATATGCTGCAACGGATATGGCCCACGCTTACAATAGTCTGTTTTAACACTTGGGTGCGGTCTTTTTTTTACTTTTATTATATATATTTTCTGCAGTAGTGTTTGTGTCATTTTCATTGTTATGAAATTGTTAGCACAAGTGCTGGTTTTCTAATAATTGAAAAGACAAGCGACTTCAAGTATTTTGTCGAAATATTTAAAATTAATACAGACGCTTTAGGGTCCGATATTTTGATTTAGTATAAAAGTAATGCCAAATTATGGGGTCTGTACTACTTGGTCAGCTTGGACAGGGAAATATTTTTAAAAATATGGTTTATTATTGTAAAAACTGGTGCTATTTAATCGAACACACTCTACTGTTCAATTTTAAAACAATTATCAAACTCAGTTTTGGTAATCGATATATGTATGTATGTACCTACGTGAAAAAGCAATTCAATTTTTTTATCCTCCCAGTAGGCAAGGGCAGGAGCTTGCAGGCCTTCTAGCAGGCCTTACCTGGTAAGATTAAGGCCTTACCACCTCCTTTCAAACTTACTTTCTTTTTTATATGAAACGTCCCGATAAGTAAGGCCTCATTTAGCAGGCCTGATAGAAGTACTCTTCGAGCAGGTCTTCCTACATCGCTTGCGTCAAGAGCCCTTCTAAGAGCGCTTACCGTAGAAGGGGTCATAGAAGTACTTTGAAAAAATTAAATCGTAATACGTCGTGAGACTCTTAGTTAAATGTTTTTTTTATCTGCGTCAACCTCCCTTACGTTCATATTTTTAATGTTTATTTTTTGTGACGATGTCTTAATTTATAATTTCACATTGAATACACAACACTCTACCACTTTAGCATAACATGAAACAGAAGACCAACCTAGCAACATGCACACCGTTCCTTACTGCTAACCATGTATCAACTTTTGATGTCGTATAAGTACAATGCAATGACAAAAAAGTAATGTCGAATCATAAAACATTGCAATACATGAAATAAAAAAATTCATGAAGTCCTTCTTTTTTGCCTTCTATTATGAGGCCTTATAGCACTGCTGTTGTGGGAAGGCCTTATAGCACTGCTGCTATGGGAAGGCCTTATAGCAGTACATAATAGGATTTAATGAGTATACACTCAATGTAGTGTAACTATTCTGCTAATTAAAAATTCACTACTTATAAAATTTACTTATTGTTAATATTGACAGATTGTAAATAAAAACAAAAATCATAGTAAAAAAAAAATTTTTTTTTTGTTATTTACATGAAAATTTAGTTTTGAGAAGGTTACAATCGGAGCAGTGCTAGCAGGCCTTCTCTGGGGAAGGTCTTGCTCAATTGCCTGCTGGGCTGATTTAGTTTTACCATCCCATTCCCACTAATATTGGGTGGAAACTCATAAATTTCTTGCTTTTATGATTGGTTACTTTTTTAGCCAGCCACTGCTGCCTTTTGAGTCCATTCATAAAATCTAAAATTGTAGATATGATTATATGATCGACTTCAGATCTGCATACATCCCAATACTTTGAGCCTCAAATGTATGTAATAATTCCATGTATATTTTTATTGCCGTTTCGTTTTTTACTACCCGGCCGTAATCTCCACTGGAATGTCGTAAAACTCAAATAAAAATTAAATAAATAAAATTTGAATTTATTAACAAATTACTATTGAAAATAAAATTTTTTTTTCAGTAAATGTTTTAAAACGCATAACTGCAACTCCTCGTAAAGTGCAAACACAAATAGCTAAGATTTCCTATCCACATGTAAACGTTGAACAAACTTTCCATACGACACAGCGACCATGTGTGCCTACAACAACAATGGTAGGACGCATACATTTTGGAACAGAAACTACAACGCATAAACCACAATTATCCTCCCCACAATCAATCTCTTCACGTTCTAACGAAACTCCACCAAAATCAAGCACAGCAGAATTTAATAAACGGAAAAAAGAACGAGAACAAGAAATTTGCGAAATCGCAAAAATGCTCAACGAAATACAAAATGACACAATACTCTTTAATGAAATCGGAGAAGGACCAAGTGCACAAAATACAGTAGAAAAATCAGCATCGATTACAACTGTAGTGAATCATAATTCTATCTTAAAAGAAAACATTCCACAAGATAATTCTCCAATTGCAGCAACATTAGAAGAACCCCAACCCAACCCAACAGCAGCAACAATATCAACAACGTCCATTGCTGCAACTTTAGGTGAAATTAAACATAAGCCAACAGCACCAACGTCCACTTTAAATACTGAATTCGAGAGAAGCAAGACTGATATAAATTTAGTGTCTGTAAAAGCCGCTACAACGCGTAGAAATAGGAATGAAACACGAGAAAAGCAAACGACAAAACGCTCAAAATCAACGCAACTACCAGCAACAAAGTCCAACGAATTACTACCAGAAAATATGGATAGAAGAACTCCAGCATATGATCGAGAAGCAACGAGACGCTTTATGGAGGAACAACGCAAAAAACGCCGCATAAATGCAGCAAACGAATTAACAAATCGCAGTAATCAGACTGACAAAGAACAAATTAAGAAACGCTTAGAAGAACTGAAAAAAAATTCTAAAAAAATTGTAACGAAAAACCTGAAAAATGCACAAAAACGTACACCAAGTCCAAATTTGATTGAAGTTAGTCCAAATAAAACGGCACGTTTGGAAATAGTACTTAAACGTCCTGTAGATCGAAAAAATTTTAATAGAAACAAAATGAAAAAACCAGAGCAAACAAAAAATGAAACAAAAACGAGTTTAGAAACTCACAAACCTGATGAGAATTTACCACAGGAAGATAGACCTGCACCAGTTCCACCTACAGAAGCACCACCAACAAAAGCATTACAAGAAAATCAAAAGAGAATCGGTTTACTACGTAAGCCCGAGCTTAAAGATCATTCTTTTAGCGCTATTAGAGACTTTAGTTTTGACAAAGAAAATGTTGCTATAGAAATGATGACTCCGAAAATTGATCTATTGCGCATTAAAAGTAAGCTATCTGTGCCTTCCAACAGAGAGGATACTGATGTTGCTACGAAAACGATTGTAGAGCAATCTAAAAATGAAGAACATAACTTAAATCTTGAAATGCCTAGTGCGCGTTTGCGTCCGCACCCATCAACCCGAGAAATTACAGTACAAGTTCAAGAAACGCCATCGCTTATGGCAACAAAGTTTAAAGATACAGTCGCTGATGGAGCAGAAACCACAGCACCACCAAAACCAGCTAATATGGAAATAAATGCAAATGCTGCAGAAAGCCAGACGCAAAATGTGTTAAAACAGAAAACAACGGAGAAGTTACCACAAGCTGCTGCTGATGAACAAAATGAACGCACCGACGCTCTCCCATACTGGCTAAAGCCAAGCGCTGTACAAATCTATCCCTACAATTTTATTATGGCGGTGCGTCGCAAGTTGGAAGCAATAACCAATCCAATGCATATACAATCCACAACTAGTAAAACGGCAACAGAAGATAATAAACATACTTCTACTACTCTCTTAGATGCGCACAAACAAACGGAAACTCCTCTCACTTCCCTGTCCAAGCGACGTATTGTCGACGCTCAACATAAAGTTAAACGAAACCTTATTCCTGCGATCGATGAAAACCCTACCGAAGACTCTTTTGCAACACATACAATAGAAAACAATAAAGTACCCGATAAGGAATGTATTAAACGTAAACCATCAATTCAGCAATCACATAAAAATACATTAAAATCGCAAACATTCTCGGATATAACATCAAATTTTAGTTCGATATCATTGCAACTGCCTGTATCAAATACCGTATCTGAAGTTTCTTCTATAAAGTCGGAATGTGTTCAATATACAGTACCAAAAGAAAAATCAAAAATTGTTGCCACCACATCTCATTTAGCTGCACGAGCATCTGAAGATGATGATACGACTGTGTCAAGTTCAATATTTAACAGTCCGGAAAAGAAACTTTCACAAAATCCAGCTGATTTCGAATTTGTTGCGCCACGTCCTGTTAGCCCTTTATCATTAGAGCGCATTGATAACTTAAAAATCAACACGAAGGGAAAACTTAATAAAGCAATTTCCTCTAAGCATGTAACTACAGGACGTGGTGGCGATAGTTTAAAGAGTCGACGTAGTAAACAAAATGTTACACCACTACACGATGTGCAAGCCGAAGCAGTAAGCATTAATTTTAATCGTCTGTTGGATGATTTTAATCGCAGCCTTTCCCAAGTTATAGAAGTAAATGAGCAACTTAAATCAACACTTGATAAATCGCAACAAATATGTTCAGAGCGTATCAATCGACAGAATAGTAAGAGCGATAGTAAACACGAAGCCGATGAATACTCAAGTGATTTTGAGGCTGCTTCTAGTAAGTTAGCTAAAATTAATGTCAACAGTGCAGAGACCGCTATCAAGCAAAGAGCTGTAGATATGGAAAAAAGTTTGCAGCAGCGTAAAAAGGAACTATTCCATATAACGAACGAAGTAAAGCCTCTGTTAAGTTCATCACAAGCATCAGCTAAGAGTGTCACGGTGAAAAATAACGCGTCTAATTTAAATTTAAATATTGAATCTGCTGAAAACTCTAGTTCTAATTCAAAGCGAACAGAAACTATACTTAGCGCACAAAGTTTTGCGGTAACTACATCTCATTTGCTTGATGAAGCACGCTTAAGTTCCTCACAATCTGGAGACAGCCTAGACAAACGCTTACATAATATTGAACAATTGAAATTGAATCTTAAACAAAGCATACTAAGCTCACAGGAAAATCGTAAGAAAGTCGAAACCAATTCTAATGGTGGAGATAAAAATCGCAGGGATAAGAACAATATGACGAACGAAGAAAAACATTTAGAGAGTAAAGATTCAAAAACCAAAAAAGCCAATATTGTTCCGGATGGCAACAAAGCCACTCTACAAAATAGAATGACAACAGAATCTAAATCTTTCTCGAAAACTAGCACAGTTGAAAGAACTGACAGTGGTAAAATGGATGAATCAGTTCAACGGACAGCAGATGCGTCAAAGCAAACTACTGTTGCAACGGTAGCAAATTCATTGGAAGCTACATTGAATCTAACTAGTTCCCTAAAACAAACAGCACCAACTGCAAAATCTACAAATTTTGAAAGCAAAAGCATCAGTGAAGAATTACAATATGCAACTGAAACCCCTAGCCAAGATAATAAAAATATGCCACACTACGAAAGTTCACATTATTCACAGAATCGCAAATCAAACAACAATAAATTGGATAACTCATCCTCTTCTTCCATTTCTACACCAAATAAAACTCAGAATGATGATTTTGTTAAGTCTCATATAAACAGAGATCGTGGTGATTTTTTGTCAGGAAGCGATAATGTAAATGATTCTCAATCTAAAGATATTCCTTGTCTAGCTGTAGCAGCCACGCCACCACCACCTAGCGGTGATTCTATTCAAGACAGCAGCACAGATTCTGCTGCTCCTCCTAGCTATAATGCCTTGTCGAGTAAATATCGTACGCCTACCGCCAAAGCAGTAGCAGCGGGCAAAACAAAAACTCCTGTCGGCAGTACAACGACACTTGGTAAAGAAATCGTTGCTATATTCAATCAATCTGACTTAGAATTGTCCATATTATCATCGCAAAATGGTAGTTTGTCAGAAACTTCACTAAATTATTCTAGTGTGGGCTTGGTAAGTCGCATAAATTGTTAGGCCCAAATAAATTTTTAATTTTATCTTTTATATGTGATTTCAGTATGAAAGACTTATAAAAAATGAAACTACAAAATCCGAACATCTAACTACATTGCTTAAAATACGCGAAAAGTCACTGATTGATCGTACTAAAGGCCAAATTGCTTGGTTAGAGGTGCAAAAGGAACGTTACAAGGCCAAGGGTCTTTTAATGCATATATCAGCAATTAAAAAGAAACAACGCGGCATACTATTAAAAATGGAAAGAGAACGGGAAGGCATTAAGAGGTAATAGATTTTATGTATATATACAATATGTATCATTTAAATTGCTTTTATTAGCAAATGCAATACCCTGCCAAATTATTATAGAAACTGGGTTTCGGTGAATTTAGCTGAAACTTTGTGAAAATCTAGCTAAGGTTACAGTCTAGTTTCGTCTTCCTTGGGACAAAAAGAAGACAAGGTCATAATGGACGTATCACAACCTAAATTTTCATAAAGTTTCAGCCAAATTAGCTGCTCATGTCTGATTTTACTTCGAGATGGCTGAAGGTACACTTGACTTTAAACTTTGTCTGATTCTTGTGGTATATAGATACACATTTTCTTAATATGATAAAAACAATATATTGCTATATAAATATATCTAAGTACATACAATAAATGTACTACCGAGAAATATTTCAATGTATGATTGTTCAAAGCAGCGGTGAGGGAGGTACGGGTATAGCTGTTTTGCTGCATTCAGATCTAAATAACAAGGCAGGAACTTCCTGTTTCCATCTTCTTAAACTAATTTCACATCGTAAAAATCATGAAAAGATCAACACAAAATACTATAGTGCACTAATTCTTGTTTGGTCATTTTTCCGTTTCTCAATCTTTGTTTGTTAGCTAGGGTTATGGTTTACTTTATACTGCAACTTACGCGTTTAATTTTCCATTTGTTAATTTTATTGTATATTTCTTCTACAGACATACATTTTTTCAAGTAGAATTATTCTTGAGAAAAGGTTACAGAAATGTCTAAGCTATATATTTTATGTTCTGAGCATTTGTTGTAATTTGGCTCCAAACACATAAATCCCAAAATTTCGTTATTTTCTTTTTGTTCCTTTCTTTTTAAATATGCATAGAGAAAAATATATCATGACATTTACGTTTGTTATTTATGTATCCGGGTTTGTTGCTTGCTGCCATCTAACGGACTTATCGCAATGTTTAAAAATTCATCTCGCAACGAAAAATCGAGTTTACTCGTGAAAACTTTCGCGCGGTGATTTACTATGACTTTCGACGTGCATTATCACAATGGCAGGGCATCGAGCAACTCGCTTTTAGGAATGAAGCTTCAAAACTTATTGAAAACCACTGGTTTAAGGAATTTAAACGTAGCAAATTTCTTATTTATGGAAGGTCGCAGAAATTCGGTTGTTCTGCCATAAACCATTGAAGCTGTACGTAAACTAATTATGAAAGATCGGCATATGACATACCGAAGCATAACCATGAGACAACCATGAAGATAAGTATGACAAGCATACACAAGATTTTACATGAATACTTTTCTGTGAAAATAATTTGTGCGCGAATTGCCCCAAAAAGGCAAAGTTTTATCTACAAGGAAATTTTCAAAAGATACAATCGTGGTGCATCAAAAACCATCTGAAATATCTGCATTCGTGACGAACCCTGAATACATGCGTATGAACGAGAAACTAACAATCAGAAGACAGGAGAGCCAAACCAAACATTGGTTGTTGGAACGAGTGGTGGCCTCATTTTTTGGTATTGATGGGTATGTGTTACAGTGCCCCTAGAAACGCGTATGACAGTTAACTTTGAATGATACACAACTATTTGTTTGCCAGAAGTCTTCAATAAAATATGGAAAACCACTATGAGACGTAGGATCATCCTTCTCTGACAATCTTTTCCGTGCTGAACGATTTTCGACGCCAGATAAAGCGGTTGATGCGATCAAAACCCATGTTTTGAATATACCTAAATCGGAATGGCAACGGTGCTACAAAAATTGGTTTAGCTTTTGGTTTTGTTTTTAATAAAATCTGTTTTTTATTTGTGAATCTGAATATATAAATAGCAACCCGCATTATGGAGGACATAATACCAATAACATATGTATATCCGATTGAAGATTCGCGAATTATAGCCACATGGACACTTTGACGTTTCATAGGTTTTCATAAATTGAGTTATTTATACATATATCACTTAGAAGGATCAATAATTTAATTTTTTGAGGTGTATCAAAATCTTCAAATTGGTGCTTAGCCTTCATTTATGTAATTTTTTTTATCATTTTGAGTTTCCAAGAATAAAATATTGACAAAGTTTCTCCTTAGATAATCCGCTACCGCAAAATCGAATTTGAGGCTAGTCAGAATTTTAACAGGTCCTCTGAGGAAGACATAAATACCTTTTTTTTGAGAGATAGCAAAATAAAAATAATGCAGTCTTATTCCGTTTATTCAAAGATTTTATTGCATTACTCAGAATATGGAATTTACATTTTTTTTTCTGAATCACCAACCTTAACCTGAAATATATCAAAAAAAAAATTCAATAATTTTAAAATTATTTTTTTATTGTTATCTGGCCTTATGCAAAAACCGGGTTTCTTGATCCAATTAGCACCTAAAAATATGCAAACGTGTAAATTTACTTTTTTCAAAACATAAATAGATAAAACTAAAATAAACTTTAAAAATCAAATACATAATCAACAATGTGTATTTTTCTTAAGCAATTTCATGTTTTTTTTTGACGTCATAAATTTTTTTCGTGTAAAAGTAATTATGAAAAATTTCTATAAGTAAAAAGTTCTTAAAATCGGTCAATAAACACTAAAAGTAATTTATTTTATATTTTATTGTGACATTTGGTTGTAATAAAATATATTTTTTGTTTTTGACACTTTGCTAATAAAACCAAACTAATCTCTATTTGAGAGTAATAAAATCGTAATAAACGATCGCTATATCTTGACATTTAAGCCAGACTTTTTCTATGTTTTAGCCAGTCGGTTTTTTCATACAATTTCAAAGAAATGGGACACCAAATCTGTTCGCACCGTATATAGGTTTGAGCTTGAAAGCTCGATTTTTGTGAGAACTATTTTTAAACCCCATGCTAAAACATAAGCAAGCAGTACCACGTCGTAATAAAGTTAAATTCATCCCAATAGTTTTTTTCATTTAGATAATCCAACTTTCCAAGAAGGTAGCGCCGTTATGAAAAAATTTTTTTTTTCTCCAGCATACCTTAAATTTGACAAAAATTATCTAAAATATTTAAATTTGGAGTTCAAAAAACTATCCGCCCATGTCATGTTCCTAATTTTGAATAATTTATAATCGGATGTTTTTGAGAGCTTAGAAGATTAAATGATTTTTCCGTTTCATTGATTCGATCCATACGATAAATAATTTTTTTGTAATAAATCATTAGCATATTAGGATTATAATTATTATTTATATATTTTTTGCTATGAGAAGAAAAATTAAGAGGATAAAAAGTAATTTGATTTTCAATTGTTTACGATTTGTTGTAAATTTTGTCATGAAAATTTAATGCGCTGTAACTTAATACCTTGGGAATACAGGCGATCATAAATGACATGTCTATATATTCTTAGTGAATGTTTATAATTGATACCAAATTTAATAATATTATTTCCAACGTATATTAAAAATGTGTAGTGGATGGATTTTACAGTTAAAAGCTCTGCGGATTTCCTCATGTATGGATAACATTGACGATTCTTTTCGTTGACTTTAGAATTCCATCGTTCTTGACATAGACGTTTAGAACCTTACCAACCCAAACATTTTTTTGTAATAAAGTATGTATTTCTTAATTTTTTGACCAGTCTGGTTATCATTTTACTAAAATTAACATAATAATATTTTTGCAATAGCTATTTTAAAAAAACTTCTTTTGTTCATATTTTATCCAGAACTATGCAGATATCATCAGACCAATTCAGTTAGTATAAATATACTAGAACTCGAATCTTGCCAATTCTTATTTAGTTTAGTGAACAATCAAACTCACGGAGTTCGAGGACATGATAAGTTTCCTAACTGACTTGTTCTCCCAATTTTTAGCCATTGGAATTTATCTTTAACTAATTTTTTTTAAAAAAATTGCAAAAAACTACGCTTTTGCTGTGGGCTTTCTCAGTTTTTATATGCTAATAATAAATAATAAGCTATTTAATGTTTGGCTACGGATGAAATTGCAAGTCTATCAACTCATCAAATTGCATAGTTGGTTTCCACTCAAGTTCTATAAGCATTGGATTGTAAATATCAGGAAACTATTTATTAAACTATTTATGTACATTGCTTTTGAAAAAATTAAATCAAATTTCACATAGTGTGTATAGTAAAAAAACTATACACGAAATTACTTAAAATTATTTAAAACAAATGCTTTGTCCTTAAGCGTGCACCAAATTAGATACACTAATCTCAGCATTTGTACGATTTTTATTTCAATAATTTGCTACTCATTAATTTGATTTTTTTTTTGCCCACTCAATTTACGCACTCCCTGTGATATAAACTAAACTAACATACAACAATAAATATACGCAAAATTAACAGAAATTAAAATAAAAATTTGTATAAAAAATACTGTTTGTTTATTTGCTTGATGGTACATTGTCTTCTTACCAGCCAGCCTGTGTGTCTATCTGTTGGTCGATCCATACGTTTGCCTGTTTTTGTGTCTGTCCGTTTGGCTGATATTACGCCAAAAACAATCGAGGAATAATAATTAAGGCGCCAATTTGACGCACACTTTCTCCACAGCACCAACCACAAGCTAGCCACCGCCACCATTGCTACAGCACAACAACCAACGGTTAGAGACACGGCGCGGTATAAATTTCATGATCTTTAGCGTGCGAGACAGACATACAAATCTATTTTAATGATTTATATTGCAAATGATGCTAACTTGGCAAAAGTTCTTTAGTCATAAATTTAACAACAACAACAAAATAAAAGTATAAACCTACTTGAAAAACAAAAATTAAAAACAACTAGAATATATGATATGAACAGCGAGCAAAATAAAATTTATAAGAAATTAGTGTAGCATAAACTTAACCTGCAACTAAATCATTAGTTCCCATAGATTATGTACACACTTTTTTGTTGCATAAAAAAATGTGATATATATTTATTTTTATTTTTTTAATTTTTATCTGTTAACATTATTTAAAAAAAATATGCAAATAATTTATTTTATTTAAATAATAAATCTGCAAAGAAAACCCAGTGTTATATAAATTTCCCAACCCTTAAAATTTTCATTTCTTTTTTAAGAAAATTAAAGTATTTTTGCTTTAAAATTTATTTTTTTTATTTTTTCTCTATTGTTTTGTGCGCAATTTATTCTATTATTATTCTATTATACTATTATTTTTTCGCGAATTGTCCTATATGAAATTCGGAGTCAATCGTATCAGGAATAATGGAATCAAAAAGCGTCTGAACACACGAAAGCACCCACGAAGTCATACTTTTTCTTATGTTCAGTCACCACATCCAGGTCCATTAATCGTGATGACTTTATATACATCATTTTTATGTGCAGAGAAAAAATATGTTAGTTATTAATGTAAAGTACATTCAAATGCCACTGTCAGTGCATTTCTAATCTGGAAATCTATTTGAACCCTTAAACAAATGTATAAATTGTTCTATTGCCTGTTTTCTTCAAGCTAAAGTTAAAAAAAATATTTTAATACTTTATTAAATATGTTGATTGTTCTATTGTCTCGTTTGAATCACTTTTGAACAGACTTTTTGTTTCCATACTCGTTCGTAGGAGTTCTTATGTGAGTTATAAATATTTATCAGTATTGAAAAGTAGCACACTTTACAATGATCATATGAAACTACATCTGGTATATTATTACCTTAAGTTTTGTAAATTTTGGACTCCCTCTATCAAAATAAACCACTCACAAAGCAATTTTTTTAATCTTAAATTGCTCAACAGCACCTTTTTATTAACAATGATGGTAACATGTACAACGACACATATAGGGTCTACCTTTTTTCTCACCATCATTCTGTTGTGACCATTTTTATTTTACAGATTGAATGGGACCCTGCAGTTCATTAACCGATCTGAACAACGATAATTTAGAAAGCTTTCCATTTGATATTGTACTCTCGAAGAAATGGTAGGAGAGCTGTACGCACGCACTAAGCACTGGATTACTGGGCACCTCTATTTAATTTAGCAGTCCTGTCATTCGCTTAAAATAAATTTTTAGAATTATATCTTAAGCTGCTTACTGCACATGAAAACATTTGCATATCATTTAGTTTTACGTATATCACATATCATATTCTGATGAGGTAGAACGTTCAAGTGCTCTGTTATTGAAAGCGTAAGGTCTTGCAAAAACTTACTGACAATCTAAGCAGAGTCATTTTTTCCACTAGAAATCTCGATATTTCTGCACATTCTCTCAAAAATACAATCAATTTCAGTCCGGGGATGAGTTTCAAAAAATAACTTTCAACAATTTTTTAAAAAGGTCAACCAATGTTAATTTTGGGCCGATGAGCTCGAACGCATTATTGCCTTCACGTCAGCGTTTCGAGATAAATGACTCGGTTACAAAGCTCTTCTACGAATTTTATATTTCAAGTCTGAGAGGTTTGGTGTCTAAAGCGAAGTTGTTCCTCATTCTTTTAATACTTAATTTTTGTTTTGTCGCTGGAGTCTAGTTTATAGATTGTAAACAAATGTCTGTAGACTTCCAAATCATAATTTATTCCAACTAGCTTAAAAAGTAGCATCACAAGTAAAAAAAAATACGCCATATCGTCAGCTAGAGCTATTGTGTTACTGAGAAATCTTTACGAAAATGGGAATCAGAAAAAAAGTATTGGTCATTTATACCCACATTCAGCGTATGATATTATGTAGTTGTTTCTTCAACCAAAATGCCAATTAATGGCATTCCATGACAATTTTTTGATAGCAAATACATTTTGATTATTTCAAAAAATAAAATTTTGAGACAAATATTTTTTGTTTTAGTATTGTACATTTTTTGATTAACTTTTGAGGCTTTTTTATTCAAACAAAATCAAAGTTTGTATAGCTTTTCCCTTTTATAACTTAACCAAGTTGGTTTCAGAACGATCTAAAAATTATTAGGCTATGGTCAGATTTAAATATTTTGCTCGTTTTTTAAAGAAGAAAACAATATCGCTGTGGCATTTGCAAAACAGAAAATATTTTCTTTTTAAAGATTTTTCTTGAAGGTAGTCCTCTTTCGGGCACCATAAGAACTATGGCACATTGGTTTACTCAAATTGCCAGAATCGTTCAGTCGATCTTCGTTGCGTCAGTTTATAGATAAGGTTTGTCCGAGTTGCCTTGGGATATTATGAGATCAAAATTGGGATCAAGCCAGATTTCTACATAGTAAAAACTATTAAATGAGCATGGGACCGCCCTAAAGGCTATGACATCATATCTTGCAAACCTTATAAGACATCATGAAATTTGGTCGGTGTATGCCGCTGGTCTTCGTGCCATACGGTACCTCCAAACCGAAAGTGTGCTATATAGCTTCAATGATCGTGGCTCCTCCCGTAGAAGCAAAAACCTTAAAGCTTTATAAAATTTGATGAAAAAATGTCAGCTTCCAAATTCAACAAAAAATTTAAAACATTATATTGTTATAAAATATCATATTAATGGTTTTCGCAACGTGTGTCCAATCCAGCTCCATTTTCGCCATTTTATTTGAATGGAAATCGGATCTTGACAACATGGGGTAAGCCAATAAAAACTAGAGATGGTCCTAGGCCACCAAATTTTTAGGATTTGGCGCTGACAATTGTTGGTGAAAATTTGTATATTTGTGGTAGGGCACAGTCGTACAAAATAACTGGCTTCATGTTTATCTCAAAAATTTTCCGCTTCGTTGTCGTTGACAGAAACAAAGACTACCATACATTATAAAGTTGGTCGCTTTGTTTATTCTAGCATGGATATCTTTAATGGTACCACCACTAGGTGTAATTACTTTGCCTGAGTAACTAGATTGATCCACTGGATTTTGCTTTTTGTTTTATTTATGTTAATTTCTAGACCTTCTTCCAAAGAAGAAACATGCCGGACGGCTTGGTGGCAGCGAGGCATATGTCACGAGATCTTCCAGATGCTCGCTGAAATTCCACTGAATGCCGCGAAGCTCTGCTAAGAACATCGTTATGTATAATCAGAAACAGGATTGGTGACAGCAAAAAACCTTGATGCACACCTTAGACGGACTCAAAAAGGTCAGAATGGTTCCCGTTATGTAAAACTCTGCGTTAATATCTTTCGTATTGAGCCTTAATGAGGATAGTTTTCGGCTAACTCTGGTGAGTTGAATTTTCGTTAAGACCTTGACCTTGGATTTCCACCAACGTTCCTATGAGCCAGTCTTCACGTAATCGTTTTTCTTTCCAATCTGCTCCCGCAGATTTGTTGTTTTTGAGAGATTTGATGGCGGATATCGAGGTTAGCCGATGTGATCTTCCTTCCGTCAGGGCGGGACATATGGTGATTACTGACGGGCGGAGGAGGACGGTTGATGGTCTCCGAGAAATGTTCTTTCCAACGGAATAGCTATAGTAGTCATCTGTTGTTGTCAACTGGCTCCCGTTTTTACTTTTGATTGGCCGATTTTTCTTAAATTTGTTCTCTCAAGATAGCTGGTAAAAATTTTCGTAAACGGTACGAAAATTTCTGATTTATGCAGCTTGCTGAGCTTTGGCTACGATTTCGTTGAATAGTTTGCGTTTATCCTAGTTGCAGGAAGCTTTTATTTCCTTATTACGGCATTATAAGTTTCTGTGGCGTCTTGCCACACGTTTCATCTCTTGCGCGCTTTGCAGCTCTCCTTTTTTCTATGATATCCAAGGTAGCGTTGCTCAGCCGGGGTTTTCTGCTCCGTGGGGTAAAGTCAACTATGGTCTTACTCGCTGCTATAAAGGACGGCTTGACGATTTGCTATTTAGATTCAATTCTAAAGAAAAAAAATGTTTTCTATGAAAGCCTAACTTTGTGAATATTAAGTTCAACGAATGAACCTGTTAGTTTTGCGAAATTAATTTCATAAAAGGTGATGTATTAAATGTTATTATCTACGCATCACGCAATTCTATATCCTGCATATATTCCGAAAAATAATGTGTAATTAAATGGGCATTTTTCAAAAATTGTTTAAAATCTCGATACTTTCCATTACTATGCCATTAGATACTAGCTTGTTTCATTTTCTTTAAATTAAAATACCGTCTCCGAAAATTAATAATGATAGACAAACGGATGTGTTTTTGAATAGACAGACACAAAGGCGCGCGCGCGGTGTTGAATATAAAACTAAGAGACATGCTTTGAACTTTGTACAAAAATTAAAAGAAAAAAGTCGAATAAAAATAAAATAAACACAAATTTCGCAAGAAAATTTACTCAAGACTTGCTACTGATGATTATTTACTCACATAAGAACACGGCAAATAACAACTACGTGTATACATACTGTACGTCGCTGTCGATCTCTATTTTTTCTTTCAACACCAACAATGTTAAATCCAGAAAAATACAACAAAATTTAAATAAATCTAAAAATAAACTTTAATTTTCAATATTCAATCTACTCCTAAACGAAGTACTCGTCCACAATGTTGAGCTGAGCTGAGCGTAAGGTGCGCTGCTATATTCCAAAAATAACAAGGAAAATGTAAAAATTTCTCTCCAGCCCCAAACCTAAATACGACGGGTGGATGATCAACACTTAAATAGCAAATTATATGCTCTCTCTCTCTTCCACGCAGGGCAGCAGCCTACGATTTTGAGTGCATCCCATTGTTCGTATACTCACTTAAGTTTAATACCGTTGTACTCGTACAAAATAAACTGTTTGATTTTTTATTATTATTATGTAGCGCCGCTGCCGCCAAATCCACCACAAACCCCCCAATTCACTAGGTATCCTAAGTGATCTTTTTTTTACTCCTATCCATTCATAAATTTTGCTATTTGTGGCGAGCAAATAACAAAAACAAAAATTGTAGCGCCGCGTACACATCGTTGCGATAGCAGTCGTCGCAATCGTCGTGATCGTATTGTTTACATTTAAATTTTAAAACAAAAAAAAAACATATACGGCCGCGGGAGAGCCACTACGAGAATGAACGATTTTAGCTAGCATTGGGAGAGCATTCACCATTACCACCCTCTTAAAATATTGAGCAGTTGAAGCAATAACAGCAATGCTGATCGCATCGAGCATTTGGACACCACTTTTCTGCCGCCGAGTAGTGAGTGCTCAAAGGAACGTGAAAGAATCGAGTTGTCAATTTCGTTGTCGTCGTCGACGCGTTCTCGATATTTTATTTTACTCCGCATATAAAAAGAAGATATCTACTAAATATTTGCATATATGTAGAGTTAAATTTCGTTGAATTTAATTGTGTTTCAAACTAAATAAAATAAGAGAAAAAACCAAAGTAAAAAATTGTAATACTTAGTACAATCGTCATTATTTGTGTTTAATAATGTAGATATTTTATTTAAATGTATTTTGTTTTTATTAATTTTTTAAGGTTTTCCAATTATATTGTTTTTTTGTGACGTATAAGTTTGATGTCGTCGTTGTGTACGTTGTACTGTTTGGCGTTGCGTGTATACATCACGAGTACCTCGTCTCTTCCGGTTTTCGAAACCATATAGGCAGGCGCGATTCTATGGAGTGCGCTTCTCCAAATTGCAAATCTGCCAAATACAACCTTGAATGTCAAATTGTTTGTTGAAAAAAAAAAAAAATAAAAACGAGAAGCAAAACACAAAATTTAAATAATCAATGCGGTTTATTGTTTGTTGTAGCAGACACGTTTTTGAATTTGTTGTGCTTTTAAAATATTTTATTGAAATTAAATGGGCACAGTAACATTATTTTGTGTAAGTTCAAAATCTTTACACCTTAATTTAGTACTTTAATATATCTTTCTAAGTCTTTCTTTTGACATAGATGAAATTCTTTTGAGTGGTTCACACCAATGAATTTATAATTTGCTTGCCAGAAGGATGAGTGCGCAAAGAAACGGTCGCATCAAAGAGTAACATTTTCTTGTAAAAAAACTAAAATTTGGTTTGAGGGTCATTCCGAATTTCTTATCGAATAACAAAAGATTCAAGTAATTAGGACTTTTCGTTACCGAGATATAGCAAAAGAGATTTTATTTATTTACGCAACGCGATCTTCGCACTTCTCAACCACACCTCCATTACGTAATATGCTGTCTTTTTTCCATACATCACTCTGTCTCCTTGTACCTTGCTTAATAACTTCGTTGATATAAACGGCTTAGCCTATACGATTAATTTGATTGTGTCAGTGATTGAAAATAGATGTTGTGTTCTTAAATTGATAATGAGAAATCTTGCATTTGATGGTTGTTCAGAAGTCGTGCCTTCTCAGGGCGTAAATGTCAAATTCCTCTTTAAGTGATGGAAAAATCAAGGAAGGACCGTTTGCATGACCCCAATTTGGAACTTTTTTGGTCTTGACATTGATTCACATTAAGGATTTTTTTCGTTTTGATGTAGTATATAGGCTATAAATTACAACCCAAAAAATTGCCCATTCAAGTTTTATTTGTAAGGCAACCTTGCATTTAAATCTGTTTAAATCCCATCGTGAAATACCTGAAATGAGGTAAATTTACCAAATAATGGAGAGATTAACTTTGTCACATGCTAAAGCTTCAAGCTAGCATTAGAAAACATTGGACAAATTTTGAACTGTGGGTATCTCATTTTATGCAAACGAAGCCTTGAAACTTATGTGTATGCTTTTACATACGGCTCAAAAGAGACTTCTGCCGCACCCCTTCAACAAGACTTTTAAAAGAATACACTTACAAGTGTATGGTGTGTCATTTTTGACCAGGCTGAACCTTGCCAGTTGTTTTTTTGACCATCACAATGAACCAAAATGGTTTTGGGGTGTAAACAGCTAAGACCTTTGTAATGAACATGGCCGGATCGAAGGAGGTCTCCAAGAATGTTTTTGTGTTATATAAAGTTACTAACTTTTTTTTGCTCAAAACGATCTTGTAATGTAAGGACTGATAATTTTATTTTTTGCTTGTAGAATAGTCTGATTGAAAGTAAAACTTCGGGAAAAAATGTTTTTTCGTATTATGTTCCACACGTTTTAGGATTGAATTTGAAAATTCTAACCGAACACTGTACTGATGCTCCATTTATAAGCAAACATCCGGACACACAGATGTATTTTTAATACGAATATGATAAAAAATTTAAAACTATGCTGTGCTATTTTATTTTATTTTTTTTAAATGATTGCTCTTTAACATATCTATAACTATAATGCCAAATGAAATTAACATAATCACTCGCTGGTTGATTGGTATTAAATTATTGCTGTTTATTTATTCAAATTGTATTTTCTTACCTTTATGTTACTTCGATATTTTTAATGTTTACCTTTCAATATTTCAAAAACAGTATATTTTTCTTATACCTTTTACATTTTATTTATCCACATAAATTTATTGTTAATTCTGTTCGATAAGACTTTGTCACATTTTTATAAGTCGTCATCGTGGTCATATCTTATCTTTGTGCACGTTTGCTTAACAACGTCTTTTTGTCGCAATCTCGAACGCCCCCCTACTACCCTTTGTCTACAATTCGTTTATCATTGCTTAATTCTCAGTGTCGCGTCACTGCATTCCATTCTTGTTCAAGCTTGACTTAGAACACTTGTTTGCAACACGCTCGCTCGCTCTCGAGAAGCTCGGCCGACATTTGCTGCTCAATGTTTGTTTATATATTTTTTGTAAAATGATTATATTTTTGTTTTTATTTACTTTATTTTTGTTTTTGTTTACTTATTTTTACTTTTTTTTTTGCTGAAATGTAAAACGTTTACCAATTAATTTTGCGCTACCATAATGCGAGTTGTATATCTATATATCTGTGCAAATCGTATTGTAGATACATATGAACTTATGTAAACAGTGGCTGTCTACTTTAAATTGGATTTCTTTTTAATTTGTGTGATATTCTTTTACTAAAACGTAGAAAATGTCGTTTGTTGCGTTTTCCATTATTTTTATTAAATGTTGTATATTAATTATTGTTTTCTTTTATTACCTACATGATTTTCTTCTAGTTTTTCGAATTTCTTTGCTACTGTAGAATGTTTGAATTATTTGATAACATTTTTCTGTTATCTTAAGATTTATGTTATCTGGAATTTTTAAAATTTTTGCGTTATGATGAATTACACAAACCTGTATTTCTTCTGCTTAATGAAAATGCCTCAGCACTTCTAGTTTTTTTTTTATGAAAAATGGGGTTGAAACGCCTAAAATATCATTACCACCCGGCTTCAATATTATTCTAAATTAAAGTATGCACTTTTGAAATAAGCCCTACAACAATTTGACCGTATTAGCCCCATCTTTAAATTAACCCCTTGCTTCAAGTTCACTTGCGAAGACTTGAGCTCCTCAGTTTGCGATATTAGTGAAGCTTCTAACACGTGTAAGTCAACTGTAATGGTCAGTTTCGATTTCCTGAAACATCAGTTTCTCGACTGCCGGAGACACAGGATAATACCTTTGTTTAATTGGTTTCTCATCACCAACATCGATTTCATGTTTGATTAAACTTAACTCTGCACAGAGAAATTATAGTGTGACAGAACGCGAATGTCTGGCAGCAATTGAAGCCATTGCGAAATTTCGATGTTATATAGAATTACAAGAATTTGAAATAGTCACCGACCACGCTAGTTTAGTTTGGTTGATGCGACAACCCAACTTGAGTGGAAGACTCGCTCGATGGGCTTTTAAGTTACAGGGTTACAAATTTACTGTTACACATAGAAAAGGCAAGGACAATATTGTTCCCGATGCTCTTTCAAGGTTGCATTCATATGAAATCGGTGCAATTTAATTTGTTGGTCCTGAAATTGATTTAGATTCTCCTCATTTTCTTGATACAGATTATGAAATCCTTAAAACTCGGATAATCAACGAAAAAGATAAATTACCAGACTTAAAAGTTATAGAAAAATATGCCATGTTTTGTAAGTAGAATAATTTTTAGTGCTGCCAATTAAGAATTAAACTGAGCCAAAAACAAATCTACTTAAAAATAATCAAAATTTCTAATATTCATGAAAATTTTTAAAATCATGAAAAATAATTATTTTTATCGAAACTGACCATTACACAACTTAGCACAGAATAACAATATTTTTGAACTTTAGGTAAATTATAAAGGTATAATTTCTTGGTAAACTTGCGAGACATTAAAGATTGTTAATTTACTGAGAAAAAAGCAAAAGGAAGAAGCTTGTTAATTCAACCCGTAACGAGGGATTGATCATTGTTCTTGTATGAACAGAAGCATGCATCGTGCGTCATGGATTATTGGCATTTCGAATTAACATCAAAATTCAAAAAGCGAAGCTCAAATGTTCAAAATGATATTTGGATTTTCTTATAATTTTAAGGAATATATAAAATGAATTCCAAACATAGAATTATAGTTTGAAGGTCCCAAAACTCGGTGCACTTCCTGCGCATAAAACCAAGTAATGAATATGATTTTGAAGCATTATAGTTTGCATGGTCAACAAAGTTTAACTTATATTAGAGACTAAAACTACTCCAAGGTCATGAATTGAATTATCAGTCTGTAAAGGCAAACCAGAAAAACTAAGATGTCATCATCAAAATATTTCTGAACTTCGAGTAAGATAAAGAAAAGCGTCTATAAAAACAAATTATTAAGATCACTTTCTAAAAGAGTAGCATCATTTACTGAACTTTACATAATAGCTTTAAATCAACAGCTTATAGTCAATATTTAGCGAATTCGAACCATTTACGGAAACTAAAGGGTGTTTTTTTTAGAGGTTTGTTTTTCGAATAGAGATAAAACTGGCATTTTATGGTCAAATCTGGCAACTCTAATGTCATTTATGTTCAGTTTGGTTTGCCATTTCATCATGAACAGGTTGACAAAAGAACAACGCTTGCAAATCGTGAAAATTTATTTCGAAAATAATGGTTCAGTTCGCGAAGTTTACCGCAAGCTCCGTCCATTTTATGGTCGACATAATCGTCCATCAGAGCAATTAATTCGGTTAACCATGGATCGTTTTCGCACTACGTTTACTCTATGTGATAATACGCATCCGCAGAGACGTCAAACAGTGCGCACCGAAGAAACAATTGCCGCTGTAGAGCAAAATGTTGAAGATCCAGCTTGTGCAAGAATTAAAGCCGCGAGACCATGCAATGCGTCGTGATTTTGTTGTATGGGCCGAAAATGAGATTGATCTCGATGCTGATTTTCATCGCAAAATTTTGTTCAGTGATGAGGCTCATTTTTGGTTGAATGGCTACGTCAACAAGCAAAATTGCCGCATTTGGAGTGAAGAGAATCCACATGAGACCCTTGAGACGCCATTACATCCACAAAAACTGACTGTTTGGTGTGCTCTATGGGCTGGTGGAGTCATTGGGCCATACTTCTTCCGAAATAATGCTGGAGAGTCAGTTACCGTTAATGGAGACCGGTATAGAGCCATGATAACCGACTATTTTGTTCCCGAATTGGATGGCATGAATGTGGATGAGTTGTGGTTCCAACAAGACGGCGCTACATGCCACACAGCGCACGTCACAATCGATTTATTGAAGGAAACATTCGATGAACGCATAATTTCGCGGAATGGACCTGTCAATTGGCCACCAAGATCGTGTGATTTGACACCATTGGATTATTTTCTTTGGGGATATGTGAAGTCGCTCGTCTACGCCAACAAACCAGAAACGTTAGGGGACTTGGAAGCCAACATTCGTGGCGTTATTGCCGACATATGGCCCCATATGCTCGAAAAAGTGGTTCAAAATTGGACCTGTAGAATTGGCTTTATTTGAGCCAGCCGCGGCGGCCGCATGCCCGAAATCATATTTAAACATTAATGGCATAAAATTATCCTTCCAATAAAGCCAAATTGATGGACATTAAAACGATTTTCTTGTGTTTTATTTCAATTCGAAGCTCTACACCTCTAAAAAAAACACCCTTTAGTTATAAACAAACAGATAAGCGAAAAGCCAAGATTGCAACACTGTGTTCTCTAGAAGCTACCACGCAATTGGTTTCAACAAAATAAACTGTCCTGTAGATAAAAATGAGTTCACCTCATAAATGCAGATTGGCAACTCCTATTTATTAGCTAGCTTAGAAATTAAAGCATTATGACAAACATCCAAAAAAATCTGTAACATCAACTTGATGTCTTGATTTTTTAATGTTGGTGAAAAAAGTCATCAAGCCTTATCAAAATAACTTTTACTTTTGACCATTTCAAGAAAAAACTAGTAAAGGTGTTATCTTCGGCCAGGCCGAAACTCACATACCCTACACTGCATTAAAAGTACTTTTCAAATAAATGTTGAGGAGGTTGAATAAGTCGAAAATAATGTAAAAAGTTTTAAAAATGTTGAAAAGTGTTGGAAAAAACTGAAAATGTCAAAAGAATATGGGAGATGTTGAAAAATTAGAATAGAAATAAAGAAACGAAATATGTCACGCCCACTTCTCCAATTCCGCCCACTTTTGTTTCAATAAATGATATTCGTGATTGACATGCACAAACCAAATTTTAGCATAATAGCTTGTATAGTTTGCGATATGTGCCGTAATTATTCTTAAAATTTAGGGTGGTAACACACCCACTGGTACAATCCACTCAGGTTTTGATCCAAAAGTAGCCTTCCATAAACAAACCTCTTGCACCAAATTTCAGTATGATTGCTTATATATTTCGATAGTTAGCCACTTAAGGTATTTTAATTGTATGGGAGGTGCCACGCCCACTGATGCAATCTTGTCAAGTTTCATTGAATTTCAAAGCTTATAGTAACCGACACATCTACACAAAATTTTTTGAAGATTACTCTCATAGCACACTATCTATAGCATTAAACGTATTTCGCTTATATGGGAGGTGCCACACCCACCGGCACTATTGTACCAAGACACCTTTTAGCGAGTATATCTGTCATATTAAATTTCATAGGGATTGCGTTGTTAGTTCTCTTTTTATAACGTTTATAAATATTGTAGGCTGTGCCACGCCCTTCAACAAAATTTTCCTGAATATTGAATAAACTTGTATTGACGGCTGCTTTCAGTGGTATCATCCCTAAAAATTTTATGAAAATCGTATGTGCCAATTTGGAGTTATACGAAATCCAAATTTTTAATTACTAAAAAGTGCCATGCCCACTTTTACAATTCCGCCCACTTTATGCGCAATTCAAAATTCACAAGATCTCTATCCGTGTACCAAATTTCATCACAATATCTTGCACAGTTTACGAGCAATGGCGTCATAAAACTTAAAATTTAGGGCTGTGCCACGCCTTTTTAAGAGCCTTCGCAAACTTAAGACCTAGCCTAATCTTAATGTTGTTCTCATATTCACCAAATCACCAATTTTGATCAAAATCGCAGCAACTTTTTTTTAAAATAGACTTGGGTATATTTACATAGAGTATGGGCGGAAGGCATGGCCGTTAACCGATTTCGCCAATTTTTATATGCTAGCAGCTTGCAAGAAGGTTTGACCTGTG
Source organism: Meiosimyza decipiens (assembly GCA_963680825.1). NCBI lineage: Eukaryota > Metazoa > Arthropoda > Insecta > Diptera > Lauxaniidae > Meiosimyza > Meiosimyza decipiens. The sequence goes on along the minus strand of OY804261.1, from coordinate 52,529,964 downwards.
TGCCAAATTTCATTGAGTTAGCTTGCTTAGTTTTCTCGTAAACCTGATTTCAACAGACAGACACACAGACACACAGACAGACAGACAGGCAGACAGACAGACGGACATAGCTATATCGACTCAGGTGGTGACGCTGATCAAGAATATATATACTTTTCCATACCTGCCACACCCCCTTCTATGCGTTACGAACGGAATGACAAAGTGAATATACCCTCTGTGTAGGGTATAATTATTATGTAAGGAGAAGGCCAAGAATTGATTATTTTCAACTTGGCAACTCTGGTCACAGATGACCGGTCAGCAGCAAAATCATGCTGACCAAATAGCATACCATATTATTTATAATGATTTCAAAAAAATTCAATGTAACTATTTCATAGCTTAGAAGTAGGTCTGTAATAGAAGACATAACTTTTTATGCAGTTTTTAAAAACTGGTTTTATAGACGCTACTTTCCAACAGTAATAAACGGACCAGTCAATCGTTTATTGAAAATTTCGCACAAAAGGATAAATAAAGAAAGACCGCATTTGTTTAGAAAAAATGGAAGAGACACCAATCAATATCAGACTAAAATCTTTACTTATTGCTGACATGACATTAAAAATGTCATTCTCGGTGACCCAACCTCGTGAAACAAAGGTTCGAAAATGTGTTCATAATATTTAAAATTGTCTCATTTATCCATGGCTTATCAGTTATCACTATTGAATTTGACAAGACAGCAACTTCAATTGCAACAGAGATGTAGAAATAAGAAATACATATTGGATAGAATTAATTTCAAAATGACTTGGAAATGGACCTTGACATTATGTGTAGATATCAAAATCGTTCAAATGTCCGCCACGAGACCTGGATGACTCAATCTCTTCGATGTAATTTTAGATAACTTCCGCAATATGCGGGCCGTATCTCGGGCATAGCTTGACAAATGTTGATATTAATTGCTCTAGATTAAAGTTAAATATTTCGTTCCACAAGAATAGTCCACTGGAGTCCATGGCTAGTGGCTCCGTCTAGTTGAAATTACATATCGTCCTAATCGAATTCTTCAATTGCAGACCAAAAATGTCGGCTATCATACGCCCATAACGCTCCGCATCGACGGTGACACTCGCTCCTTCGCCATTCTGAAAGGAATACGCGCCAATCCCATCACCAGACCATAATTCATACCAGGTAGTTACTTTTTACAATGTCTTCTCTAGAGTCACTTGTGGGTTTTCAGAGCCAAATATGCGGCAATTACCCTTCTTTACGTATCTGTGTGTGAGAAATGAGTTCTTCGCTGAATCATCATCATCCCAACCTGCGTATCTTCTGCGAATTCCATATTCACCAGGTTTCAATCTTACGTGAATTAAACTTCATAATGAAGAAGGTGTAAGCCTAAATGCAAAAGACGGCGGATTGCTTTTGGGTATATGGGTCACGATAACGCACATCTCCAGTTTCTTGAAATTTTTGACTTGAGTTAGAAACTGTTCGTTCAGTACGACAATACCTATTATAACCACCTCTTTAAACGCGAAACGTGGGTATGACGGATTCAAAATTTTTGTAATACGTCTTAAAGTTAAACGATCTATAATGTTAAATTGCTAACCTTAGACTACAAATGCCATGATGACTTGTACTTTTGATAGCTGCCAAATGACAGGGCTGCACTTCCTGAACCATGAAATGTTTAATCGTTTGTTTCATATACTGTGTGTATTACAAATAAAAAATTGATATTATCTGCTGTCAAATTAACTGGGATACATATATGTATGTATCCGACCAATAGAAAGTGAGATTTCAAGAAACTGACTTTTGTAACCTTTTATCTAGAGATTCTGGCTGGTAAGAACTACCAGACTTAGCATTCGTGTGTTAGCAGCTATGTATGAAAAACCATATCTACCAATTTCATAGCATGATGAAGCAATTATTTTAATTTTTCAAATTTCGATTTTATTAACCACAAAATGTTTGTCCTTTTTCAGACTATTACAATCCACTTCAACTACAACATCAACGCATTCCTCAGCGCAACCACACACTACTCAATATCCAACATCACCATCGCGAAAACGTTTTGAACGCAGTTCCACAATACCGCATCCTAGCACAGCTCCACCAGCTCTGCTTCCTCTGCCACTGCTACCAAAAACTGCACGTTCCTTATCATCACAACAACAAAAACAAAATCAACAACAGCAAATAATTGCGACAACAGTGCATTCTGCACCAATTGTGCGCGCCAAATACGATCTTGAATCAAATCGTTCACTTGAGGAGCTGCTGAGAAAGCGAGAGAACGATTTGCGCAGGCGCAGAGAACATGTGGAACGTCTGATGCAATGGCATCAGCGACTCGATCAGGAGGAAGCAGAAGTGCTGCAACTGGAACATATGTTGTTGAACTGTAATAATGTGCAGGCGTTGCCACATTGGCACGATTGTACGACCACGACCAAAGAGCAAACGCCGATCAGTAAAAAGAAACAATTGGGACAAGTGTCATCATCACCTGTCGCAACAGCAATTAAAATCAGCGAGCAAGCGTCACAAAAGAATCGACGTTCTGCGACGTGTGAGGAAAAAATGGAACGACGTCTGAAGGAGATCGACAAAAGTCTGCGCGAACTAAGCATTATGTCAACTAGCAACAACAGCGTAAACGCTACTAACTCCACCACATCTGATGATAACAGTAACAACATTGAGTTTGTGCGTACTACCGGCAGCAAATTGAACAAACTCTGGCGTCGTCTTACATCACAACAAGTGGAGAAATTCGAATCGAATCGTCGTTATAAACTGTGTAAAGCCGATTTGGAACGTCTTTATGAGGAAGCTAAAGTTGCAGTGTTACGTGATTTCGCGCAAGATGAAGAACATCGTATTGCGGTGGAATTGCTGGACAAAACCGCCACATCTTTCAGTAGCAGTCATTCGCAGATAGAGCTTGCAAATACCAATAAATTAACAATTCCACATTTAAATTTGAATTTTAGCTCTGGCCAATCAGAACAAGAGGAAGAGGATCCCAGAGTAGTAGGTGAGGATGTGATGTTGGGAGAGTCTGTTGGAAAGAAAGCAGCTGATTTTACCTACACTTTGATGCCGACGCAAACGCTGCAGGATAACTATAGTCCAAGTGCAGCTGAGGGAAATTTTGTAATGCATATTGAGGAAGAGTTAGAAGAAGAAGTTTCTTCAAAACCAAGTAGTACTAGCATTCCTCCAAATTCGTATACGTCCTCCAATTCGACAACAAGTTTTGACAGTGGCGGTAGCGATGTTGCGGCCGAAAAAGTAGAGCGTGAAGAATTGATACAGCGTAATGTGCAGAAATTTTTAGCCTTAACACAACGTTTTAATAGCACGCAAAATTTTGACGGTTTGGAGCGTAGTCTCTCGGATACACAGCTTGCAGATAATGGAGCTGGAGTTAAAAAATCCACCAAAAATGTTGCCAACACTACACAACGCAACATAGCATATTATGGTGTAAAAACACAAAAAAAACCTTCGAAAACTGTAAACGTAGAGATTGCAAATACTTTAAGTAGCGCTTCCTCAATTTTTTCCGGCAACACCAATACGCTAGGTTATGTCGAAAGCCTACCAGCGCAATCAATAGTGGAGAATAGCGTTCCACGCAGCTATGCAGTTTCAAGCCCTATCCTTTCAAATCAAAGTATTGAAATTAATACAAATGCGCATTCACCAAACCTCCTGTCGGAAGTTGTCAATGACATTCCCACGCAATCAAATAAAGCTGTAATATCAACTGATAGTGCAAAATTTGAACTCAGAATAGCAGAAAGCTTGACCGATTCCGCAGCTGTTTTTAGCCAAACTAGCAGCGAAACGAATTTCCAACCATTGACCGAAAACTCTCTTCAAACTACACACTCCTCGAGTGCTAGAACAAAAACTGCAACCAACTCTGCTGTTAAGTATAGCAACTCGTCAGCAACACGAAGCTTGAGCATGCCGGAAGTTACGTCTAATGTAAGGGAAACTCCAAGTTATACTTCTGCATCAAAATCCATTTTTTCCGCTCAGCACAGCAACACAGCTGATGTGAATAGCACAGCACGTGAAATATCAGCAAAACTGGAAGAAATATCAGCAGCAGTTTCCATTCTCTCACATTCTAATTCGTTGCAGAGCGGCGCAAATGCAATGACATCACAGTCCCAACAGCAGCAACAACAAAGTACAAATTTAATTCCATCCGTCTTCTCCTCTCCTACAATCAATGTTCAAACAGAAAATATAAGCGCTGTTGTTTCCTCTCCCTCCTCATACTCTAGCAATTTTGAAAATATTGATACTGAAATGCAGTCCCCTAGCGGCTGCACATTAAAATCAAACACATCAATCCGTAGCAACATTTTAGTACAGAGCTCATCATCGTCATTGACACGAAATCTAGATAGTGGCGCTACGCTTACACAATCAGCAGGAAATCGAATACTTGATTTATACGAAACTGATTTCGAAGATGGCGATGAGACATGCATTGACGATATTTCATTGCCACAATTTGAAACCACTATCGAAACAACGCAAGAAGATTTGGATGTAGGTGGTACTTATGCAGATAAAGAAGAATCTGTATCATTACCATCACCTCCACCACCAATTTTATGTGAAAAACTTGCAATTGCTTCTCCGCCAACAAAGAACCAGGGTAAGAAAAGCTTCGTAGACAGGGAAAGTTTACCGCTGACACCACCACCGCCTCCACCACCACTGCCACCGACGTCCTCTCCACTTCAAGTGATAGCAAGTACCTCAAAGGAAGCTGTTAGTATTAATAAATCCTCTCAACAACAGCCGTTAACGCCAGATGTAATTAATGAGCTGGAACTAAGGCGTTACCAGCAAATTCAACAATACGAACATGTTACTGCCGTGCCATATATGTATATGCGTGAAATTCCCAATAAACCGCCGCCACCGTATGTGCCACCAGCACATGGCAGTCCAATGACTACCATATTTCCTTCTGAGGAACGTATCAAAGATATAACATATCGTCGCACGCATGAGTTATATTGTACAATTTTAAAGACTGGTAAGTAAAACAAACAAAGTATTTTTTATCTTGTGGAATATAAAAAAGTGTATCAATTCGTTTTACTAACTTTACCTAGATGCAATTATTTAATATGAAACTTCGATTTTCATTTTAATTTTGAAGGCTCTGTGCATATAAATCTGAACGCTATACATAGAAGCATTTGACAAGACATTTTATAAATCTTTTAATTTATTGATTTTAAACAAATTAATATTTTGCGTCTTTTAAAAATGTAAAAAATTTCGCTATATATCCTCCTAAGGAACCCATATCCCTCGACAAAATTTTGGAACCGCAATTATTTTAAAAATTTTGATGAGAACTTAATGAGTGCCATTTGATTAATTGTTTATAAGCAAATATCTCTACCCGTGGCTCTGGCCACAGACTCTCCTTTGTACAACCCAGACTACACTACGCAATCCTTACTGCAGACAATTAGGTCCACGTACCAAATTTCATAACTTATAACGTATAAATACCAAGAATACCAATTTAAGATTTGTGTTATGTAGGAGGTGCCACGCCAAAGTTGAAAACTCCTGCTACCATAGGTGTCAATATACAGTGTTTAAAGTTTCCGTTGCCTACTTTCGTCCATATTACGTGAAGTGCCTAGCATAGGTAATATGCAGCCATGAGCTTATAAATGACACATTTTCAAGTGTTGGATTTTTTTCAAAGGATTCTTAATATTGGTATTTCTACATCCGTAATGTCACGTTCAATATTACATTTTCGTTTGCTTAAAAGAAACTAAAAATAATTTTCTTTTAAAAATTAGTGCACTATGTAGAAGTATATTTCAGCTTCATTTTGTCATTTTTAGAAAAAAATGTGTTCTTTCATATTTCGCCGAAATTCGCATATTTGTGTATGTGCCTCAAAAGCATTTTGTGTCACGTCCGTATCGCATTATATTGATTATTATATTGGAACTACATGCTCGACCGAGCCCGTTATTTTTTCCTACATATAGTATATATGTTTTTTGTTTAAATCATGCGTACGAATGGCATGTCCGTAGCTGTAGAAATACCCACATTAAATAATAATATCAATTTATAATTCATTTATAAAATTAAACAAAAATTATCAAAATGGCCCAATCTGGGATAAATGAAAACATTTAAACCATTAAAATTTTGTGCCTTAGCCTCTCACTGTTTGCATCTTTATTTTTATACCAATATCGCCATTAAAGCCTCGCAGTTTTTGTATTGACGGCATTCGTATCTTGAATTTTATTTCAATATCTTGGAAAACTATTTTAGTAATAACATGAACAATTAAGGTTTTGCCTCTATCGACAGTGCCACGCCCACTTGTTGTAATCACACACACATCAACGGACCTAGCTATCATATTATTCCTCTAGATTATTTACAATTTTAGATTAATTAAATATACTTAGAAAATACCCTGATTAAATATTGATAGTTTTGTTTTGAAGGGATTTAATAACTGTTCCAAAAGATCGGATCAATTATGGTAGTTTATATTAGTCATCTAGCCAAAACTAATATCAATGAAACCAATCAGTGTCCTTTTGAAAAACATTCCTCAACAACTTATAATACCATTTTTTCTTTGTATTTTTGTTTCTCAGAATACACCAATGAAAATGGCGTAAAATTGCCATCTGTTAAGGAGGAGAAAATTACTAATATCTATGAACGCATTATACTCGATATTTGTCGGGAATATCTGAATGAGCATGTAGAGGTTTTAACAAAATCAGACCCAATTACATTTCATAGTAATTTGGCATTCTTCAATCCACCCGATCGATTACGTTGCATACAGACATTTGTCTACAAAGAAGTGCGTCGCTGTCTTGCCATGGATAAAATGCAACCTAAACGCAAGCATGTTTATTCAGTATATGGACAGCGAGCAAAGCGTGATCATATTGGCAAGATAATCATACAAGAAATGTACGATGAGGATGACAAATGGTGCAATTTCCATAGAGAAGAAAATGAAGTGCTAGATTTAATTATCGAAGAAATGATTAATAAGCTTGTAACACATTTGTCTAAAGAAGTGCTAATAGAAGAAGGTGGCATAGTCGAAGACGAGGAGGAAGAGGATGTCGAAGAAGAGGAAATAATGGATGAAAATGCTGAGCAGCAACAAAAAGAGGAAGAAATTTCATCATTGCATGAGGAGGAATCATTGCAGTCGCTGTGCGAGGAGATAGCGACATCCTTAAATATTGATGCAGCTACATCAGAGGCATCAAATATTGGAGCAGACCATTTCATTTCTTCTGTTCAGTCGACGGAAAAATTAGCGGAAGATCCACCAAGAACAACGAAAGATTTGAAGCAGGAGAAGTGTATGGCAAATTTCAAACATAATTAAAACTGCCACCGAATGAATTAAATTTACGCGTTTTTTATAGCCGAATTAAATTATTTTATTGTCCTGAGATCGTACTTAATTAGTCAACGCAATGAATGCTAATCTCTAAATTTAATTTTAAATTAAATTTTAAGAAAGTCACTTTATTGGCCATGTTTTTTAAAATAATTTTAATGTGTATTATTTTTGTGTTTTTTTTCAATAGTTTTACTGCAAATTTTAATTGAATTCTTTTATTTTAGTTTTTTTTCTACTTAAAATAAGTAAAACAACAAACAAATATAACGTTTGTCTCTTTTTTTAGTCGTACGGAATTAATATAATACTTTATTTGCAATGGTAAAACAATTTTATCGCTGTTCTAAATCAACATCCAAGTCAAACTGCTTATTTTCTTATCTGAGGTTTGATATCTTAGAAATACAACACTTTTGCGCATATTAATTTTTATTTTTAAATGACAGATTTAAGCATATAGTAGTAAAGTTAGGAAAGAAACAAAGATTCCTTTGACTAGAAAACCCCTTATAAAAAATTCAAGTTATCGACCTTGTGGTTGGACAGCATATTTGTCTACCTGGGCTCAAAGCTGTGTTTATTTTTATATAATTCCTCAAGAGTTTGTCTTACAACAAAAATGGCGGAGCAAACTAAGAGAAAGTAAAAATCCCATGCTTTTTGTTCAGATATGGTAGCGGCACCAGTAGTGTTAAACAGTGTTCAGGAAATGAATGTTTTCCATTTGTTTCGTTTTTATTAAGAAAAAAAGCCAAAATAATTATTTTAATACATGTAACCTGACCAGGTACCTCTAGTAAATAGTAACTATATAGCGAGCTATTTTTTAAAGTAATATGAGACCTGGTCTATGAAAAGAGGGCTTACGTGTGAAAAGAAGTTTTCGAGAAATCAGATGTTAAAGGTAATCAAGTTGTTTCGTTTATCCGAATCGGAAAAAAAGTGGAAAATGATTTTTTGACACCTAAGCCAAACCCTTTTCATAGACCAGGTCACACATATATTACTTTCAAAAATAGCTCGCTATGTAGTTTAACCTCATTCCCACTGCTAGAGATAGCTATACTTAGCTACTTCCCCATTTCTCCTCCCTCTTAAACGGTACTCGACACAAAAATTAGCCTCGTTAATTCTCATAGATTATATACACATCTAGTTATAGACTTAAGACTTGATATCATCGCGGGTGGAGTAATTCGAAAATCTCTGTCCATAATGTAGGAGTCTTTCCATGGGTTATATCCTGAAGTTATGCAGAGTTGCAGACTTATGCGAGCTATTTCTCAAAAAAAGTGTGGTATGCTACCTCAACGTATATCAAACGGAACCGAAAATAAAACCAAAAATTGTGACAAAGAAGTGCCAACTGAACCATTAAATGTTGGAAAGAAGATTTTTTAATTCCTTTAAGTTTAAAAGTTAAAATGTAAGTGCCCATAACTATGAAAGTGGTCCAAGTCATATAATTCTTGTTTCCAGATATTGATATTGTTTTGTGATTGAACAAATTTAAAATAAAATTTTAAGATCTAATCTTTAATTTAGAATATTTTTTAGCCTTGATTGATGAAAATTGTGTATGAATCTCATATGAAATTGATTTTTTAAAGTTTGAGTTGACTTAGAGATCATTTTCGAAGTTAACTTATTGTTAATCTTTATACTATTGATTTAATTAACACGAAAAAGAAACCGTCGGAAAACAAAAAAATTGACACAAGTTGGTTCGAAATGCACAGGTTGGTCGCCTGCCGACGAAAATAGAATTAAATCGACGGGTACCCGTCGAAAAATTTCCAGTCGTACGCCGCAATTCTATTCCATTTCATACGATCAAGTGTGTTGTAATTTTTGACAGCGAGTAATCGTTGCCGATTTCCCGACACTTTTACATTTAGCATCCCTGTCTGTTAGCTCTCACTAGCAGGTCAAAATTGACATAGGTGGCAATTTTTTTCTTTGATTAATGATTTTTCATGACAGAAAACTCTCATGACAGCTGACTTGTACATTTTTTTTAATAACGCACTTTTCTCTCTCAAATCTAAGTTAGTGCGTCACAAAAACTGACAGCTGGGTATGCAAGAAAATTTTGTGTACATTTATATTTTCTTCCGCGATAAATAAATCTCGTGATTTATTTTTTGAATATATTTCAAATATTTGTGCAAATAAACGTACAAATTGCGAAAGGAAAACTTTTCTAAGCAACATTTAAAAGATACCTTCAAAAATATGACAAAAAATAAATCAGTTAATGACCATACGCAACGTAAGAATAAAGTTTGGACAAGGGAAAAAATAGCGCAACTAATACGACTGTACCGTGGACACGAATGCCTTTGGAACAACTACATCGAGGCTTACAAGAACAAGGATAAACGTAATGAGGCAATCAAACAAATATGCACAGAGCTGCGCATCACCAAATTTGATTTTGGCAAGAAAGTTCACAATCTACGAAATCAGTTCAATGCTGAAATGAAAAAACTGGAACGCCGCATTGAGGAATCTGGTGGTACAGGCGATGGTAACTCTGTTGATGGTGTTCCATTTCGCAGTCATTGGGATCATTATGATTCCTTGAAGTTTCTCAAGAAAGTTATTGCCCCCAGGCCTTGTTTTCAAAACAGTGGTAACTTCCAACAGGTAAGTAGGGGATAAATTAATACAAAAACTATTTAGTACCAATGCAAGTATGATCGTTAAAGATCACAAAAATATTAGAAACATATGACCTTGGACACCTAAATAGTTCAGTTTAAACCTACTAATTTGCAAAAATAAATATTTTTCCATTATTCTAGCTACGATTCAAACAGACTCACAGCGATGATGAAGACACCCATGCTACAGCATCGCGCGTTGAGGCCTATGATACTTTAAATGCAAATAATGCTACAAACACCACATTAGCAGCTGCAGTAATAGATGATGATGAACATTCTGATTTTCATTTTGTGGAAGCGAATGAAGATGATGATAATGACGATGCTGATGCAGAAATGGTCACAGATATTTCAGAAAATGTTGACCAGAAATATGATCCATCAACATCAATGCGCGAGGTTATCATAACAACTTTGCCAGCGCATAGCACAGGAGACATCGGTGGTAAAGCTGGCGGGCCAACTTACTTTACAGCTGTTCATCATCTTACAAATGATACACATGCGCAAGGTCGTGTTGTTGCATCTCGACCACTGCAATCACAACTACATAAATCCAATAACACAAATACATCTTTAACAACGCAAAATATTCAACCGCAGGACCAACTACTTTTAAGCACTGCTGAAACGCGTACATCATCACCATCACTTAAGCGTTGTAGACGTTTGTCTGGATCCACCTCCACTGGTGCTGTTGCAGTAGTACGTGACCAGTGGGATACTTTTGGTGAAATGGTTGCTGCAGAGTTTCGTAATTTGAATTCAGATCTTTCGCGGAAAAAATTAAAACGGAAAATTATGCACGCCATGTTGGAAGTAGGCGAAGAGGATGATGGCCTAAATATAAATATAGCAATTAATTAGAAAAACGTAAGGCCACTACAGCTCTAAATATGGCTACGTTTAACATTACTTCTGTGACCTGTGGGGTCTTTTAAACCTGGCTTGCAGTATTTGTCTCTTCGTAAATGTGAAGTACAAGTATAGATTCTTTAAAAAAAGAGATGCACATAGATTTTTAGAACAAGGTCTACGAATATCAGCAGTCAGAAACAATTTGAAAAGTTTATTATAAAATTACGCCAGCTAATGCATGGTATATAGTTTATACTATAAACGTTATGTATCAACACCAAACAAGTTTGGTAGTTTTATGTATCTAGTTTTGGGGTCAAAATCGTACGCACCGTACTTTCGTAGGACCTGACATTAGACTAATTAATGTATTGTATGTTTTAAAGATAAATATTTGTTTAAAAACGTAAACTACATACGAAAAATTCATTCTGAGAATGTTTTCCTTCATCTCAACTGCAATATTTTTAAAACTACCTTGTGTTTTAATCAGTGTTACCAAGTTGAAAACAAAAAACGAACGGCCACCTAAAATAAAATAATTTTCTCCTGAAAAGTTGATGACCTTTTTTTCTATTCGCCAATATTAAAATAGTACATATAAAAAGCTGGATGACCTTTTTGAAGTCACCAAATTTTAAAATACTTAAGGGCTTTAACCGAAATTTTTCAATTCCTACAAAGCCCACGGCTATATATTTTGCTTGCAGCGCTCTCTATGTGCAATTGGTGTTTTTATATTTCTATTACCAAAAACTTGAAGACAACAAAAGCAATGACATCTCATTTGTTAAAGTCGGTTCAGTAACATCCGAGCAATAACGTTTTCAAGTAAAGTAAAATAACCCGTTACTTGCTGTAGGTTTATGATCGCCTGGTATTTTGCAAATTTTACATATTGAATTTATTCGTGGGGCAGACTCGCTCGCTGAAACGCACATAAATAATGTTGGTAAAAAAGAAACCATAGCTCCTAAACCACTAAATTGATTTTAACAAATAAGGTGTCATTTTTTTATGTTACAGATATCATTGGTTTATTAAAATTTAAAAAAAAAATTTTCATACGGTATGCTGTGAGCAAAACAATGATTCGGTTAATGCTTACTTATTTGGTTTACTACGAGGTTAGTAGCACTTTATCAATTCGCACAAAATTGCATTGCATATAAAAGTTTCAAATTATAACTTGAGCTATGATTTAACTTGACTACGGTAAGAGCTGGACGACCCGAGGATTGGAGAAAATTACATATCATTCTAAATAATTCAAAATGGAAATTCTAGAAAAACATCGTTTTTGGCAAAAAAAAAAAGTTGGTCATAAATTTAAAAATTCTTTGTATCATAAAAACAATTTTTAATTTATTTACTTCACAGCTTACGGAAGCACTTTTGGAACAGGTTTACTTTAGATCCCATTGCCTAATTGAAATTGACCAAGCGATTTTAGTTGTTTTTAAATGTCGCACACTCGCAACTTCCAATGACTTCATGTTCGAAACTCCACGTTTATATTTACACATTTAATAATTTTTACAATAAATAGGTGGTTAGCTAAGTTAAAAGTCAAGCTGAAATTATTTTTCCCGAAGTCAACTTACATATGTGAAAATTTTCTGAAATCGCGAGCGTTAACACAATACACATCCGAATTACCTTAGGACGTCTTCACATTGTTTCGGGAGTTTGCTTCACCTTTTTGCAATAAATACTTGAATGCACACATTTAAATGTTTTTTTAATCCAATCTGTGTTTTATTAAAATTAACAGCGTACTACAAAACAAATCTGACGAAGTCTCAATAAAACCGCCACCGCCGCAGACGCTGCTACTTCCAACAAAGTTACTGCGGCAGTGTGGCATTTGCAACTCATGCATTCGTTTACTTGACTTCCTTAACCTGCAAGCCTGGTGGCAAAGATTGCTTGATTTTATCAGCCTTCTCTTTGTCTGTCACTACCAAGGTATACAGAAAGCGGGAGCACCGAATCTTGAACTTGGTATTTGTGGGATTTTTCTTGATTTTCACAACGCTGGCGTCAGAGCGACGTGCCTTATTTAGGAAATCTTTTACCTCTTTAATTTCACGCGGCATCTATGAAATATAAAAACAAACACTTTAATATATGAACAAGAACTAAACGAAGTATAAAATGCACACTAACATTGCGATATATTTATACGAAATTTGTAAAAATTAATTTTACACGAGAAATCCAACCAATGTTGACGTTTCCCACGTTTCGAAAGAAAGAGAGAAGGAAGACCATTTCATAATGGTGGATGTCTCATTTCCGGTTGTCATTTTGACGTTTCAATGTAGAATTTAAGTTCAGTCATCTGGCGGTAACTAGTTCGCCAGTGTGGAACGTATTTATATATTTTATGCCTCCACGTTATTTACAAACACCGAACTTACGCGCCGGCGTATCACTTAAGGCTCAGCTTGTACGAGGGTTTTTTCTAGTTGACGCGCGTTTCAGCATAACCGCCCCCCTTGGGATTGAAGGAACCAATGATGAATAACCAAATATCAAGCTTTCATCGATATACTTAATTTCGTCTTTGTCAGTGCCAAGCCTTTTCTCTTCCAAAATATATTTTTCTTATTCACTTTTCATTCTTTCATTTGCCAAGTCTATGAGATTTTCAATTAGGTACTCGTTAATATATACATTTTAATTTTTTTCAAATGGAATAAGTTAAATTTTAGTACACTAAACGACAAGCAGAGTTCAACAGAATTTAAATAAGGAAAACGTTAAAATTAGATTAATTCGTTTTGGCCCTAAGAACAGTGTATTTCAAAGCACAGCCAAATGTACTCCGTTTTACTTCTTTTAAAGTATCTTTGTACTTCAATTTACTAATTAAGGAATAATTACTAGTAAATTTAAGTTTATTTTTTGTGGTGAAATGTGGCATATTTTCTGTATTTCTCCAAAATAATTGGTCACGTTAGCTATGAGACTAAATCGGAACATAAAATTAGTGAACAATAATAGTAGCGTTCAATTTATATTTAAGTGGCCGTTTGAAAAATATTGATACATAAATCAGACATGAAATTATATTTTTGACGAAAGATAGTGGGAGTGAAATATATCTTAACTACATGTATCACTAATAAGTTTTTTTTTTAATACAACCAAAAAAAAACATCTAATTTAAGTGGGGGATGAGCGAAAATTCATTTTCGTCGGTACAATAAAATTTATCATATTCCAGTTTTTTGGTCCATTCAAGAATCAACAAAACGAAAGACATCTTTGCTTAACTTTGTAATATCTGGCAGACTTGATTGACCAACAGCGCTCTGCAACACAATTTCCAACAATTGACTGCATCAAATTCTGAGAATTTGGTAGCCCAAGATGATCTTCAATGTCGAATTGCTCACCAGATGTCGATCCGATTCCCGTTCAAATCAAATGACGATAAAAGAAATGGATTGGACACATGTTGTGAAAGTCACCAAACAATATATACGTCAAGCATTGGAATGGCATTTCCAGTATGAACCGGAGACGTGTTGGACAGAATCAAAAGCACTCACTGCTGATCGTGAACGTTGGAAGAGTTTTGTGTAGGCGCTTTGATCTGTGAGAGGATATGGTATACAAGAGAGAATTTTATTGGAATGCCGCCCAATTGAAATCAGTTGCGAATCATATCAAAATGTGCCATATTATCCGAGACTTTTTTTTTAATTCTCCAAATTTTACCTAGAAAATTTTCAGCTATATGACAGGAAGTTCCTTCTGAAAGGTTAAATTATTGGAAAATTGTCGTTTCCAGGATAATTACCTGACCTAAATAGCCCAAAGTTTCTCGAGCCGATTTTTGTTTTGAGGATAGCTCATAACTCCCCTAAAAAATTTAGGATTTGCTCATTTATTTTAATTCTGTTATGGTAAAAGTTTATGAATATGGTTTCAAAGAAGAAAAGATAAGATTTCATTACAACCTCGCTAGTTGCAATACATTTTTTGCAAATTAATTTATGTAATGTATTATTGATTTTAACTAATCCGTAATTTTTTTAATTTTTATAATAAAATCATTGTATAAATTATTTTTAAAATAGCTTCCCATATAACAGGTTCATAGATTTTTTACAAAATATTCATTATATTTATAAGGGAGACTTTATGGGCGTAAAATTATTATAAAAAAATTCAAAAATTACCAACTTAAATATGATAATTACGAAAAAATTTGTAACTTATAAATAATAATACGTCCGAAAAAATCTGTACTTGCGCCAAATACAAATTTAATTTTTTTTGCAAGTTTTGTCTTTACTTGCGTATTCAGCGTAAAGTTTTGAATTGAATTTACATCTTCAGGATAAAATGGCTCATCAATAAGTAATTTTCCATCTATGGATTCAATTCTTACTTTGGCATCTTTCCCTGCAAAGCCACCTTGAAACTGAAAGCTAAACGCGGATATTGATTGCTCTTCATCAAACTGTATTGCTATCCATTGAGGAGTACCCTGTCAAGAAAATTAGTAAAATTATTGCATTGGGAAATATGAGTCAACTTCTTCTTTGAATAAATATGATATGTACAAATGTAGTACATAGTCTACTAATTTCATTTTTCGCATTGTAGCATTTTACTTGTAACAGAAGTAAAGTATTAAATGTTTAAGTGCATTCTGTATCAATCAAAAATCTTAATATTAAAACAAGAAATTAATTCCGTTTTTAGTAATTTTACTAAGAGTAAAATTACCATTTGACCAAATTTCATCTTTCAAAAATTACACACTTCTTCACTTTCAAACATTTTGGTAGAGGCAATTCAACACCAGAAATTTGTTTCATAATTAAAAAAAACCTGGCGCAACCAACTATGATAATAATTTCTGTGGTTGATCTGAACTCATTTTTTGTATATGTGCGTACGCCAATTTCTTGGAAAACTTACAAACTAGTACCTCTGCAAGAGAAAAACAACGATTGGTCCTGAGCCTCACATTTCAGGCTGTTTAAAGACTTTAGTTAAGCCTATCAAATAGATTGTCGGCAACACCATAGCTCTACATCACTGATTTAGCTGACGACTTTGTAACTTACTGGACATAAAACAGCCTTCTGTAGTTGCTTTACTGAACTCAAGTAAAACTTTCGATTCTATTAGCCGAAAACTATTTGTTTTCAAATTATGTTATAAATTTAACGTTTTGCGTTCATCTTGCAAACTTTGTTTTCTTTTTTTTATCACATCGTTTGCAGTATATAAGTTGTAAAGACTCTGGTGTACTCCAAACAAGCATATTCCAGAAGGGTATATGTTAAGATCAATCTGAGCTAGGTGAGTCACTTTCGGATTATATTCTACTATTCAACTATTGCAATAGTTATCGAGTACACACTGTAGTTACTTACCTCATTGGAACTCCATGCGGTATCATCCTCAGCATCCAACATAAACTGTTTACCATTCTGCTTAACATCCTTATTTAGCACCGAACTAACACTAAGCAATTTAAAATAATTAAAAGTCTGGTTTTCATACCAATTTGTTTACCTGCACTTGAATTTACAAGAATCTAATATATTCATTTTGTTGTGGTTCAGAGTTTGTTTACTTAGCTTAGTGTCAAACTTTGACATTAATCAACTGTTCAGTGCTGCCAAGCTTTAAAAATAATTCCAACTGAATGCCATAAATATGGATCTAAATAGTTAGTTTCCCTAAATTCTTTTGTACTCCTCTCAATTTTTTATTTATATTCAATTTATATGTAAAAGTACACACATACATATATAAAAAAGTTATTTCGTTACATATTCTTCTAGTGAGAATCCTCTCTAAAAATTTTCGAGGGGAGTAATCATTTTCATAAATCTAGGGGAGAGTTCCCTTAGTTGGTATCAGAGCAACTTTTTAATGGCTTGTCAAACTTGATATATTTTTACTCATTTGAACGAATTTTGAAGCTTCTGAGCTAAATTTTAAGTGACCATGTTTGTGGTAGCCCCACAGGCTAGTCAGCAAGTTGATATGCAAATAGAAATCGTGGCAGCCATCTTTTTTCTTTGTTGCTTGGTGTCAAAACTTATATTTGATGTTACTACTCAGTGGAATAATTTTACTAAGATTATCCTAAATTATCCGTTTGACAGCGCTTGCACGATAAAACTCTTCAAAGAAAGTTTCCCTGTCTGTAGGCAAGAAGGGAAAAACGAAAGGGTGGTGTACAGAATTTGTCGTACACGCGAAATCCCTTTCGTTCTATTCTTTAGCTGATATTATGCTTTGAATTTACGTTTGTTGTGGCGGGTTGACGCAGTAATTGCTTTGAAATTTTCTTGCACAAACAAATTCTAGTTTCCGAGTGTAAACGCAAAAGAAATTCACAAAGGAGACTTTTATCAGATGGTTGGTTAAATGGCAAGAAAAATACGCATCTCGCCGCTCAATCCTTTCATTAACCAAACTTGGTAGCACTGCTACAGAACAATTGACAATTAAATGTTATATGAGAATCTCCAATGAATGTGTATATATATTTTTCTGACTGTTTGACGTCCACAGACTGAGCTTTTCGATTTAAAATTACAAACTTTATAAGCATATGTTCGTACGTAACATGGAAGCCGCGAAGATAATTTCTGATACAAATATGTTTAAGCGGGAAACCGCGTCAAATATCGTCTGCTTTGGCAAAAATTTATGTCATTTATTTGTTGTGCGTTGCCAACTGTACTGTCAAATTTGACAACCAAAAGTTGCATTTTCAATAAATCTCCTTCCACGAATGTTGAAAGGGACTTTTTCTATTTGCAAAATACGCTTACTTAAATGTGGCAATAATAAAAGCTACATTTCTATTTTATATTAGATTTAGCTCTTGCTAAAAACACCTAGAACAGTAACATGATAAAAGCGATTTTAGTTTTCAACAATCATGGCAAACCACGGCTGTCTAAATTCTATCAATATTTTGTAAGTAATTTTATTGATTTTGTATAGTGCGCTGCAATTTTCAACATACTTTCTGTCATAGAATGAGGACATGCAACAGCAGATAATTAAGGAAACATTTCAGTTAGTGTCCAAGCGCGAGGATAACGTCTGCAACTTTCTAGAGGGTGGCAGGTGGGCATATAAGTCATATCTTTTGATTTGTTTCCTAACTTTCTTTTTAATAGCTTGATTGGTGGCTCTGACTATAAGTTGATATATCGCCATTATGCTACATTGTATTTTGTTTTTTGTGTCGATTCCTCGGAGAGTGAGTTAGGCATTTTAGACTTAATACAAGTATTTGTGGAAACACTTGATAAATGCTTTGAAAATGTTTGCGAATTGGATTTGATATTTCATGCTGACGCTGTACATCACATACTGGCTGAGTTAGTTATGGGCGGTATGGTGCTGCAGACTAACATGACAGATATACTTGCAAGAATAGAAGAACAAAATAAATTGGTTAAACAAGAGGTAAGATTGGGTACATGTACACAACTAGGCTGCACCAAAAGACTGACTCATTTGGCAGTGCACAGAAATGAAGTAGTAGACTTTCTCTTTCTCACGGATTTTCTTGTCCTTACTTTTCGTCAGTATGAGTGCTGTCCTTGTGTGTGTTTGGAATCAATTTTAATTGTTTATTTAAAAAACAAATTCGAATTGTCTCATATGAGTTTAGCTGAACGTAAAGAGTTGTTTATAAATGTTTAACCCTCAGTTGTATGAACAAGATTAACATTAATTAGGTAATATAATCGAGTGAACTCCAATAAAGTCGTCATTGGTAATCTCTAATTAACCTTATGCCTCAAAGTTTTGACGGGCTACTTCTTATGTAATAAAATTTGAACTTGGGGGCAAAAAAGAAGAATGTCGGTCTTTTTATGTCAGTCTAATGTTCACATATTAGATTATTTGCTAATTGTATACATCTTTTTAGGCGGGTATTTCGGCTGCACCTGCGCGCGCTGTAAGCGCTGTTAAGAGCATGAACATTCCACAACAAATCAAAGATATTAAACTTCCCGATTTGCCACAAGCTATTAAAGATTTAAAATTCTGACCGAGTTCAAGTAGCGCCGCAACAATTGTCGACTCCTTTGTAATGCATCGTTTGTCTCCCTCTTTAAGTTCTACAGCAGCATTAGCGTTCCTCAGCACTAACAATAATAGCAGCAACTGTGTTAATTATAGCGGTAATTACAATTCTAATGTCAGTACTTCAGGAACCGCTGCATTTTTTAATCAACAAAGCATTTATGAACCCATTGACGATGATGCACCACAATTTTCTCATACTGCTGCATTCAATTATGATTATTATCAATCTCAAACATCCATGGATATTGAAGGTTCTAAATTTTTAGAGAGCCCGAATTTTTCAAAAGATACAGATTCACAACAAATTGGAACTGGTGACTATAATGATGTAGAAAAAGTATCGCGTTCTATGCGCACAACATCATCTAATTTTGACGAAGTTTGGAGGCAGCAACAAAAATCTTTTAGTGCTGGCGGCATTGCAAAAAAGTATGTTTAAATGTTTTTAAAGCGAGTAACCGATTGTCAAATACTCGGAAGCGTGAATGTTAAACAGTTACCATTAATAACCATACCAGCTAATTACATATTTCATTACCTACGTATACATATGTACATCTATATAATCACCTATATATGTATGTACGTATATAAAATTACTTGCATATATGTATGTATATAATTACCTACACATATATTATAAATAAAAAAAATGTTCTTATAGAATCCTAGCAATGTGATCAAAGCGAAAATTAAAGTATATTAAATATAATTATCAAGAGATTTATAAAACAAAATATCCACTCTATATAAAATTAAAAATAAACATGTAACGAAAATTGAAACGTATACTTTTGTATTCTGAATTTTCAATTTAGTACCAAAACGTATTTTGTGAGTTAAAAAAAACTGAAAACTGAAATGTTAAAGGAATTTTTCTGTAGGTTTTGTTTTTTTTAGTTTCCGCATGAAATGTGTGTGTCAGACCTTCAATAAACAAAAAAATAAAAATTAAAAGGCGTTGCATCTGGACCATTATTTTATAATGCGATTCGAAAGCAGAACATAATTAATTAATTTAAGAGTACAATTTATTCGAATGCGATTAGACTCGCATCGCATTATAACAAAAAAATCCCAATGAACATCCGGAATTGGTGGCAGTATGTTCCTGTTTACAACAAATAAAATGAATGTAACGTCTATTCAGGTACCTAGAGCTTTAAAATACATGTGCAACTTTAGAGCCCAGAAATCACCTACAACATAAAAATAAATCCGACGTCACTTCATATACCTGCAGCTTCAAAATGCATATGCAACATCAGTGCTCAGAAAACACCTAAAACATACATTTTACCTCAAAATAAGCAAGCAACAGGCCAGCGAAAAACCTGGCATCCGAGGACTTAAGACCGTATATATGTATAAGCCTTGCGTAAAACCCTTATATTTTTCTAATAGAGCACAAAAGAAAGCATACATAATCTAACCAGCAACCGTATATTAACGTGAAGGAAACAGACAAAAACGAAAACAGCAAAAAAACCGAATCTTCAATATGGACCAAGTGCAGGCCTAACGGCTATATGCGCCATATTATCTGAGTGTTCCGGAAAAAGTCAAGTCAAATCGTGACAGTTGGTGTGTCAAGATAATTTGGCTATAGAGTGCAAAGGGAAAAAATACAAGCTGTAGACAATCATCAAATTGGTGTGTCAACATAATTTGGCTTTGGAGTGCAAAGGGAGAAAATACAAGATATCCATCACAAAATTGAGAGCAATAGAAACCATCCACCCGTACGCCTGTCGACAATCATCAAACTTCAGAGAAAAATTTCACTTTTGCATATCAAGTCACCAAACTGTAATAGCACATCTGTAACTCAAAATGTTAACATCTTCTAAGGCGCCAACAAAGTTAATTGGTGCAGCAGGCTCAGTACACAATGACAGAGCACCAATTACTACCAATGACGAAAGCAACAGCGTTATAACATGCTCATCCCGTGAAACGACAATCTCGGAAGACTTTCTAGACCAATTACCTAAACTCGAAACCAACTTAAACGAAATTTTTAATAAATTCATGGTAATGACGAAGCAAAATTCAAAGGACCGATATCTGTCGCAAAAGAACTCATCATTGAAACAGACAGAAGAGAAACTAACATTGAGTAAAGCTGAAGTGACTACAGTTACTACCGGAAGTACATCTATAAATAAAACTCTGAAAAAAACTACCAATAAAACCGTTAGTAAATCATCTGCCGCTAAACATTCGCAAGCTCACAAACGTATAGATATTGGAACATTTTTTTTTGTAAAAAGAAAGCAAAATATAAGAAACATTGGGCAAGTACACTTTGTCGTTTCAAGCGTAGAGATCCAAATTACCTCTACGATTTCAATATACTCAAAAGAGGAAGACAGAAAGAATTTTACGAGAACAAAGAAGGGAAAATTAAGCCGCATCAAAAATAAATGCTACTTCAGCCCAAAGGGTTTCTTCATACTATCATTGCATTACGATTACAACGGCGCTCACAAGCAACGTATGCAAAGGGGTTTTTAACCGGAGTGCGTACGTATATGTCGATTCAGATCGTTTTGCCGCTTAACTTTTTGAATATTCGTTGTATTGATATGGGCGCTGGAGCTCACTTTTACTTAAATCATCATAATCGTCAAAACACAGTACAGCTTGTAGTATATTCACCTATGGTATTGGCGGTGCGCTTGCTTCGGGCATTAACATGGTCATTTGTATCAACATTATCGTCTGGTTGATTGACCGCATTTATAACAATCGGCTGGGAAGTTGCTGCCGAACAAGCCTTTACGTGAAGATCTTTATGTAAAATATTGAACAGAGTTGTTGGTTTTAGGTTTAATTGCTGTGAACGACGACGAATTGATGCCCTTGGCTCTTCAGCAACACTTGTGCTAATAGCTACAATATTTTCACTTGTACGACTACTACGATGATAAATTCTGCTCCTGTCTTGAACTGAACCAGTTTTTTCAAATTTATCAATGATAAGTTTAATAGCACGGTTTGTCGGAGCATTTTCACTACCGTATTTTGAACGAAATTTTCTTCCAACTTCTGAATAACTTTCACCATATTTAAAATAAGTTTTAATAATGAAAACACGTTGTTCACTCATGTAGCGATCCATTTTAACTGACCGGAATGTAATTACTTCATACCTGAAAAACATCGTTGTAATATAGTACCGAGAAAAAAAACGGCGAATTTAAAAAAAATACCTCAAATTTAAATAGCTTTTACAACAGCGCGAATACACAACCGCCCGGAGGTAGTACTTAGTGTTTTAGCAATCTTGGCCCACCAAGTTTATCTTTTGTATTTTAAAGTTACTCTGTCTGCTATACACGACGGAGTAAAGGTTAGACCAAAGTTTTTTTGTTTCAATTTTGCTACCACTTAGTACAAAAAAAAAATAGATTTTTCCTCGGCTTGAATCTAGTCCTTGTGAGCGTCCATATTAGCTTAGCTTGTAGTAAGCACAAGTATCTTCAAATATTGTCAGCCATCACAATTCACTGATTTAATTTTTTTAAAGGGTTTATTCCTTCCTTAAATGCCCAAGTTCCTCACACAAACAAATGTAAATTACAGTAACCAAACGGTGTGTTCCATAAGTACACTTTTTTCTCTCAGATTCCATTAGGGGCGTAAACATCATCCTTCATGCTGTCCAATATGGCTTGATGAACACGATTAACTTCACATCATACAGCATGCTGTCAAAAATCATTTGCAGAAAAATTTAGAGGCGTACACATTACTCTCTCCCCTTCTTTACTTTTTATTTGGTGGAGGTGCTGCTTCCTGTAATATTAAAAAAAATTGTTTTCAGCTCCCTAAAAATTAGAAAAGAAACCTAAATTGTGAAATTACCAAAGGTTCGGGACGTAGATCTCGTCGGCGCCCGAGCCTGATCGTTCACTAATCTTATTTTTTTAAGTTCTCTACGTTAATAAAATCGTAAAGTATTGATTTATTTATTAATGCTTCAACCGTAGCATTTCCTTCAATTTTTCTAAAAGTACTTCATATTCCTTGTTTTGCATTTCGGTTTTCGCATATTTGTTCTTCAAGTTTCTGGAAAACTTTTCTAAAATTCAAGAAATATTGCCAAAACTGATAATTATTCACGGAGCATATCGATGTTCACTCTATGAAATCTTATTTGAAATGCGAAAAATTGCACTAGGCTTGACAGCCAGCGTTTACACAAGTTGAACTGATGGACAAGCCAGCAGAAAAATCAAAAAATTTCAAATCCATCCAACATATGTGTCAAATAAAAATTTGGTCAAAGTTTCGGAAAAATCGTCATATCTCCAAATTATAGGTTAAATTATCTTTCTTATGACACACAAAGTTTTAATATCCATACAGGGGTTCCCAACTTATGATCATTTTTACAAAAGCTATATCCGGAACTTCCGATCGCTATATCTCCGGAACTAGGTCCGAGCGTCACTTTATTTGATATTTCTTTTTTATTTTATGCCCCCTTTATCCTCTTAAATAATAAATAAAATTGGAGAATGTCAGCTTAAGTAAACTTAAGCCAAAAATTTTAGTATATTAGAGTAATGGTTCAGGCTTCGGCCGCGGCTCAAGGTTACATTTTCCGTGCAAGCCCTTACGGAAAAAAAGTGACTTGTCCCAAATTTTTTTTTCAAGACTAAAATTATCTACAGTCATGCTACTCAAGGCAACAGCTTGACTCACCATTAAATGTAAGAAATTACCGGAATGCCCAGCATAAAAATACATTCATTCATTCTCCCACTTTACACCCTTATATTTTTCGTTATTGCTATTTTCTATGAAACAATTTTTGTATATCCCTTCACCATTCACGCCATGTTAATAAAAATGGGTGTGGCAGGCAGCGCTGTCACAACTACAATGGACTTGGCTTAGCAAACGTTTAAAAAAAAACAAAAATTATTTCGTACATATGCAACAATATAACATTTAGGAAATGTGAGCTATGAAGTAAGAAGCATAACGAATATAGGAAGAACATAGTAGAAGCAATGGCAAACAAGCAACCAACCAACAAACATAAACATTAAATATGGGCACATACACTATGGTGAGAGACAAAAAGAAAATATAGGCGTAACACACAGTCAACTCACATTTCATGCTGTCATGCTGCTGCCAATGCCGCCCTTGCATTGTACTAAAAGTCGTTTTGTTTTTACTATATTGACTGACGATGTTGCTGTTGTCGCTATGTCTAGCGTTTTAACCAAATATAACATATATTGGGCTGATTGTCTGCTGTTGACTGTTGTCTTATGCATATATATGTATTATAACGTGTGTAGTTATAACATATTATTGTAGTTGTTTTTATCTTCCACTTCACCGAGTGCCACACCCACCCACACGCAAATGGTTTTTTCCATTTTGATTTAGGTTAACGTAAAATGAAATAAATAAAGCCAAAAATATGATATAAGGAGGCGAAAGATAACTACATGTTGGCGTCGTCTGCGTTAGTATACTACGCTTTTGAAATTCTATTTTTATGGGTTGGTTACACCCACATTTTGATCAATAAAATAAACATAATTGTATGAGAGAGGGCAAAGTATTAGTGAAATACTTTTGGCTTTAAAATAGCAATATTTATTCAAACTAAGAAAAACATTTCTTTAATACAGTTTCGTTTTTTGCAATAGGTATACCTTAAGACTAAACTAAAAGTTGAATAACTTCTAATAAAATTTAATTTGATACACATTTTAGTTAACAAATAAAGTAATTTAATTTTTGAGGTTGTTCCTAAACATAGGTGTTAACAAGAATTTTGGGGCCCAACGCACTGTTACATGAAAACAAATTCGTTTAGACCGTTAATTTTTTTATTTAAGAGACATTGCATTTGTAACAGCACAGTCCGACACAAAGTTTAGACCCCGTTCTACTCCGAAAAATCGCAAACAAATAGTGACGAGTGAGGTCTGAATTCAACGTAAAAGTAGCAGTCTCTGAAATTTTATGTCTCTGTTTTAAGCTGTATTTGACACCAATTTCAAATATGATACTCTTTTTGTTAATATTAAATATATTAAATTTAAAGCCAGTCCAGTTAAATGGTTTTGTGACTTTAAAATTTATAAACTAAAATATGTAGTTCTGTTAAATGTTAACAATTTGCAAGCACAGTCAAACCTAGTTTATTTCATTTTAGTAAATTTACATTCCATTTTCAAAAATGATTGTTTTTGAGTATACCTTACAATTTGTGTGTAGTTAATTTATGGATCGTTTAAGCTGAAGACTAAGAAGTCAATTAATTTTCTCGAGTTTGTCAAGAGCATAAGAATTTTTTAAAAGACAATGACTTACGCAAGTTCTACTAAAATCGAGTATGGATGTGTACTGTATCCATTATTGCGACTGAAATAGAGAGCAAATGTGGTCATAGCACCATAAAAAATTGGCTAAAAAAAATTTATTATAATGATCCCAATGTGTTCAAAATTACATATTTGTTTTATGCAAAGTAGGAAAAATCATCTGAGGCAAAATAATCACTACATCTAGTTGAAACTACATAATTATAGTTTGTAATTTCTAGAAAATACATACTTGTATGTAATCATATATGTACATATACAAAATCATTTAAAATCATATGCATTTTTGAAACTTGCATACTTAGTTATACAAGAATACGCAGAAATCAAAAATTTATTAGCCTTTTGAAATAATTTGGTTTTGTTTTCAAAAGTCCGATACTTATAAATATGGTGGTTGAAAATGATATAAAATAAAAAAAATATTTAAGCAATTAAAAAACAAACGAGGTTTGACTGCACATACCTTGTTCCAAAAATTATAATACAAACAAAACTACTACACATACACAACTAAATCTTAAATAAATACATGTTTAGTATATAGTTACTCAAGCTAAAAAGCTTCAACTTTTTACTAAAGTTGACATTTAAATCAATTCTTCCTTGCTTTTCCAATTGGAAAAATTGATCAAACTACCGTTGTTTCTTAGCATGTGTTTTAAGATGTTTCTTCAAATGATCACTGCGATTAAAACGGCGCTCACATGCAACGCATGCAAAAGGTTTTTCACCAGTATGCGTACGCATATGTCGATTCAGATCGTCTTGCCGCTTAAAACACTTTGAACATTCGTTGCATTGATATGGGCGCTCAGGCTCGCCATTACCGAAATCATCATCATCATCGAATCGCGGCACAGCTTGTGGTGCACCAGCCTGTGGTAATGGCGGTGCGTTTGCTTCGGGCATTATAACATTGTCATTTGCATCATCATTATCAGCTTGATCATCTTCTACAAAATCGTCTGGTTGATTCGCCGCATTTATAACAACAGGCTGGGAAGTTGCTGCGGGACTTTCTTTAGAAGATAGTGTTGCCACAAACGTTGGTGACTTCTCAATAGAGTTCATATCATTTTTCGTTGTTACTGATACTGTTTCATTTGCTTTAACTACTTTGTACTCTTCACTATTTCCAGGTCGTTCCAGTTTGATTTTAATTGGCATGGGCATGCTTTTAACAGCTTCTTCGCTAGTTTTAGTCTCTTCTGTCTGAATAACATGACGTCCATCTTTGTATTGCGCACACTCTAACAGTGTAGCCATGAATTGGATCCCATCTTTGTAGTTCATACCTTCTGTGGGTAGCGGCGACATTTCTGTCAATTCACTCTGTTCTTTTTTTATTGGTGGTGATTCAGTATGTTCACCAGGACGCGCGCGTTTTTGCGTCTGCATTTGTTTCGTATGTGTAGCTACATGTTTGGTCAGATGATCACTTCGTGAAAACTTCTTAGAACACTGCATGCACTCAAACGGTTTTTCGCCAGTGTGTGTGCGCGAATGTCTATTCAGTTCATCAGAACGCGTAAAACTTTTTCCACAGTTGGGTTCTTGACAGATATAAGGTTTTATACCAGTGTGCCAGGTTAGATGAGAGCGTAGATGAGAGCTTTTACCATAGCTTTTCGTGCAATTTTCATAAGGACAAGGAAATTTTCTTTTAGGGTCCACTGGATTGGGACTTGCTAACAGTTTCATAGTCGGCGTTAGTGCAATTTGTGGTCTTATTGCCCCCAAACCTATGCTATCAGCGTAATCATACAGTTGATTCTGATCTGCATTATTAGGTATATCATCAATATCTTCTGGAGGTTCGTTTTTAATTTCCGCTTGCATAGCCGATGTTAACATGAAATGTCCCTCAAAATCGCCTTCTGAAGGTGCTGGTGGCACCATTAAGCAACTACCCACTGACTTGTGCTTTCGAGAAGTGTCACCGCTTACTAGTGCAGACATGTTCGTTAGTATTTTTAAACGTTATTTTTGCTAAAATTTATAGCTTTATTTATTAATATTGTTGATTTAATTACGCTTACGATAGTTTTTAGCTTACCTACGATTACTTTTTACTTCCAACAGCAATAAAAATATGCAAAATTTTCCTTCCTCACTTTTTCAGTGGGCGTTCCCGTTTATATTACAACTTTGCTTCACCTTTCGTCTGGCACCGCACAAAATTTTCTTTACTTTGCCACAACTACAACAACAGCGCGAACACACAATCGGCCGGAGGTAGCACTTAGTGATTTAGCAGTCTGGGCCCACTAAGGTTTTTCTGTTTCATTAATTTTTCTACTGTTTGGTACAAAAAAAAATAGTTTTTTCTTCTGTTTAAATCTAGTCCCTTGTGGGCGCCCCCTAATAGCTTAACTCTTATTACGCACGATTATCTTCAAATCTTACTGTCAGCAGTCACAATTCACTCGACTGGTTTTATTTTTCTGAAGGTTTTATCCCTTCTATAATGCCCAAGTTCCTCACAAAAGCAAACGAAATGACAGTAACCAAGCGGTGTGTTCCATAAGTAGAAGATGTGTTTACTTTGTTTCGTGCGGGTTCCATTCAGAAATGTGCAGGATAATTTTTCAGCGTCGATTCCGCAAAAGTTTTTGTTTACTCTTTTAGAACTAAGACGCAAATGCAACAGGTTCAAAATGGGCGATGAAAATGTGCAATACTTATATGATAAAGTAAGGTCACGAAAATAATAGTAATTTGGAGTCAATGCAATGGTTGTAGAGCAGTGGACCAACTAATTAGCTTAAAAATTATTTATCTGTTAATTTTTTTATCTTTTTTATAGTATTATATGCACAAATTTATAGATATATAGATATATCATTTATTTTACTCATGAAAAACACCCAATTATTTCAGTCAACATTCAACTATTAAATTCGTCAGAGGAAAATTGTAACATCGTACACATCGTAACATGTACGCATCGCGAAATATTGGTCATATCATTATTCTAACAATTTTAAGGACTTCCTTTTGTCCTTCAAGTTTTTCTATTATCTGTTATCTTTTACGGAATATGGAAAAGTTCAAAAAAGGAAATAGGTTAATGGCATTGCGATAATCAATCAATATTGAGTGTTTACATATGAAACCTGAAACGCATAGAATCATGGTAGATTATGGTTTCAGGTTTTGCTGGGATATTTCATTGAATAATGCACATTTTTAACCAGTCACCTTCTGAACGCGTCCTAAGTGAGACATTGCTTGTCAAAACAGAGTTGACGTTTTATCGACAGTGAAATGCCAAATAAAGCGTACATAATATATATGGTAAAATTTTCTTTGTTAACAGTTTAATTTTTTGTTTCAAGGCGAAAACTAAGTATAAGAAATTATGTCCTCCAGCATACGCCACGAGTGGTACCAAACAGACGGAAAAGTAGTGGTAACAGTTCTTATTAAGAATGCTACCGAAAAAAATTACAATGTTCATATTGAACGCGAGCTGCTTCGCATGACTGCCGAAGACTACAAATTGGAACTTGTTCTTAACCGTCCCATAAACGTAGACCGCTCTGAACATAAAGCCACACCATCAAAAGTCGAAATTACACTTGTAAAGGAAAGTGGAGATCGCTGGGATAGCTTGGAAAAAAGAGCAGCTCCACCAGTCACAGCTGCACCACCACCAATTCACAAAAAAGACTGGGATAATCTAGCTAAAGAGGTTGACAAGAAAGATGAAGAAGAAGCGCAAAGCGAAGAAGCACTGCAAAGACTTTTCAAGAAAATCTACAGCACCTCGTCACCTGAAGTTCAAAAGGCTATGAACAAATCATTTTCGGAATCTGGCGGCACTGTTCTAAGTACCAACTGGCAGGAAGTTTCAAAAGACAAAGTTGATGTAAAGCCACCCGAAGGTGTTGAATTTAGAAAATGGGATTAAACAGAAGATCCAACGATCAAAGATTTTTGTACTCTATCTTCGTATACCTATCCAATAAAAACATGTATATTTCAATTTTAATTCAATTATGTATTGTTTGTCATAATTTTATCTAGCTCGTTAATAAATATAACTTTCTTTTTAAATATAATTTTACATTGCGGATAGGTACTCACTTATATGCCTGAAACATAATTGCACAATTTCAATTCAATGCTGGTGCTAACTTTTTAACAAACAAAAAGATTTAAAAATTACTTTCTTGTAAATAGAAAATGGCAGCTGAGTACTGCCGTCCGTCGTAATTGTTGTACACCTTAAAGAATTATATACCCCAGAATATAGGGGCTAAAAATATTGAAAAAAGCGTTTCATTACATATGAATAGCACCTCAACCATTCTAGTATATGTATAAAATTTGTTTCCATTAGCTAAAATAATTCTCTGGGTATAGCGTTTTGAAATTTTTGATTACATGGGAGGTGTCACTCCCTCTTCTTAAAATCTATCCACTTCTTATCTAGTACTTGTTCAAGCCAATCTTTTTGTGTAAAATTCGGATGCATTATTTTATATAACTCTCCCAGAGTAGGCTTGAATGGTTTGTGTGTATGAGAGGTGCCACGCCCTCATGTCAAAACTACCCCAATTTTCTGCAGTTAACATTGGTTGGCGTCAATATTGATTGCTTCCAAAGTTGGCACGTTCATATTGATCTAATTGAAAATAAGTTGGGTACCCTAGTAGCACGTCGGGAAGCTATGAAGACGAAAATTCAGCTTACAAAACAGTGTGTTCTTTAAAATAGCTTTGTATCAAAACTAATAAGGGGCCATCCATAAATTACGTGACCGATTTGGGGGAATGGGGGGTCATGAACAATGCTACGAAAAGTAACGACGGAGGGTTTCGCGAAATACTACGTGACTGCAAATTGTAAAAATATAAATTAGTTTTCATTAAGTAGTAAATTTGAGAATATTGAGTAAGCGATCATTTCGAATGACGATCCACCAGAGTGGATCGATGTAGAAGATATAAAAGATGTAGAAGCTGTTGAACTGGAAGACGAACAATTAAATATAGAGAAAAATATTATTTTAATTGAGAATATACCTTCTTGGATAGATGAGGGGATTCCTTTCTTGGAAGAAATTTAAATATTGAAAATTATTTATTAATTTTAAATATGTTATATCTATTAAAATATAAAATGTAATGTTTTATGTTTAATATTGTCAATAAACCATGTATTTTATTTTAAAATTCATTGGTAGAAAATATTTTTAAAAAACATGATGCAACGTAATTAAATAGAGGGAGGGGGGGTTAATAGAGTAAAGTCACGAATCGTCACTATAAGGGGGGTAGGGGTTAAAAAAAGGTTTGTTCGGTCACGTAGTTTATGGATGGCCCCTAAGATTTGGGTTCATAATATCTTGCTAGAACAATATATAAAACCAGGATATAGAGAGCGCATGTCTCTTTTGTCTTAATACTGTAGCCGTATAAATCACTTGGAATACATGACGTCTCATGTTTTCAGAGACATATCAGACAGGGCACATTGTAGTCAATTTTTTGTTGCTTTACCAAAACGAACGAGAGAAAGATATGATTCGCCTTTGACATGTCATATAATATATTATAGGTAGCCTAGTAAATCTGGGACATCGGTTCGAGACCGACTTTGTAAAGTACGTTAAAAATTAATTTTGATAGTATAAAGATATAAGATGTGATAAATTGTTTTCAAGGTGTCTTTTAAACAGCTCAGAAAGATACTTTATCGAGGCTCTTGAAATACATCAGAGAGGCGAAAATGTCTTTAGATGTGAACAAAATCTTTGAGACCGGAAATCCGGAAGTCTTTCTTAGGTGTTTTCAAGGTGTCTCTTAAACAGCTCAAAGAGATACTTTACCGAGTCTCTTGAAAGATATCAATCATACGCCAAGTGGCTCTTATAAGCCCCTATGGAGAAGTTACTTCTTTCTACTTAAAAGGCCTGTAAAAGATGCTATAAAACCTTTTTTAGCTACTAGAGTATGGTAAATGGGGTGCTTTATAAATTTAGCCATAAATTTACAATTGTCACAAGAATATGAATACTTATATTTTGGTTAAGATTCTTTTTCCAAAAAGCTGAAATATCATATTTGTTATTTTCGTTATCACAATGTTGACCTGTATTTATGGTCTTGTGCCTGAAATAGCTAAAGGCTTAATTAAGCCTGGTCAAACTTTAAGTTTTCAATATTTTCAATAACTCTTCCTACACACTATACAATCTGTGGTACAACTGGATTGTACGATAGCATGCACTCTCTCCATACATTGTTCAACAAGTTGATTCAACCTGTCGTACAATTTCATTTTATGTGCATACTTTGAGCGACAACAGCTCAAAATTTATGAGAATGTGCTTGCTATTCATGTGACCTACACGACTGCCTCTTGTAATTTTAGCTTTAAAGGGCAATACAGAAGACAACGATTTTCTGGAAAAAGCGATAAAATTATTTATATGAGTTTTTTTATAAATACATATGTGGGATAGGACTTCACATACTGACATACGTGGGTTAGGATTTGGCCCACTGACATATGTGGGACAGGATTTAACAGACGAAAGTACGAAGTAGGCATCACTGGAAAATTAATAAGATATGATAATTTTGAAAACGAATGGACGAGTCAGTTGGTGTGAGGAAGTTGTCGCGGTAGAATTAAAATTAAATCATGAGAAAAAGAAATAAACTAAAGATGAAATAAAATGTAGGACAAAGGAAATGTGAACTTAAAATACTGTGTATAACTGAAGTAATAAAACTATAATAAGAACAAAATGAACAATAGTAATTGAATAAACGAAATCTCATATTTACTCAAAACAAAGTGACTTTCAGTAAATCCCACACATATATATATTTTCTTTATTTATACTATTTTAACACAATATGTCAGAGGCAAACGATACAAAATAATTTATATTTTTTTTGGAGTCACAAAATTTATTATATAAGACACAGCGCTATTTTTACTTGACTCTTAGTTTTCCATATTTGCATAAATGTTAGCTACATTACATATTATTACAAACGATTGGAAATCATGTAACATATTTAGATTTATATGAATGCATTATTATAAACAGATTTAGCTACAAATTGTATCACATATTCGCTGAAATTTCTGAACATACAAAAAAGTCAGTTTTAGTTATGTAAGTGACGCATAGTTTTAAACTGTCGCTATGACACAAACCAATTGATAAAACAAAAGCATGAAACTAAGTAGTCAGTCGACTATTGATCCCATTCAAATAGTTTACTCTGATCCCTGAGGTTAAATGTATGTATATTTTTTTCCAACACATGTGCTGTAGGGGCTTTATGTGTTTTTTTTAGAATGTCTTATGTTCCCCAAATTTTTTTCGAGCTTCGAGCTTAATGGTTTCGCAATAAAGGAACTAAGGTTTAAACTAAAAAAATTTCCACCTGAGTCGATTTGACCCTGTAATGCATTTTTCTGCGAATGATTTTCGATGTCACGCTGTACCGTGTGAGCATTAAGAGATATTGACAATCATGCCATACAACATGAGGGATCATGTGAGCTGCCCTAGCTAATTAATTTGCAGCCCTGAAATATGTTCAAGATGGCGGTCTCTTTTCCGCAAATGTATATAAGATGTAAACGAAGCGTTGTTGAATTTTGCCGTAATTTGGCAGAGGCAGAGGCAGCTGGAAATGAGCGAACGATGACAGAAGGCGAAAACAGTTGAAAAATAACAGCGGAGTCAATTGTTTGTTGGTTTTTTTTTTGTGTTAGCGGTATTTTGCAGTAGTGATTGAATAAATGCGCGGTGCGAATTGAGTCCAGAAAACAAAGTGAAGTAAAAGTGATATCCATAGAAAAAAGAGCGGCGGAAAAGTCCAAAATTCTGAAGTTTTCCTTTCCAATAATATGAAATTGAAATTTTTTGGATACATTAAATTGGTTGGAAATGTTAAAATTTCAAATAAAATTTTGCAAAATACAGTTATTAAACAACTGTACAATGTGATGAAAAATAAATAAAATCAAAGAAAACCGCAAGGCAACGTTAAATTTGTATTCAGATCGGAGTAGAAAGGTACGAAAATTCTGTATTTGCTAAGAAAAACAAATTCGAAGTGATAAAAGAAACATCCATTAAAAAATTGAAAAGGAGTAAAGAGGAAAAATTACGAAAAACTTGTTTAAATAAAAATTGTGCAGATTTTGGCGGTGCACTCGGCACTCATAGGAAGATCTTTCGGTCAAAGAAATTATTTTGTACTAAAAAAAAACCTACAGACAAATTCTGTTTAGTGTTGTTATCCCCCTCCCCATATTTGCGAGCGCATAACGACAGCACCAACAACAACAAAAAAAAAACCGAATTTGAGGAGAACTTTTTGTATCCAAGTTCTCGTATTTCAAGTGCGTTGAGTTTGTTTTGTTCCTTACCGCCATCGTTCTGAAGTTTCGGGGTTGGTTTTCGTGAGCTCCCATAGTGAAATAAACGTACCGTTTGGTTTTTTTTTTATTGTTTCCAGTGCGTCGCTTTTGCCTTGAAACTTCTTGACAAAGGGAGGAAACGCTCGATTTCCCTTTGTTATCCTGACTCTGCTGCATTTGGATTTTATAAACATTTTTTATCTGTTCCATTCTGTTTCATCTACATTTAAAGTCTGCTGCAATTGACGAACAATTGTCAAAACGTTTTAGGGTAAGTGTCCTTGATTCTCTTTGTTTATTTTACGTTTTTAATTAATTAGTAGCACAAAGAAAAGTTGGCTAACTAAGGATGTTAATAGATTGACTTCAGTGCGAACTGGAGAATCTCTAAAAAAAAGGCACTGTTGACTTAAGGTCATATTATTCAATTTGACATCAGTTTAGTTTAGTAGCTCCTCTTTTTTTTTTTAAATTAAACCGTTCTTTTAAGACAATGCTCATAATTATGGAATCAAAAGTTGGTAGACGCTCTAATTTTCGCAGATATAGCTTTTCAAAAAATCCTTAAAATTAGGAACGCCTAGGTTGATTTCCAAGAAATGGGCGTCATGAAAAGTAATTGATTATCTAATAATAATGTTTTGTAAAAGTTTAAAATCTTTGCCATAGTTTTCAAGTTACTTGGGTTTGCCCACTGGTTAAAATTCAACCATTATAGTGGCAATGCAAAACAGTTCAATACCATTTTCACTGATTAAATTCCATCGCTACAAAATTGTAAAATCATGGTATCATGTTGCCCTACTGCTATCTCTATTCCTTCTTTAGGATTAAATCTATCTCCACAGCCAATTTCATCAAAAATGGACCATATAGCTTTAAAAACATATTTTCTATCGTATTTTCTTATTAATGGCGTGGCACTACCCACTAAAAGCCAAATATCTATATTCCATTCTGAATTTCATCAATATCGGTGAAGCTTTTTAATTTTCCGTAAGCTTTAAAAGGGAAAGAATGCTAGACAGTTTTCATCCCGTTTATGTGAGATTTTTCTTTTACGGCATATAGACGAAACTGTATTAAAGCTAGATGAGTCACCAGTAAATATTAATTTTATGAGCTCACCTTGCTCCAGAATTTTTCTTTCATGTACCTGCAACAGTGAAACTTATTTGAAACAAAAAAAAAATATTTGCATCATCCTAGCATACATGCTTCCATATGAGAAAAAGGCCATTAGTGGCATCATAATCGGACAGTCCAAGGGGCTGACTTTCAAATGACATAGTTACTTGATTCCTATTTATAATCATTCCTTTTAGGTAGTACTATGATGATCTAAGCGTCAGTTGCTTTAGTAGTGGTGAGGCTGTTTGTTAAAGACAAAAAAATATTACTAGTTAATAACTCGGAAAGTAAGCTACAAATAGTTAGATAAATATTGTAGAGAATATAATAACACATAGACTTAATGCCCGAAAAATCTGCATACGACAAGATATGTCGTACCTTACACAGTTTTAAAATTTTCAATAAACACTTTACAAACTATTTTGAACAAAAATAATTATTTTGGGCGAAATATGCGGTTTTCAGATTTGAACAAGTAATGGTACTTCAAAATTTGTGTCAATAATGAAACCGTATTATTTCGAAAATAGCGATGGTTATTAGTAATTTTAGAAAGGTGAGTCCGATATTGTCATACATAGATTTTTCGGGCATGAAAACGATGTGTTTTCATCTCCTCTACATCATAGAGGTCATAATACTTTTTTTTTCTATTTGTAGCTTTCATTCAGAGATATTGAACTTCACTACGATTCTGGCGACTGACGTTTATTTCGATTATTAGTCATATTTAAGCTAATAATTACAAAAAAATTAAGCGAGATGAAATAACCATGAAAAATGCAACGCCACTTCGCATACTAGGTTATTTTTTATCATATATATCTCAAAGATATCGCTTCAATTCAACTTTTTCGTGCCAATCAGGGACTGTAGGAATTTGATTAAGAGCAAGAACACTGCGCCATTTGAGCTTGTAATAAATAAATAAAAAAAAAATAAATAAACAAGTACCAGATACCTTTACCTAACGAGTGAGCAGCCGGTTGGAACAAATTCTCTTAATGTCAAACTATCAAAAAAAAAAGAACAAAAGTCAAGTTACATACTAAAATTGAAAAGTCGAGAATATAAAACTTGTAATTGAAGATTATAACTTTGACTGATATCTCATGCACTTTGATCTCCTAAAGACATTTTTTCAAGCTGTCGAATTTCAACAAATTAAAATAGTTACTCAAAGCAAAATGCAAAGCAGAATTAATAAAATAAAACCCTCGCAGGTTTGGGTCACACTTTCTTTAATATCATACATGCAATGAGGAGAATAAAAAATATCAGAAGGCGAGACAGCGCGTAATCTATTAATCAACTTAAGAAAATTATCTAACAAAGCTCAAAAGTGTTTGCTAAAAATGGTTATTAGCAGACATATAGAAACAGAAAACTAATTTTCCAGTCGAGGATGCGGTAAACTTAATTAAAATTTGCTTCATTGACCTGCTCTAATTTCAATTAAAAATTTATGGATATAGGTCTGTCAGACTAGGGAGCCCAAGGCAAGAAATAAATCAAAGGATCCATTCACCACGAAAGTTAAGAGAAGAAAAAAATTAAGTATGTACTTTGATGAAGTTGCGATTTGCCTTAAAATGTATGTTTTGTATGACATGAATAAACAATTTGACATGGTATGTATGTACGTATAAAATAATTAACTTTTTTATGTTGCATTTCAATTGTCTTCATACACGATTTAATTAAAAATTTGAATATTTTGTTAAATATTGTTGCATTTGCTCTTGGTTCTGTTGTCTATAACTTCGTGTGACAGAGTTTGCGCAAAAATAAACTTCAAACTTTGAGAGTAGAGTTCTTAAAATATGAAACTGACACTGGAAATGCCAACATTCGGTCGTTGGACATAAAAGAGAGAAAGATAGCAAAAGTTTTCGTTCAATGAAGTAAATTTTAAATTTTTTCTTGCACTTCCTGGTTCCACCGTTGTATTACCAATGTTAATGACAGTCTGATAGCTGATTTTTAAGAATAAATATTTTTGCTCTGGCTGAATAACCATAGAACTAAAGAAAAGTTGTTGAAAATGTTTATATCATAACTCAAGTGGCAATGGCTCTTAAAAGGAAAATATTCCTTATGCAATTTTCCACAACAAGCTCTCAAATACTTTCTGCTTACTGCTGTCATTCAACTTCATTACTCTGCGTTCAAAGTGAGGCAGTAGCAAATGCATAGTCACATTATTGAACTTGACACAATTTTATTATTAGAATCTATAAAAAAAAACCGAAAACAAAAAACTCAATTCTCGTTTAGTTTGAGAGATACAATTTTATAAAAACATTGCAATAAACATTTTTGGTCCGTGTGTGGAAATCTAAAATATTCGATAATCAAACAGCATTATAGAAATTTTTGGCAATGATGTAGCATCTTGTTAAACAGCTTGTGAGAAATGCAAAAAAAAAGTTTAAGCCTTTACTTGTTGTTGTTTAAAAATGCTTACAGTAGTCCCCGACTTACGACCGTTCGACTTACGACTATTCGCACTTACGACCAATTTTTTTTTCAATTTTTTTCATAGAAAATGCTTAAAATATTTTTGGGGAGTCCCTAAAATATATATATGAGCAAAAATTTAAAAAAAAACAGTAGTATGTACAAGGATTCGATTTATTTCAGTACAAATAATACGTTTGTTTAAGTGAATAATTTTATATCATCCCAAAAACGGCTGGAACTAGTAGTACAGTATGTATGTAATATTTTTCTTTAGTTATTTTTTATGAAACTCGACTTACGACTTAATCGACTTACAACCGATGACTAGGAACCTATCTCGGTCGTAAGTCGGGCACTACCTGTATTTAATTTTAAATTAATTTTTTTTGCAAAAATATAAATTTTTTTATAAGGAGTAACTTAAATCCAATGGAACTGATCTGTGTCCAGAATATAACAACGCTGTAGAAATAAAAATAATAAAATAAAAATGCATGTACGTTAGGGTGATTTATTTTTTTGTTGATTTTTGTTATTTTTTTAAGGTGTTGTTGCTTAGTTTATGATACGAAGAAAAATCTTACGAAAATTCAGCTCTGTGCCTGTTAGTTAGTGCTACTTTCCATATGAAAGACCAGTGGCGTCAATTCAGTAGGGCTGGGGAAGGCATTGGCCCCCCTCCAGGATCTGATACTAGATATTTTTCAATACATTAATTCAATAAACCCATCTAACAGTGGTGGAATTATACTTCTCGCCACTGCCCTCCCCCCCAAAATTTGGTGAAGTGACGCCACTGTGAAAGACTATATTTTATTAAAAAAGTATGTGAATGTATAGATGATGAAAATTGTTGGCCTGCTGAGCGTTATTTTTCGAAGTAGTTTTTAGCAAATCTGGCCTCAAAGTTTACCCATCATGTAAGAATTCTGAAACATTTGAGGTTAAGTACCTAAGTACCTTTTGTCTACTTTCCAGGTCATGATGTGTAGGATTCAAAAAAATCTGTAAAAAAGTTTTTACTGCCTTATTTTCGCATTGGACTTAAAATATTTCTCACAAAATATCAGTTTTTTAGCTCAAACCTGTAAATGGCGCGAACAGAAATTGTGTCCAATTTCAGTGAAATTTGTCAAAAAACAGACTTACTAAAATGTAGAAAAAATCTGCATTAGGGGCGTATATATAACGTATTAGTAATTTAAGTTGTATGTGAGGTGCCACACCCTGTTGTAAAATCATGCCCACATTTTGCCAAAAATGCGAACAATAACTAAATATCCAAAGGGGGTTTTTTTGCTTGCCCACAGGACTATGTGTTAGAATATGTTGACCACACCTTTTAATCGATAGTTAGGGAAGAAAAGTAACAAAAGGTAAAATTTGGGGCATTTGGTTACTCGTCGGTTAATAGTTCAAATCAAACTCCAATGAGCTTGCCACTCTGAAAATTGGTGATCATATAAGAAAAAAATTTATCTTTCTATTAAAATTAGGTATTTAAAAAAATAAATCGAATTTTGGAAAAAAATTAATATTTGCTTTACAAATTAGACCTCAATTTTTTTTATTTAAACTGATTGAAACTTAGTAAAAAACCCTAATGAAAACGTCTGAAGTGAATTAATTTTATTGCATACGAAAAAAGTTACAAACGTTTGAAAATGTGGATTTGCAAGAACACTTCAAAAATTGTACCGCCTCCACTTCTGCCCAAATTTGTCCAAATAAATATATTTTTGGTGTGAGAAAAACCATTAGCCCAAATATTCAGCACTATCTAACAACTAATAACTAACTAACTAAGTAACTAATGTATACTTTGTTAATTATTTTTAATATTTTGCAAGTATGTTTCAGTTTTTTTTTTCATTGTTCAAAATATGTTTTGGTGTACTGTTGATATTTTGCACTTGAACATTTACTCTATTTTTTGCTCGATCAAAAATTGTCACATCGCATGTGTTTTTGGAGAATATGTTTTAATTTTAGATTATTACTTTTGGCTATTTGTTTACTCAATACTCTTTACTTTTTGCATTGGATGTTTGATAAATCGTTAGCTTTGCACTCAATTCACCTGTACATGTACCTTTTATACAATATATATTTTCCGTGCGACAAGTGTTTCTATACTCTTTCCTATCCGTATTTTTTTAATGTTCAAAGATAAAGCTAATGGAGTCGACAACAAAAGTAACGTCATAACTTTTATCAGCACAAAATACCGTGTTATTATTGTAAATGTAGGCAGCTTTGTTTTGTTTTGTTTCAAAGTCATTTAAAGATAAAGAAATTTATTCAGAATTATTTACAAAATGCCAGGAAATTTCACAAAATAAACAATCAGAACGCATGCTTTCGTAGATGACACACCTTAAATAACACAAATTCACCCCTTTTATGTGTGCCATTATTTTTATCCGCCACCACCACCTCCTCATCACAAGTAACACCAATTTTACACATGTTTTCCTCCACAATAGCAAAATTGGGAATCACGTGGCTTTTTTGCTGCCTGTGCATCCATCCGCACACTCCATATACATTTATTAAGATTATGCCAAGTTTATAATTTTCTAAACATGTTAATAATACATTTTTTTATGTTATGCCATAAAAAATTGTAAGGGAAATAGTAAATTTACGTTTTAATGTCAATGAACTGTAGGTATTATTCTCCCCTTATTTCATTGTCTGGGGAATCTACACTTTTGAGTATCTTTATTTAGCTTTATTTTAGTCGCAACTTTGTTTTGGTTTTGATTTTTTAGTACGTATTTTTTCCCCCTGAGGGACTTTCATTTTTGTGTGTTATTTATTTCGTCTGTAATTTTTTCCATATTCCTTTTTGATTCATTCTTCATAAACTTTTGAGGCCCGCGAATAGTGCGTAAAAATGAAGAGACACACCCTCAGTTTTTTGGAAAATAAATTAAAAACAAAAAAAAAAAATATGACAGCCTTTGGTGTTTTATTTTAAAAGAAAATTATGTTGCTTTAAGGGATTTCTACTTACTAAGTGCTTCGTTTTCTTTGATTTTGAGATTTAACCGCCAAATAAACAAGTAAGAGGCACAAGTTTTATATATTATAGATTTGTTACCTTTGTGTAGTGAATTGAAATCCTTTTTTCATGTACAAATTTGATTGATTTCATGTAATTAACTTTTTGTTCTATTAATTTTGTTTCGTCTTAAATTGTATCCTACACTTAGGGTATATTCACTACTTACTTCTATTTGTAACAAATAGCAGGTGGTTTCACAGGTATAGAAAAGTAAAGGGTGTTTTTTTTTAGAGGTATAGAGCTTCGAATTGAAATAAAACACAAGAAAATCGTTTTAATGTCCATCAATTTAAATATGATTTAGGGCATGTGGCCGCCGCGGCTGGCTCGAATAAAGCCAATTCTACAGGTCCAATTTTGAACCACTTTTTCGAGCATATGGGGCCGTATGTCGGCAATAACGCCACGAATGTTGGCTTCCAAGTCCCCTAACGTTTCTGGTTTGTTGGCGTAGACGAGCGACTTCACATATCCCCAAAGAAAATAATCCAATGGTGTCAAATCACACGATCTTGGTGGCCAATTGACAGGTCCATTCCGCGAAATTATGCGCTCATCGAATGTTTCCTTCAATAAATCGATTGTGACGTGCGCTGTGTGGCATGTAGCGCCGTCTTGTTGGAACCACAACTCATCCACATTCATGCCATCCAATTCGGGAACAAAATAGTCGGTTATCATGGCTCCATACCGGTCTCCACTAACGGTAACTGACTCTCCAGCATTATTTCGGAAGAAGTATGGCCCAATGACTTCACCAGCCCATAGAGCACACCAAACAGTCAGTTTTTGTGGATGTAATGGCGTCTCAAGGGTCTCATGTGGATTCTCTTCACTCCAAATGCGGCAATTTTGCTTGTTGACGTAGCCATTCAACCAAAAATGAGCCTCATCACTGAACAAAATTTTGCGATGAAAATCAGCATCGAGATCAATCTCATTTTCGGCCCATACACCAAAATCACGACGCATTGCATGGTCTCGCGGCTTTAATTCTTGCACAAGCTGGATCTTGTAAGGTCGCAAGCCAAGATCTTTGCGCAAAATCTTCCATAAAGTTGATGGACAAAGCTCCAATTGCTGTGCACGGTGGCGAATCGATTCATTCGGGTCCTCTTCAACATTTTGCTCTACAGCGGCAATTGTTTCTTCGGTGCGCACTGTTCGACGTCTCTGCGGATGCGTATTATCACATAGAGTAAACGATCCATGGTTAACCGAATTAATTGCTCTGATGGACGATTATGTCGACCATAAAATGGACGGAGCTTGCGGTAAACTTCGCGAACTGAACCATTATTTTCGAAATAAATTTGCACGATTTGCAAGCGTTGTTCTTTTGTCAATCTGTTCATGATGAAATGGCAAACCAAACTGAACATAAATGACATTAGAGTTGCCAGATTTGACCATAAAATGCCAGTTTTATCTCTATTCGAAAAACAAACCTCTAAAAAAACACCCTTTATTTGTAACAAATAGCAGGTGGCTTCACAGGTATAGAAAAGTATATGTATTCTAGTTGATTCAGTCATGTTCGTCTGTCTTCCTGTGGAAATCACGATTGCGCGGAAACAATGCGTGATAATTTGATGATATTTTATACATAGGCTACAATTTCAGTCATAGTTCGAAGGATTGCG
Organism: Meiosimyza decipiens; assembly: GCA_963680825.1. Taxonomy (NCBI): domain Eukaryota; kingdom Metazoa; phylum Arthropoda; class Insecta; order Diptera; family Lauxaniidae; genus Meiosimyza; species Meiosimyza decipiens. Next base: position 52,487,800 of record OY804261.1, on the reverse strand, counting down.
CATGGGCGCATTCATTCCCCTGACACACTCATTGCCGAAAAAGGTGGGTGTGGCAACTCCCGTAGTAATATGCATAAATTTGAAAACAATATATTGACATATATACATACATACCTATTTAAGGTAATTCACCAAATTTTATTAAAGTTACGAAATGGTTCGGACTAGCTTCAGAAAAAATTATTAGTTTTCAATAGTAGGCGGTGCCACGCCTCTAAAATACATCATCACAGCTAAACTAGATTCAATTCTAAGAAAGAGCATTAAAGAACTCTTGTTTTCTTTCAGCGGGCGTGGCACAGCCCCTAATAAAAAAATCACGGCTGAGCCGCTACACCGATTTTTGATGAAATTTGGTATGGAGATAGATTGATTCCAATTGTTTTTTAGTAACGGTTCCACGCTTTTAATATCGTTCTGGCTGCTTAACCGATTTTGACGAAATTTTGTAACGACTTAGACTTAACCCTGAGGAAACCCATTTGTTTTTAGTGAGCGGTGCCACACCCCAAACAATAAAATATGTTTTCACAGCGACTGCAAAGTAAGTTTTCAGGCTAAATCAATGGACCGATTTTGATGAAATTTGTTATGGAAATAGAAAGAGGTAGAAATAGCGATTAGGTAACATGATAGGATGATTTTAAGTTTTGGGACCGATGACACTTAATCAGGTTAAATGGTACTGAAATGCTTGATATTATCACTATATTTATTGAATTTCAACCAATGGTCGAACTCTTGTTATTGTTAAACACTTAATTACTTACCTTCCTTTTGCAGTAGCGTAAAAAATTATTCTACAAAATTTTGTAAATCAAGGTTTTTTTTTTAAATTATGAGCACTGGTGCCATAGAAGCAGCCTAATCCGCAAAAAAACCCAATTGATAGGAAACTAGATAACTTATCGGTTAGCAACTTTACATCTCTACATTTTACAATGATACCACACTGTATTTTATTAAAAGTCCAACAGAACAATAAATGTAGACTGTTCTTTTTCCGCATTTATATCTAATCTTAATCAATAAATTAACTTATCGCTTAGCAATTAATAAACCCATCACTGTCTTATCGATTGCAAGTAGTAGTAGAAGCATGGTGGGGAATAAAACTGCAATTACCAGGTGTTATGATATCGATGACAGTCAACATTACATTAGCCTCTTTAATGCTGCTGGTAGGTTGGTTGGTCTTATCTTATCGAATATAAAATGTGTATTTTCAAAAAGTCGAATAAAATTAAAGTTGTGCAACTTTTCGTCGTTGATGCGCCCTAATTAGAACACTGCCACATTTATGGAAAAACAAATTGAAGCATTTTTTTAAAATGTTTACACCATAAAATAAATAAATTATTGAATACGTAAAAAGTGTTAGTTGGTACCGGAAAAACATTAACCTGACGTTGCACTGACATGCAAATTTGTTTGTGCGTAATATAAAGTCATAAACATTCCAATACACAAAGGCGTTGCAAGTAGATACAGTTGGATCGCATTAATGTAACTACAAAGTTAAGAGCTTAGTGTTTCGTTATGGGAGCATTGGAAATTGCAAATATAAATTAATGTCCAATAGGTGCGAAGAGATTTAAAATATTTTTTTAGAACTAATTTGTAGAATATTGCTATAGACCAAGTGTTAAAAATCTTTAAAACAAGTTTTTTTTATGAAACATTTCAGAGCCTACCTATGATCTCTATGCTCGAGAATTTTTTTAAAGGCTAAGCTTAGTACTTCTTCGAGATGCAATAAAATCGATTTTGGACTAAGCTTTATCACTATGGATTACTCTCTTAATATGTTTTTTTCAGTCTGCTTAGTCCTAACCACGCATTGGACAAAATGTTAAGTTTACGTTATTGCATGTCAACTGTAAGAAACTTACAGAACAAATTGACCGGCAATCATAGTCAAACAGTCAAAAGAAGACTCATGCATTTTTAATGCTCTGCTAATTTAAGCTGAGTGCATGCAGTGTTTCGCAGCTACTTGAACCAGTTAGTTAGTTCATGTTTATTTAGAATGACATTTAACGATAAAATAGTGCTTGCAAGTCAATGCATTTGCGGAAATTCGTAAAGTCTATACTGCTTTGCACGTTCGATTGTATTTTTTATTTACACTTCAATTTATCCCATAGCAATGTAATGCTACTTTCGATTAACTTTTCTTCTGAAATCAAGCCAAATCTTTTAAATGTGGCAGGAGACTGATTTTAGCGGTTAAACTAGCTGCCGAAAAAACAAAATTAAAACATTCCAAAGTATTGTCAACTGAAAGTTTACTTTCCATTTAAAGAAAAAATCAGTTATTTATGCGTGTAGCAGAGGAGTTACTAACAAAAGCCAGCTCGATATTCTTGTCTGAACCAAAAAAATTAAAAAGATTTTTTGTTTTCATATATTTTGCTTCTGGATAAACTAAGAAAACCAAGAAAAAATAAAATTGAATTTTTTGAAGCTTTGAAAAAAAATATTTTTGTGAAAAAAAAGCTGTAAAACTCGTTTAAAATAATTTTTCTCAATCTTTTTAGTAAAAATAGAAGAAAATACAATAAAAAAATTTTGAATGGAATCAATAAGTCTTTCAGTATTTTTTCAAACACGCCTGCCAATTCCGTAAAATCGGGAAAATTAAAATTCAAAGTTTTCGATAGAAAATCTTTTCAATACAAAGTAGAAGATATGCAGTGAGACACACGCACGTCTCTGGGCGAAATACTTTGAATTGGCCTCTGTAATTTTGTGTACATATTCTTGAATACCTTAGGTATTGATTGAAGCAATAAAAAAAATCGATTTTTCAGACTTTATAATTTGGGATCCCCCCTTAATAATTCTTAAAATCAGTCAATCAACTAGAATTAGTTGGGAGAAGCATAATTTTAAATGAGAAATCACACTTTTGCTACTACCGAAAAAAAATCAAAAGATATCATTGAAAATATAATTGTGGATAAATAAACACCCACCCTACGTTAGAAACGTTTTGAATTGTAGTTCGATATAATTATATAGATGTAGAATTATCCAATGATCATAAAATTAAAAGAAAATCAGCAACAAAAATAGAACAGAAAAATTAATATTCACTTTAAACAACAAAAAAAAGATGTGTAATAAAAAGTTGCTTTAGGATTTGTATAGCACGAGCCAAGAAAACATTTTTCATGTATGATTTTGATAAATCGCTGGTTGGTGGGTAAAACCGAAGTGCTTGCTGCTGCTGGTAAATAAGTGGGAAGGTGACCACATTAAAGAAGTCACCACAAACAAATTTTAATATTGGCCATCTGAAAATAAAACTGCGACAAATAATACTCATTCATATACCAACCAGTATGCACTCAAAATGAAAAAAAATGAGCGTAATCGAATAGTGTTTGATATTTCGTATACCTACTAGACGATTGCACGTATCTAAATTTATTTTAAGTGGGTGCCAAGCGATCAACGAAGTGACACAAACGGAGGCACAAAACGCAGCCATTCCACACAGCTGTAGTTTTTTTAAAATGTGGGCGGAAGTTGCGTTGTATGCAGTCAGTCGCCACAGTTAGTTTGCTGCACACTCACTGACAGCAGACTGACTACCAACTGAAATATACTTTATCTCATTTGAGTTTTATTCAAAAAATAAATAAAAAACTATACTTCAAGATAGGTACCCCCCTATACAAAAGTATTGATTTTTTGCTTTCAACTTTACTTTAGCGATAAGTAAATTGAAAAGTTTGACTGCATTTCTTGAAAAAACGAAAAAAACAGACACATTTACCTGTAAAACTATGAAGTGTTGTTTACACACGCCGCCACAGCGTCAACGTTTGTATGTATGTCTGTTATAAATTTGTGCAAAGACAGGTGAAAAATTTAATCAATTTGAGATGAAAAAGAAGTATAGTTTCTTAATAACAGACAGCATCTCATTTAAATCTGAGAAAAAACGTTTATTTAGCTGCTCAACTGAATTTTCTAAAACAGAATGCTTTCATATCGAAACAGTGAAAATTGCTCCAAATTTACCTTTCAGCATTTCCTTTGTAGTCTATTTTTTTGTCGATGCTTCAGGGAAATAGTGCCAAAGAAATGCATTTTTTATGAGCTGTAAATATGTATGTAGATAGCACGCACAATCTGTTAAATTGCAAACGCTAAATTGATATTACTCCGTGATAAGAATTATTTAAATGATTTCGAAAATTATAAAAAGAAAGAAATATAATTTTTAAGGTAGAGTACATGAAGAAAAAATAAAGATTTCTAAATTCATTCAAATAATTACCAATTGTAAAAACAAACGGAATCATTAAAAAATAGTGACCCCAAAACTTCTGGCGAATTGGTTTCTACTAAGCTTTTGTTCAAAAACTTGCTAACGATATTTGCTTTTCAAAACTTTCAATCCTATGCCTTCAGTGAGCTCAAATTGGTACTATAGCTATAAGAACTAACTAACTTTTCCAGACCTTGCACTCTATTTGTAAGGAAAGGTCATCTTCAAGCAGATGTCTTTTCTTCCTTCAACGACAAAAAAAAAACAATAAAAAAGAGTATGCTTCCTTCAAATAAATGTATTTAGTTGATAGATTTTTAAAATATTCATTAACTATCAACAAATTTGAATAGATGATTCTATGCTTTTAATTGAAAGTTAAATTGTTGTTTATTGGGCCTTACATAATATTTGTATAAGTCGATTGACGTGATTTGGTTGGTTTTATATACTTGATAATCCTATTTTTATGTGATTTCACTTCTCATTAATATGGATACTATATAGTTCTCAACATATTTAAGTAAAACACTTTTTAAATACCTTCTGCTTGGTGCGCAACTTTTGATTGTGTAAATACTAGACAGCCAATATAAGGATGTGACGATATTGGAAAAATCAATTTATTTATGAATTGATGAACTAAATAAAGATTTTAGCACAAATCGGTATTAATGTGATTAGTAAAAAGTGAATGTTTGCAACAAATAGTTATGTAAATACTTGTTTCAATCAAAATACGATTTGGTAATTATTACAAAATACATATATGAATATTCGGCAGAATGTGTGACATGTTAACTTACAAATATTTATTTTAGCTATATCAAATATATAAATTGTAAATTATCCAAATATACCAAATCTCGATGTATACAAATAAATCATTATCTCTGTGTACACTGAGGAAAGAGTATGTTTCATTTAAATAAATGCATTTGGTTGATAGATTTTTAAAATAAACTTTGGTAGTTATTACCATGTCCTTAGCTGAAATTTAAATTGTTGTTTATTGGGCCAAACGTCATATCTCTGAAAGGAGCACAATATTTGGCGTCCATAGGGCCAATAACACAGTGTCAATATCACTCCTGAATCTTAAGAGAGAATCCAAATCAATAAATATTTCGCTTCAATTTAAACATTTTCGGCTTTGGCGCTAAATCATTAGCATTTATGGCCGAACTAAACATATGCCAGTTCATTGATTTTTTCCGTGAGTGTGGATTTTTCCAAATACAATACATACAGGGTGTTTTTTTTAGAGGTTTGTTTTTCGAATAGAGATAAAACTGGCATTTTATGGTCAAATCTGGCAACTCTAATGTCATTTATGTTCAGTTTAGTTTGCCATTTCATCATGAACAGGTTGACAAAAGAACAACGCTTGAAAATCGTGCAAATTTATTTCGAAAATAATGGTTCAGTTCGCGAAGATTACCGCAAGCTCCGTCCATTTTATGGTCGACATAATCGTCCATCAGAGCAATTAATTCGGTTAACCATGGATCGTTTTCGCACTACGTTTACTCTATGTGATAATACGCATCCGCAGAGACGTCGAACAGTGCGCACCGAAGAAACAATTGCCGCTGTAGAGCAAAATGTTGAAGAGAACATGAATGAATCGATTCGCCACCGTGCACAGCAATTGGAGCTTTGTCCATCAACTTTATGGAAGATTTTGCGCAAAGATCTTGGCTTGCGACCTAACAAGATCCTGCTTGTGCAAGAATTAAAGCCGCGAGACCATGCAATGCGTCGCGATTTTGGTGTATGGGCCGAAAATGAGATTGATCTCGATGCTGATTTTCATCGCAAAATTTTGTTCAGTGATGAGGCTCATTTTTGGTTGAATGGCTACGTCAACAAGCAAAATTGCCGCATTTGGAGTGAAGAGAATCCACATGAGACCCTTGAGACGCCATTACATCCACAAAAACTGACTGTTTGGTGTGCTCTATGGGCTGGTGGAGTCATTGGGCCATACTTCTTCCGAAATAATGCTGGAGAGTCAGTTACCGTTAATGGAGACCGGTATAGAGCCATGATAACCGACTATTTTGTTCCCGAATTGGATGGCATGAATGTGGATGAGTTGTGGTTCCAACAAGACGGCGCTACATGCCACACAGCGCACGTCACAATCGATTTATTGAAGGAAACATTCGACGAGCGCATAATTTCGCGGAATGGACCTGTCAATTGGCCACCAAGATCGTGTGATTTGACACCATTGGATTATTTTCTTTGGGGATATGTGAAGTCGCTCGTCTACGCCAACAAACCAGAAACGTTAGGGGACTTGGAAGCCAACATTAGTTGCGTTATTGCCGACATACGGCCCCATATGCTCGAAAAAGTGGTTCAAAATTGGACCTGTAGAATTGGCTTTATTCGAGCCAGCCGCGGCGGCCACATGCCCAAAATCATATTTAAACATTAATGGCATAAAATTATCCTTCCAATAAAGCCAAATTGATGGACATTAAAACGATTTTCTTGTGTTTTATTTCAATTCGAAGCTCTATACCTCTAAAAAAAACACCCTTTACCATGCCAAATATTCCTTTAGTTTCAAATTGAATCTCATTCATAAAAATTTCCTTTTGTACGTATTTATATTTTTATTTCATATTTTTCTCTCGTTTTCCATAGTAAAGCTTATTTTTGAAGTTCTCATTTAATATCATGATAAAATACATAAATTAGGTTAATTTAAAAAAAATACTGCATGACATAAAAATGAAAATTTCATATGAATCGGAGCATTCAACTATCAGAATTGATTGCGCCAAACTCGTTTTCCTCCTCGCATAAAGTGCACAGATTGTAACTATAAATAAAACTAAAAAAAGATCAACACAGAACATAAGGGGAACTGAAATTATGGAAATCATAACAAGAAAATGTCAAAAACACAAGATGTGAACAATTAAATGTTGAAACTCATAAGTATTAAAAAGATATGAAAAATTTGAGATTTTATTTCCGTTCTTTGTACGAGTATACAAAGAAAACTAAGTTGTATAGAATTTATTAAGAACACTATGAAAATAGGCTGTCATTTGAAAAAGGGTTCTACAAAAAGTTCAGATAAAATTTACATATTTCAAAATATCTTGTATGTCTGGTGAAAGTATGTTTAAATTGACAGTTGGCCAAGTATTGTCATATATAGTCTGTCGCGACAAAAATACATACGTATTTAAATAAAATTGAATTGAAAAGAAAAGTTTACAAAAAGAGATTCCCAGCACATCAATTCAATTTTTTATTTAAATGCAAATTTAAACACAATAATTGTGAGATTTGTTTATTTATCGATTGATATTTGTTTATCAAAATGATTGTTGTCTACTTAAGTTTGTCGCGTTTATTTGATTTTAATTGTAAGTAGAACGTGCAGTTCTTTACAAATTTTGTACACTAGACAAGCAAGTAAAGTATATCGTTTTAAAATTAAAAGCTCTCATGATTTTCAAATATTAATTACGCTACCCTAGTAGGAAAAAAAGGTTTTAGAGTTTCTTTTACAGGCATTTTAAAGACAAGTAGAATTACAATATGTTTAGGCAATTCACAAGTTGTTCTAACGTGTCTTAATGTTTTAACATTTCCTGATTGTCTTAAAAAATTTTGTTTATGTCTTCTATGTCTTCTCTCAACAAAAATTTATTGTTTACAAATTTTTGTTTTGTCACTCTCTTTTACGATACGAATTTCTCACCAAAATAGAAAACGACTACAACTTTCAAAAAACATAGGCCGCAGAGTTGTATTGTCTTATTTTTTTTTTATTTTGATATGGAAGACAACAACAACGTTTATAACATCGTCATAAAATTTTGAAACATTATGACACGTCAAGACACTGAATTCCCTTATTATATTTATAAATTCTTTTAAGGGGCTTATAAGAGCCATTCGGTGTATGAAGTATAAAGACATGTTCCTCTCTTTGGTAAAAATGTATTAGAAACTTTATATTGACATTTATTGTATATAACTTTATTATAAAATTTAATTTTTACTTACGATTTGCACGTAGGTCTCGAACCAATGTCCATGGACAATAATGTGCCCTTGTATAGAGACACATAATAGACACGAGGTAGCATGTTTCGAGTGTCTTTTTCTACTGTATATAATTAAATGTTTATGAAAACTTGAGACATCATGTCTTTCAAGTGAGTTTTATGTCTACAGTAATAAGGCACATACAAGACATACAGTATCAAGTCTTTATAGTTAGGCATATTATGTAAAGTATAAAAACACACACGAGACATGAAGAGAAACGACTATAGACATAAAAGTCTCTTGAAGCATTTTATTAAGTCCATACGAGACCAACTAACGTCTTTATAGTCAGCCTATTATGAGCTTTAAAAATGCATATTAAAAACATTTTTAACGTCTCTTTTTCTAAAGATTTTATGTCTTATTCTTGCAAGATACTACTAAACGAAATTTCGGCACAAAGGCAAAGTATCTTTTTAATTACGATACTAAGTTATTTTAAAGATATCACTGCCTTATAAAATTGATTTGATACTAGAGATAGCTTAGCTATTTAAAAAAAATCATGTCCCATAGGGTCAGAATATTTTATCATTATTATTATTAAATTTAAAACTAAAAAAAAATCCAAAATTAAATATTTGTAACTGCTGCACTTATACTGCAACAAAAATGATTTATTGTGTGTAAAGTTGTTGTAGATAGAACCAATTTTCCCCTTGATGGTCGTATATTTTTCTGCGTTTTACATTTTCTGCTTTCATTCTGTGTGTTGCTACCATCTGTTATTGCTGTTATCTTCACCGCTGTCTTGTACATTTATCCTTTCGAACGTACTTGCAGAGCGTTTTATTGTTATTTTGCCGCTTAAAGTTTATCTGAAGAGTTCATTTACTTTCATTGTTGCTTTCAACTGTTTGTTGACTTGTGAGCATACTTCCCCCTCAGCTGTCGTCTTATAGATTTTCTCATATTTATTTTCTCTATAATGCCAAAGTTTTCAATTTTTTACACTAAGAACGAAAATCTTCAACTTAAATTTGCTTTAAATTGTTTACACTGACAACTTTGTAGTTGGTCGATGTCGTAAGATATTTTGTATACCATAATTGCTACATAAACTCTATGGGATGGGATTGACGGCTTTTTCTTTCTTGCAAACCTTAATTGTTTTGTTGTCTCTTTCCTTTGGATGCTGCCGTTGAGGGTTTTGTTTTGTTTCTGACAGCCCAGTTGTCAGTGCCACTATTTTACTGTTACTTGAAAATCATCATTGAATTGGTGTCAGCGAGAGATTTAAAAAGTTATTTCTTCATCTCTTATTTAGTGGCATAGTAAAAAAAAAAACTAAAAATCTGCGGGTTCTCTTCTCATAATTTTTGACATTAATGCTATTGAACGTTATAATTTGTTGCTTTGTTTTAATATTTTGGAATTTATGATGCTTTATTTAAGTTGATGTGTGATTTTTTGGATTTGCATTGACCTTGTCTCGTTACATTGCACTTAAGTGGAGCAGAGTTGAGTGTAGCTGTCATATTAAGTGAAGCTTGAAATGCGTTGGTGTAGACAGACAAGACTGCATTTTTAAGATGGATTTAGTTTTATCATGAGGTGTAGGACGAAGTGTGTGCTAGTGTATCATAACGACCTCGTTTAAGAATATTTTGTAACAAATAATTCACTTCAATAAATCAAGATTCTTTGGCCTTATGGAGGAAACACTTGTCATTAAACGTTTGCTTTATTTTATTTGGAGAGAGTCCATATTTATAAAAATATTTCTATCTAAAGTAAACTTGACAAATTTTTACGTTAGGCCTTATTAAAAATATTCTTCCAAGGACAGCTTTGTTGAGTGAGAAAAAAATCCACTTACAGTAAAGTTTTGAGAATTATTTTAAGTGGGATTTTTTTAATGGTAAAGCTACTTATTTTAAGAGAATGTAATTTTTCAAATGAAGAACAAACAAGAAATGAGATGATAGATAGATGCATCATTGTTTGTAATGCAAAAGCGCTTTTTGTAAAGATGAAGGTCAAGAATCCAATAGCTTAAGCGCTAGAGCGGCTGTCTTAGAATAATCCACGGAATGGCCGGGGCTCAAATCTCACAAAGTAAAAATTAATTAAAACTGATCGTATGAGACTATGTACATATGTATATAGCAATATCCATATAATATATATATGTCATCTATTACCAGATTAAATTGCGCCATCTATTGTCTTGTCATGTTTGTTTAAGCAAAATCATTGAAAGATTTGATGTAAATTTACATGAATATCGGTGTATGCTAATGACTGTTGCAAGCTCAGTTAATTAATGTTCAATTGTAATTAAAAATAATCAGTCGATAAAAAAAATAAAACTTCATTTGCCAAGAACTCAATGAATTTACAGATGTAACATAATTTTTCAATTTCCTTATTTATATCTGCAGTCCTCCAAAAAATTTGCTCCCACAAAGCTCTGTAAATTTTTTAAATCCCTTTCTTTTCATTTGTGGCTTTAGCTATGGATCGATATGTGACCATCGCACCAAGAAACTTTCAGGCAAAATTGTTTTATTTTTCCATAAAGAGAAACTTTAGTGCAAAAAGGCACAAAAGAAAGGAAAACATTTGAAACTTGTTCATGAAGCAATTTACTCAACGATAGAGACCTACTTTTATCTACGAGCATTAACTTGCCTATGTTGAAGAGCGCACATAGAATCGCTGCTGTGTTCATTTCAAGATACTCTATCTCTAACTGCAACTATGTAAATAAACATAATGTATCTTGGTGCTTGTATTTATGCGCTGATAAACATACTTTACAGATACATAAAATATAGAATATACGAGCTAAAGTTTGAGACATGAAAACAATGAATTTTTAAATTACATACTTAAATAAGTTTTGTAGCATTAGTTACCTCAGTTTAAGGTAGGTATATAGTATATATGTGTACAAATGTATGTAAATGGGATATTCTGAGACTTATTGACACAAACGGGCCAGAACTTGGGCCTACTAGGTGCTAACTTTAGCTATTTAAAAATTAAATAAAAAAGGCGGTCCCATTAACGCAGCTTAAAACTGAGCACCCCAAACTTTTTTTTTTCTGAATAACTTTTTTTAAAGCTAATGTCATGGTTAAAAACCTGACGTTGAGGAAAATTATAAATTGTGTACACAGGGTGCACCAAAACTAATAAACTTAAAACTTTACGCAATTTCTTAATTGTTATTCTACTATTAAGTCGCTATAATAAATCCTTTAAATCGCTTTTATTTTCTCAAAAATTTATATTTTCTCTAAAAGGTTGATAAACATACATTATTTATTTGATCTTATGTATAACCTGACTTATCAGTGACATTACATTACCCGTGAACCTAAATCACTTGTAAATTATTTTTCTATTTTAAAATCTTATGATATATTCTTTCACTAAATTATTTAAAACTATTTTTATATCTGTAAATTCTCGATTAGAAGAAATTAATTCCAGTTTGGATCTGACTGGGATCAGATTTTCTTGAACTATGATCAGGTTCAGTCTTTTGGATCCGATAATGACAATAATCGTCACATCTCATATTAAATGAACCGGATTCGCTCAATAGATCACAAATTGTTTTCAGAAGCAGATAAATTTATACAGTTAATTTGAGATCAGGTTTTGTGTTCCGATCCAGATGAGAAAAGGAAACTATATAGTGATGGGAACCGGGTCATTCTCATGGAAGTTTTTTTAAATGGTATTAAATAAACAAATAAATGCAATTTTATTGTTAATATACTGAACATTTTAAATATTAAATTGTATCGAACATTTCAAGTACACTTATTTATAGTTATTGTATTGAACATGCTTGGAGTTACTAAACTCCTCATAAAAGTATTGATAAGGAATATCACTTACAGATTGGATTAGAAAAACTGAAAATAAGAAACTAAATTTCGTATTGCGATTTAGTTCAGGATATGATCCTGAACCAAGCAACCTAGCGGCACCGTAACTGCAAAGATTTTTTGTGTTGTTTTCTGATGAGGGATTGATCAGATGACCGGATCAAGGAATACCATACTGTACCCTGATCAGATGGCCGTTTTAAGTAATATCTGATATGGATCTGATAATTATACGGAAAACGTGAATTAATTTCTAGCCAGGTATCAACAACTAGAAAAAAATTTTCTGAACATAAAACATTAGAAATTTTAAGATATTTCTGTTGAATACATTTCATAAATTCAAAAAAAAAATAAAAAGAGTTATAATCTTTGCTTTGATACATTTTTTCAAGCATATTTAAAAAAATAATATGGTAAATAATAACTACCGAAATTCGAGCACTGCGCAAATTTCAAAGCTTTTTTTTCTGAAGTTACATTTGTAAAGGAACGAAATAGCGTTAATTAAGCCATGTGTTTTATAAACGAATAGACGAAAAATTTCATTCTTATTGAAATTCAAAAGCAATTCAAAATCCAATTGAGTTATACTTTGGACACCAATGCTTCTAAGAAAAAGACCTTGCAGCAAAATGAATGTCTCATCTTAAGCTCAGAATCGTTATAAAAAATCAATTCACAATCGAATTTTAGGGACTTATTAATCATGTTAAGTTACTACATTGCCAAATTTACTTATTTAACAGATATAATAAAAAAAGTGAGATACTATTCTACAGCTAAAAATCTAACTGATTAAAGCGCGCGCGGCATAACAAGTTCAACAAACTGAAAGGCGAAGAAAAATGTAATAAAGTAAGATAAACTTGATAAAAAAAAATAACATCAAAAACGCATTGAAAGTTTCAAATTGTAGATACTATAGGCAAAAAAAACTAACAAGTAGAAAAGAAAAACGAAGAAAAAGAGTGGTTGGTGGAAATATTAAAAGCGCAGAAACTGCGGGACCTATGCTGAGGGAAATGAATTAACTCAGTAGCCGCGGTATTCTCTTGATGGGTTATCATTGCGCCAAGGAAATTTTGAGATTTTCTATGTGAAAAAATAAAAATCTAAAACATCAAGCAATTAAGAGAATACGGAAAAAATATTGTAACAAATAAATTAAAAAGAGAACACAATTATGACAATGAAACTATGAGAAAATATGATTAATTACTGCACTCCGGAAGCAACATTTCTCCAGGTAACAATTTGTTGTTGATCTCACAGTGCAAGATAAAAATCGAAATTTTGCAGCATATTGTACTTTTCTACCTTTCAACTTTTCAAGGATGTGTGTGGCATTTAATCTACGTTGCATTTATAATGAAAACTAGAATATCTATGAGCCCAAATGTCACATTTGTTTAACTGCATTTTATATTGTGATGTCGCTAATTAGTTGGTACCAATGATATCTTTTTAATTTTATAAAAATAAATTAATACTTTTCTAGAATTATGTATGTGATGAAAAGCTGCTCCTATAAAAGGAAGCTTTAAACAATATGCTAACCGAGAGAAGCTGATAAAATCGCATTGTTTTCGATTCTCAACCTGTTTTTTGCAAAATTTTTAAATCTCGTAGCTTCATAATTTTTTAACGAAACATCATTTGTCGGCCAAAATATGAACTTCAGTCATCGGTGGCTTATGGTACCCTGTTGTCTTTTATTCGCTTTTTTACTTTTATTTAAATAGCCCATTTCAATACTTTTCCAACGATATATATTACTCCCTATATGCGCTAGCTATGCCTCAGTATAAAATTGTACTCGATTTGGGCTCATTGAACAAAAATTGTCCATAATTTCAAAACGGTAGGATCTAATCGCTTGCTGTCTTCCTTGCTAAGGTACATGATCGATACGTGAAACTCAAGAATCTTCTGAGTGACTTTTAACCTATAGAAACTTCTTTTAAACTTAAAGCACTTGCTGAGAACTCTAAGCGATTATCTCAAATCGTTACGGAGTTGTGAACAATTTTTCTACAATTGTTCAATATCGAGACCAATTTTGTGTTAGAAATTATAAAGTACCTTTACATCGGGCGCCGTAGCTCCCGCATTGCTACCGTGTGAAAGGAGTATCACATATGGTAAGATATGCATTAAAATAAAAATTGGTTATTTACTAGCACTGTAGCGTAAGTCCTCGAACACTGAAATAAACATTTTGATCGACTACTGTTTCAATAGGAACGAAGTTCGATTCGATGATTTAAAATGTACCTATAAAGGAGCCATGACTTTTCGAAACAGTAGAAATCGTACCACAGGCCTTATCAACAAAGTCATCAAGGTATTGATTTTTGTTTCAGGAAAACCAATATACAAAATAACACGCAAATTGTTTGCCATGCCTGACAAACTTTTATTTTGAGGTGAAATGGGCGTAATGAATGCGGAGTGTGATTAAACACAATAAATACCCTTTCTATCAAGACCTTTACGCGCACGATTAGCTACTGTGAATGCGGTGCATGGTATTTAATCATTGGCAAGGCCGATGATAAAATTCTTTCAAGTTCAATTTTTTGTTTTTATCCAAACAAAAATTAAATGTCTAGCGTATTGTTCTGGGTCATTTACATTTTCTTCTTAAGTAATGAAGTTAAGCACATCCGCACAGTAGAGAAATAAAGAAATGTATGTGGTATGTGAATAAAATAATGGTTATCTAGCTCAATTATTGTTGTTATAAAGCAAACACAAAATGCATATATTTTTTATCTTAAACTTCCACCGGAAATTACAGTAAATAACACTAAGCTGGAAACATTTAAATAAATAGAAATGCAATTACTATCTTTTGAGCAAGATGTCTGTATTGTTTGCCGTATTGCATATAGAAATGCTTACCATTTTAAAAATTGGAGCGTAGACGACTGGAAAAGGGTAATATAGTCGGACGTGACCAAAATATCCGTTTTTTGTCAGATAGTATGTTACGTTAGGTAGGAGTGGCAGTCAGTTACGAGACCAAATGTGATATATTGTGATACCACAGGGTGTCTGACTATACCCTCTCGTTGAACCAACCAGATTTTGATATAAAACTAAATAGCTGACCTATACTAACATGTCTGAGTACATCCAGGTCATCAAATAGAAACGAACCAAGTGTTTTGTAGCGTTTTCTAACAAGTGCAGGGCAGGAGCAGAGAAAATGTTTAAAGTTTTCCTCCTCCTCCACATCTCCTCAACTTCTACAAAAGTCAAAAGACCTAGGCCAGTTATGACTGCAAACACTGACGAGACTCTAAATCTAGTGCGGGAAATCAGTTCTGACGAACGCTTAGCATCCCATTTCGGTCAGATTTGCCTGGTTACATTGCAAGTAGACCCTTGAGTTCATCTTATGTTAGCATCCTCCTAGTCCTGAGGAATTTGGGCAATAGTCCATTGTCTAGGAAGCTCATCAGCTTTGCAATTGCCGTCAATGTTCCTATACCCAGGCACCCAAATGAGCTGAATGTTAAAATGCTGAGCCATCTCATTTAGAGACGAGCGGCATTGCTGGCCTACTAGTAAGTTTAGCAAGACTGATTCTACAGATTTGATAGCAGCCTGACTATCTTAATAAATGTTTATATCCTTTTTGGATCCAACATTCATCTTCAGCCAGGATACTATCTCTTTTATCGCTATAGTTCCTTAGCCTTAAATGAAGATGAAAGAAGTAAGTTGATGGTGTGTGGGACTGCCTTACTCGGTGAAATATTGTGCCGGTGGTCAAAAATTATTGGCCATATGAAAGAAGAATATTATTTTCGTATTTTGGAGCTGAAACTACCAGACTTTGTGCACGAAAGTGCCTACCCAGTGGACGAATTTATTTTTCAGCAGGATCGAGACCCTAAACCACCGATTAATTTGCTAAAAACCAACAATTTCGAACCATGCAGTCAGTCAGTGGCCAGTTCAAAGCCAAGATCTGAACTCCATCGAAAATTATGGTATTTCTCTCGTTCATATTGTTGTCATTTGCCCTAATAATTAAAATATTGTACTTTTTCCATTAAGAATCAATTGATATCACAAGAATAATTTTCGTTGTAAAAGCTTTCACTTGATTGGATTGAACTTCTGCATTTAAGTCTTGCAATTGGGGACATTAAACAAAAAAATCAATATTTGGTGCTGCTTTGGGAGTGGGGCTTGAAAATATCGTTTAAAATTAGTGACACCATTACAGTTTGCATCATATTGAACAATAACTGGAATTCCATAAGGCAGTATTTTGAAATATGTTAGCAAAAGTAGATGCATTTTTCAAATATGACAACTTACTAAATTGAAACTTTAGAATAAGAAAAATTAAATATTATAACACTTTTTAGCTTGAATTTCATTTTTGTGAGCTAATAAGAGTTCAATGAAAACAGCTTTGGTGCAGGGAACAATCCATCTAAGGTACATGCATTTGACCCATTTTTTTCGGTATAAGAATATCTTAATTTTACAAAAGGTTAAATAAAGTCATGCACCTTATTAATGCAAAATTCGTTAAATTCGTTTTAGGTAAGACATTTTAGCAATTGCACTCAAAATTTTTATTACACCTTCACGTAGACTTGCCTTTAAATAAATTTGATTTTCCAAATGTCATCATCACACCCATTCTAAAACTTCCTAAATCGATAAAAGTTTCCCCAAATGCTACTACTGCTTAAAATTCATAATATGTCTTGCTGAGTTTTCAGCTTATAGCTGACGATTAGGTCAACCGAATTCGGCGTAAATGCACTTTAAATAACAACCACAAAGCTGATCAGCACGTAGCTGTATAAAACGCTCTATGATGCAGTTTATTGCAAGCTAGTTCTACTCTCTTCTAGCTTGAATGCACTTTGCACTTAAAAAAAAAGTATACAGCCCAACGTACGCCATAAGTTGCTAAGGAAGTGAAGTGCATGGCTGAGCTTAGTTTCTAACGAATAGCAATAGCAAAAGCTAAAGCAACTTCCTACCTTCCTCGTGCTCAATAAATCTAATCGACACACAAAAAGGAAAGAAACCAAGATGATAAGAAGCACAAGAAAAGTTAGTTCATAGACACATAAAAGTAGCAGAACAGAAAAAATGGAAAAATTGTTTAACCTCTTCACATGTAAACAGGTTGAAATGACACATTTTAATTTTTTCCAATTTACACACAGATATGTTTGTTTGAAATGTTTTCATTTTTCTTTTAGTCTGAGGCTGAAAACTAACAACGACCTCCTTTTTATGTAAAAATTTAAAAATTACATTGGTGACCAAAAACTTTATAAAATAAATACTTTTTGTTATTCAAAATCACAAAAATGATTGAAACGTTGATTTCAAAGGAGTCTTAAGTAGACTTGTGTGATATGACGAAAAAAAATTGGCACCCATTTTTTGTTTCCCACAAAATATAATGGGTGTACCCTTGAATGCTGGGCTATAAGCCCCCTAGCTCTATCTTAATACGGCGCTGATGTACAGTTTCACTCTAAGCCATACCAAAAAATGACGCTTGTGTGTTTGACAAAAAAAAAACATTTGTGAGAACAAATGAAAATTTCCTCTCTTGCCTACAAGACGTTTTTGAAGAAAGAAAATTTTCCGTGTATAAATTAGGACTATGTGTTAAATATTAGAAGACAAATAATGTGAATCACTCATTAACAAAATAGCACAGACATATCTTGTAAGGCAACCCGTTCGAAGGAGATCTCATCTGTCAGATTCAATGAGGAAAAGCAAGGTAACAGATATTGCGCTTCAATAAAAAAAATAATATAGAAATAGCCCGATAATACTACAAAGCAGTTTTTGTAGAGGTTAAAAAGTGTAGTTCCCCTAGCTTTGATTTTTTCATTACATTCCCACTATTTTTAACTTCTACTCTTTTGCGAGACTGCGTTCCGCTGCAAAGCAACGCAAATTATTTTTAAGCTAATGGAAGAACGCCCGCTGTCTGGACTTCGTCAACATAGGTATTATAGTTTTTTACCATCATAGTGGCAGCAGCAGCAGCACGAGTAACAGCCGAAGGAACGTGATGACCCATTTTAGGGTTTATCGTCAAACTCAATTATGGGCTTAGAGTGAAGAAGCATGACGAAAGGAAAAGAAAGAGGGCTAAAGTAATTATTAAATCATTGAAGCAGTAGGTGGTTTTAACATTGGGTTGACGTTGTCGTTGGTGTTGGGCAGCCCTTGGACACTAATTGAAAACCAAATATGTAAGCAACAATAAGATATTACAAAAACTAAGTATATTGCTTAGTCGAGGCATTATGTATGTACTCTATTATGACGTATGGTGGTGACATGGAATGGTGGCTATATTTGGATTAAAGAAATAATGCTAATCACTGCAGAAGTTTTACGGTCAATGTACTTGAAATCTCATTTGGAGCTTACTTGAAGTAACAATTGCAGTTCAATAAAATTCATGTTACAAGACTTTTAAACCAAGCACTTGGTTCCTTACCACCAATACGTAGCATTTCTTAAACTGAAACTTGAGAGAGAAAAATTTAGAATTTTTCGGAATTAACGAAACGGTAATACCAATGTAAGGAAAATCGAAGGATCCAGCAATTTGGCCCTATGATTTCATACTCCAGCTCGAAATTGGCATACGATACTCAAGCATAGTAAAACTTGAGGATGATAACTTCGTTCAATGCAGGTAATCGAGATTGGCCCAATATTATACAACATATATCCAATATTTATTCAGAAAAACAAATTTATATTAATTGATTTATAAAAATTTCAAAACATAAATAACGATATTTTCAACAACTTGTCATCCCTGTATAAGATATTGGTTACAGTTCGACTAATATGCTAGCAGTACTTAAAGCAATGATTCACTTAAACATATTAAAAACTACAAAGTGTTTAAATATAAAAAACAATTTCAAAAGTTCTGCCCTTGAGTACTTGCAAACGCATGGACAATAATGTTACCTTACAGCCTTGGCTGTTCCTACGTGGATAGTGAAATAAAAATGCATGGGAATGTTCTGTCTCTACACAAGTCTTACGTCAAATTGCGAATTTGTAATGATGAAAAATGAATGTTAGCGTCTAAGCAATATTTACTTCAACCAAATTATAGTAACTATTGAGTTGTCCGCATAGGAATTTCGTTTTTTTTTTTTTCGAATATAGGACTCAACTGTATTTTCTCACAGCCAACTTCACACTTGAGCTGCATTGTTTTTATATATTTTTGAAAAAGCTGTTTAATTCTGCGCAATAGTTCTGTTTGCTGTCTGTCCTATAAAATATGGATAATAATTTATAAAAGTTTAGCTACTGCAGCTATAACCCTTTTTAGCTATCGAGCAAAAAGCTTAAAATCATATAAAATCTTAATTAAATAAGTGGAACATGGAAAAATATTCTAAGTTAAATTTGTTAATTTTTTTTTTTGTAATATTTTTCCTTAGTTTTTTTGAATATCTTACTTTTTTACTCTCGAAAAGGTAAATATGCTGTGAAAGTCTTCAAGCAAGAAGAAAACTAATCGATGTGTGTGCAGGAAACGTATTGTCAGAACTTCAATGCCAAAACTGGTTTACAAAATTTCGTTCCGCAACTTTGATGTTAAAGATGCACCACGTTCTGGAAGACCAGTTGAAGCTGATGAAGATAAAATAACGGCATTACTTGATGCCAACCGACAAATAACAAAAAAAGGTGATGCTGTCTATTGGTGGGAATATTTTTTTTACATCTACCGGATAATACCACGATCAAATCTGATCTGATCTGAATCTGTCATCAACTGCACAAATTAAATGATTCACCCAAACAGGAAAGGCCAGAATTGATCAATAGAAGAAAAGGTGTAGCGTTCCACCACGATAATGCGGCGCTTTCTTTTACAGCGTGGATGGGATGTACCTACTAGCATACCTGCCATATTTCCCAGAACTGGCACCTCGGACTGTTACTTGTTCCCGTCGCTGCAACATTTTTTAAACAGCTAAACCTATACTTAAGATCAGAGATGCGCACAAAAAATTTTTCGAGAGCTGGTTACAACAGCACCAATTCTGGCAAAAAAAACTCAAAAATATTTTGGTAAAATTTCCTAATATTGCAAAATATTTTCCGAAAAAATTCCTAGTATTGATGAAAGTTTTTAAATAGCTGCGGCAAGCTAATTGCATGGAAATAAAGGAAATAAAAAAAAATCTCAAGCTCAAGGGAGCGAATGAATTGAAAACAAAATCACACAAACAATAAAGAGCGTTGAAGACAACACTACAAAATCAAAAACCATGCAACGATCGCCAACCAAAATTATTTAAATTGAGGAACGGCAAGAGTTCAACGAGTCGATGCGTTGAAAAAAATATTACAGGAAAAAAATGCATGCGATGATTTCGGTCCAAAATGATTTAGATCGAATAACGCAAAGAGCTCGAAGTGAGCTGAATATTTTTTGTAAAAGCTGGAAGAGCCAAACGAGCTATGGGCTGCGCATCCTTGCTTTAGGAAATAAAGTCCAAAAGTCTTATGAGCCTGGAATATGATTCTACTACCAGAACGATGCCAAAAGGCATTGAACCAAAATGTAACGTATAGTTATATTATTTAATAAAATTTTGACAGTCATAAGATAATCGTCTTTCATACTCATAAAAAAAAATACGAAATTCCTATCCGAACAACCCAATACCTAACATGAAATATACTTTTTTATATCTTAAGTTAAATGTCGAATTGCCCTAACTCGCAAATGTTGTCATAGTTAACATTACGTCAGGCAAGAATCTGACATTGTATAAAAAGTTGATTGTCTTAAGGCGTTACTTAGTTAATATCATTAATTTACTCTTCTTTGTTGTAGCATAAAAGTAAATGACGTCTATAGTAAATATTTTGAAGGGGTAAAATGTGCTCTACAATTGTTATTAATAAATGTACAAGGTACACAAAATATATAGTATAATGTGTTGTATACCTTCAAGGTTTTTTTTTATGTTTTAGTTTTCTTTGGTCTGTCTATTTCTTTTGTTTTTATGTTAAATATCTTTTGAATTCAGCGGCGTAGTAAATAATCTAAAATATTTCAATTTATTTACGTAGCTAAGTATTTCAGAGGGTTACTGAAGTATAAAATGTACGAGTAAATAACTACACCACTGGTTTATCACTGCTGTCTATCCCTTTTACATGCCTGCTCCACCGTCATTCATGTTAATGGGAAATTTTTTTTTTCTTATTATGAGGTCACGTAAAAAACCGTGATGTGATCTACCGTAAAAAGTGGCTTCCTTTAATTTTGTTGTATTCCTTCTTAGTCTCAACAATCAGACTCAGTCAAAGTTAACAAAAAGAGTTGTGACTACTCGAGCATTTAGAGACGATGGATGGCTGGATGGCTTGAGAAGTTGGTAAACAGCTGTGCAGAACAACAGATTGTTGTGCCGCAGCAATTTATTGCTGAACTCCATGACTTTAAAGCACGTTGATTTTTGCGTTTTGTTTTTATTTTTTTTTAACAAAGTTAAAAATTAATAAATCGTGCTAAAGTAAATTTCAGCATAAATAAATAATTTTTGAGTCTTACTATGAATGAAACACAGCATTCAGCTGATGATGACGTAATTTCCCTTTATTAACTGGAAATCATCCAGTTAGGAGTATGAAATCAAGCAAAATGTGATTTTTTAAAATCTTTCTACTAACATTTTCTTTATCTGCTTCATGGCATGAAGGCAAATTTAAAGGAAACTAAACTTCGTCTTTTGAAATCTCTGCTCCAACATTTCTTTTTTTGTGAAATTAACTATAGCTTCTATAAAATATATAAATAAAAATACATTTCTCCTCTTGGATTGCTTTAAAATTACTTCAGGCATCATCTCCTTTCCAACTGAGAATCTCTAATGTGTGCATTTTGTATCTAAATTTATTAATTTCCCTAATGCATAATTTTTCGCTCTATTTATTAATTACAAATACAACAAGGTTTTAAGGTTTCCATTTATTTGCATACGCTGTGGTTCAAATCTATTTACTGTTAATTACTTGTTTTCCTTTAAAACATTAAGACTAGTGCTGCGGTCTCCATTGATAATGTTGGAAGTACAAGAAAGTCAGTGGAAGTTCATTTGATGACAATTTTATTTCTCTTTTCCTTTCACGGAAATTATAAAAGAAACTGGGTTGAGCAATCTCCCTGTGTGACTTTATTTGATTTGAATTTTTTGAAAAGTAGAACATTTAATTAAAAAATTTTTCAAATTATTCCATTGTTAAATCTTAAAGTAAATAGTTGTCTAATGCTTATGCAAGATCCTGGCTCTTTAAAAAGTTTTAGTAACTGCAAGTACATGAATAAAAAATGTTGCAAAAAAGAGAGCTCATGATCTTAATATTTACTGGCGCTCATTGAACTTTTTATTTTTCGATCTTCACAAGATAGTTTCGTCTATATCTCGCGAAAGAAAAATCTTACACGGACGGAAGCAAGATCATTGGAAAGAGCATAATAACGTTAAAAAAACAATCAAAATATTCTTAAGCTCTATTAATCTACCAAGTGTTATCTTCACATAAAACTTACATGAGAACTTTTTTATAAAAAAATATATATATTTTTTTTTTTCTTTAACTACACAGTCATGCAAAATTCTAGAAAATTTTTTCCATCTGGACAATGAAAAATTGTTGCCTAGGTTGTTTTTCGCCCAGAAACCCAAACTGGGCTCAGAATTGCTGTATAACTTAAGGTTTTTGAGATATTCTATTCTAAAAGTGAAAAAACACTGTTTTTTGACATATTTGAGGTTATGTAGCACCTGGTTTTCGAAAAACCATGCAAAAGATCTTAAAGTGCAAGTCTTCCACTTTCAAAAGCCGTTGAGTTTTCTGATGCATCTTGTTTTTTTGGCGAGTTATCGGAATTTGATGTACACTTGTCCTTAATGAGTCTTCAGGTATAGGGAAAATCATAAACATGAAAATTTCAAAATTCGATATCTCGACGAAAAAAATGGTATTCGAGCAAACTCAACGGCATTTGAATGAGAAAGACTTGTACTTAAAGATTCCATACTTAAATAGATTTTTAAAAACACGCTACATAACCTCAAATATATTAAAAAACAATGTTTTTTGCACATTGGTTAGAATATCTCAAAAACCTTACGTTATAGAGCAATTCCGAGCCTGGACTCGGTTTCAAGGGAAAAAAATACTTCGGAAACATCTATTCATTCTACAGGGAGGAAACTCTCGCAGGCCTGTGTTATTTACAAGCAATTTCTTTTAGCTATCTGATCTTGATAAACTGTGAAACCAAGCTGTCATAAAGAAAGATACAAACAAAATACAGTTTCTTCGTTTTCGTTTTTGAAACAAATTATAATTTAATATATTGTTTTGCTGAGCTTCTTGTACATTATTTTTTAGTAGAAAAAACACAAAAAATTACAATTGAAATTTGCATAAAAAAAATCGGAACTAGCTGCTTATACTACTTAGTTTCAACCGCTGCTACACGGTATCATCGGTAAACTTTGTTAGCCGACGTTAAAGAATTTCCAAGCGCATAGTAAGTTTTACTTTTAACACTAACCAGTTAAGAATTATAGCAAAATGTAAAGACATTGAGCCATTTTATAAGGAAAAGTGTAATATCAAAAGCATGTGTAAAATCAGGGGAGTTGCAATAACAAAAATAAACAAACACAGAAATGGGAGATTTTGCTTTCTTTGTTTAACTCTTTGCTTGGGGTCTCAACAGTTCGACACAAGAAAAGAAACATAAAAGGCTTGCCTTACTAAACGGCTTAAAAGTTACTGATGAGTCCTCCTAGTAGAAAATGAAACTAGTATAATTTGCTCTAGCGCATGTTTCTGTTTTAATTTACCTTTGTTAAGTGTAATTTCTATGGTGTTGACACACATTATATCGATTAGGAAAGCTCATTAAAATAATATTTATAAATTATTTTCTGTTCTGACTAACCACAAATGCCGTTTTTATTTACACAATCATAAGTACCAAGCAGAATATAATTAAATCGTGTTTAACTTAAATATATTGAGAATTGTATAGTATTAATGTCAATGTAAAGTAAAATCATACAAAAATAGGATTACCAAATATATCTTCGATCCAAGTAAATTTATTCAATCGACTCAAAAAGAAATCATGTTTGCCGCAATAATCATTGCTTTAACTTCCAATTAATGGCATAGCAAAATCTACGAAAATTTATTGGTAGTTAGTAAATATTTTTTTAAAATCTATCAACC